>JAYGXS010000009.1:11784587-11858643 GCA_036362985.1 Ligula intestinalis
ATATATATATATATATATATATATATATATCCTGATCATCATCCCCCAAAGAAGGCGAAGAAGAAAACAAGGCGCTGTCGTGGACCACACTGTAATTGTGCTGACGTTTCGGAAATACACTATTTTCCATCATCAGAGTGGTGGGTTGTGTGTTCCTGCTTGCCGGTCGATTTAAATCCAGCCTATCAGGCCCTCCGGACAAGACTCCAATCAGCCCCGACGAGGCCGCCGCCGGCGCTAGCGAGCGACTTGCAACTTCGTCAACAGTGGCCACCGACGCGGCAGAGGAGGAGAACTAATAGCGACTCCAACGACCGACATGAGTCATCGATCCACCGACGAGCCCAAACATGTGAGCCGGGTCCGCGCTTTGAATGCCAACCGGTCAAGCCACCCGAGTATGGAAGGAGAGCCGATAGTAGCCGGCCAAGTGCACACAATACGCACACAGACCTGATGATGACAACAACAAACGTAGAGGCGACGGGGGATGTAGGAGGACGGGCAGAGAGGGTCCTTCGCCGCGCACACGACCGGGAGGACTCACCTACCCCCCGACGGACACCGGGCCTGGAACGAGGGCTGATCCGCGCATCCGGCTCAGAGGGGAGGTCGGGCGGTGGTCACACTACCGGGCCGGTTAACGTAGACGCGTTAACGACACACGGACAGGCAACGGATGACACACACGGGCGCCAGCCACCCACAATGGAGGTGCCGCAGCCAATCAACGGACAGAACGAAGTTCAGCGCTCGTGCGTCAGCCATCGTTACAACACCAGATGGTCTGCGCGGCATTCCAACTCTCGGCAAGCAGGAACACACAACCCACCACTCTGATGATGGAAAATAGTGTATTTCCGAAACGTCAGCACAATTACAGTGTGGTCCACGACAGCGCCTTGTTTTCTTCTTCGCCTTCTTTGGGGGATGATGATCAGGATAATTTATCTGGACCTCGTATCTTCACCTATGTTAATATATATATATATATATATATATATATATATATATATATATATATATACACTTCCTTTCGGTAAATACTATTTATCTATACCTTATTTTAAAGGTTTTGGTGTAATCGTCGAACAGATGCGCAAATTATGAATCGATCAGTGAAGATAGAGAAAACAAGCAATTTGGTGACACACTTTTTTCGATGACATTTAATAAATACTTAACCGGTAAGAACAGACTTTACAGAATATTTCGACTAACGAAAAATTATTTCATTGTAAAGAAGTAGGCTGCTTCAAGTTTTCACCGTAACACAATATCTAAATTTATAGTTCTAATTAAGGGCTCTTTTTTACGCCTCTAGAACCACAGCATTATCGAGAAATTGTTTTATTCCTCTACGATCACTTAGTAATTCCTATAGTTATTTTAAGTACTTAATAGCCCTTATGCCGTTCATTATTATTTCTATGTTTTCCTAACTACATTCACACTGGTATTGCAGTAATGATCAAATTTATAAAAAAATTAAGGAAAATTACGTGGTCAACGGTGACCACTCTTTATAGTAGCTATATGAATATGCTTGTCAAACGTCGGCGGTCACTAAATAAACTAAAACTTCTAGGTCATTGTTGTTCACCGAAATGTGTTTCTTTGTCCACTGATCTTTCGGAAATCTGGGCCGGTTGTCCTTTGTCAAAGCGTGAACTGACTTTATCTTGAAGTTGTTGCTGTATGTATGTTGGCCATGGGCTGATTGATTATTCTACCCTCGCTGCTCGGCTCTGTGCGTGCATTTTGGCATAAACTGACGGCAATTACTGTGGTGTTCCGTACCCATGGTAAATGATGCTGGTAATCCGGTGGTTTCGTCACGGGGCTGTTTTTTTGCAAGTCCTAGGTTTGGTTTGACCTTGTCCAAAAGGTCAGCGGCCAAAGGAACGCATTCTGATGAGCAGCAATGCTCTATGATTCTAAGTCCGGAATTCTTAATGTTGCAAACTTAAACTAAAACTATTAAAAGTAAAGGGGTATCTCAGATGGATGATGAACTTAATGTTTACCCTAATGAACACGGCTTGGCGGATTCGATTAATTCTGTTGACCCAATTGTGAAAGATTTACGACGTCGGTGGGAACCAACCCCACACAGCAGGGAAGCATTATTCGCAGCCAACGCTTTACTATTGAGCTATGAGTCTCACCCTGAGCCTTGGATTTAGTCACACTTGTGTTGATCTATCCACCCAATTTGCTGGTGATATGGAATCCATCATTACGGTTACAGTCAGCTGACTGCCCAGGCAGGATTTCTTAAGCAATCATCTACAATCCACCAGAGTTACTTCTAGCCTCATTTTCATGCTAATAGGGCTTGGCAGTCTTCAATAATTCATTTGACCCTTATCCTTTATGCTAGTTTCCACATAGCCAACAGCACGCCTAATGCTAGATATGACATTAGGTCTTAAATCATGGTTATTTAACAAAGTAATGCCCAATCCTCTCAAACCAATAGTCACTGAGAATTGCTGCCTATTTATGGCACACACACACAGTTGAACCGTGCCTCCTCAATTAAGCTTCATAAAGTTTGCCGCACCTGCTCCCCACTTCGGCACATCATGACGTGTTGCAAATGTAAAATGTTTCCTTCCGAAGGAAAGGCTTGGAGGGTTTCTTTCTTTTGCTCATTCTGACATTGTAGGTAAATTGATATTTTTTGTTAACATCAGACTTAGGCAAAAGTGGGTAATTTGATGAAATTTTCGCTCTACCAAGTCGATCATCCGCGAAAGAATGCGGAGGATTAACGAGAGCGGGGACTAGTGTGCATATGTGGTCGAAATCCCAGCATTTAAATTTTAACGAAATGTCGGCATTTAAGTGCCCCTGGATTGTTGCCTTTCAAAAGTTAATTTAATTTCCGCTCTCTCCCCCCGTAAGAGAGAGTAGTTGTTTGTTCCCATTATAGGGGTTGAGTCTCCCGTGCAAGATGTTGCAAACGGGATAAATTGAATTTAAATTTGTTAGACTGCTTCATTTATTCTACCTCACTCTTCTTCCACAAACTGCGTCTCAACCTGTAAAAAGTGCAAAATATCCCAGGTGTTTCCCGCCATTTTAACTCAATTTTGTTTTAGTCCACCAACTGCCTTCTTCTTCTCTGCTATTGGACTTTTTTCCCGGTACCTACTATGAAGAAAGCCCGTTTGTACTGCGCACATTTTATTGCTTCCTTTGCTGAGCCTTTTACATCGGCATCTTTCCTTATTTTTGCTCCGCACTACCGCAAGCGTGTAGGCCATTTACGCATCTGATTTGACGAATATTTTTTTCCCGCGACGCCATATTATGGGTCTGGTGCTATCACCTAAAATGTTGTCTAATTTACCTGGCACCGTTTAATGTCCTGTCATTTCGGAAGTCATCCATGACTTATAGGGAAATATGCGGTGCTTAGGATGTGAGGAAGATGCTTTTTTTGATCGCAAAGTACCTGTCGTGAAAATCTGTTCATGAATTACCACTCATCCGTGCCATCTCCCCTTTATAGAGATACCACAGTCAGTGTCATCACCGAACTGATGTACCAGGTTGCCCAGGGCATGGCCTATCTTGAGTCCTGCAAATTCGTCCATCGCGACCTTGCCGCTCGAAATGTCCTCCTTGTAACCCAACGCTTTGCCAAAATCAGTGACTTTGGAATGAGCAAGGCCCTTAACTTTGGCAATGATTACTACCGCGTGAGTTTTCCCCCTCGTTTTTTTGCAGACTATCGTATTTCTTGCCATTTATATTCAAAATAATATTGAAAAATATGTTCACAGTAAGCCTAGGAAGCCGTCTTTCTTCTGTACGCATTCAACATGTACCAGTTGATTGCACTCCCCACACGGAAATCCTTATCGTCCTGTGGCTACTATTAGTTTGATTAATCGCGTGTTGTCCTGGCAGTTACGGCTCTTCTTCCCTCCCACCTTCCTTTGACACTTGCGTGCATTCTATACTCGGTTTCCACTTAGCTCGCACACACGTACACGCGCGCCGACGGCCGTGCATGAGCTGTCCTTCATATCGATCTTTTTGTTTTTCAGGGCCGTACTTGCAGCCACCTCTGATTCAAATGAATGTGGAGAAAGGCCTGGATTCTGACTTTTACAACTGTTTTTGATGATAATAGGCAGGCGGAGGATGACTGTAGCACTGAGCCAAGCAGTCGCGATAGGAAGGCAGTGTAAGAAACCTAAGCAAACGGAATGCCAGCGTAGCTTGTAGGCTGCCCTGAGGCTTCGTGCCTGTGGCCGGCTGCCACAATGATTGCTTCGTCAATGCGGTCTGCCGCAAGGTCTTGTGTCTTCGCTGTGACTGTCCTCTCGCGGTGTCCTTAAACCGATATTCCATCGTATCGACATACACGGACGCACACGCACGCGAGCCCACGTGCGTGCCCATCTACTTGCAGTTCCTCAAGAATCACTTGGGTGCGCCACACGGCAGGTGACCCTATTCCACGAGCGATCGCGCTTGACGATCCTTTATAAGAAACATAACATCTCGCATAGTGAGCTGCAACAGGGACACCACCATTCGGCCTTAGGCCCGGGCATCGCCCCGTGGTGGGACATTTAGCCCTGGACAACGCCAGTGGCACTACTGTCCCCCGAGGCAGGAACTTCAGATTTTTTACACATTAAACTCTCCTCTGTGTGGCTTCCACTTTAACGTCCTTCTTGTTGTGGGGATGCAAACTGGGCGTAATTAAACGGCAACAGCATAGAGGTATCACTGTTACAACAGGCAGACTTGCGGTGCGGACCTTTTGTTCCTTATTGGTCCCATTTCACATTTTAATTATCGCGCGCCAAACATTAGGTTATTTGAAAAAATATTTCGGATATTTTGTAAGTTTATATGCTCTAATTTTTTATTTCGCCTGGTGTGACCCACCCATTTAAAACCTCTTTCCACCGGTCCCGTATTATAAAAACGTGGGGTTTTCTGTCTATCTGCCGTTACCTATAAGGAATCGTTGCTCAGTAATGTTTTTCTATTGTGGCTGCCTCTACAATAAACATTCAGTAATCGAGGCGAACGTTCGTATTGCGGGTGTATGTGTAAGTTAAAAAGAAGAAAAAGTCTGTTCGCTAGCTGGATTTATGAATTTATTCGTCTGAATTTTCGAAATCTAACTAGAATCTATTATCAGAACTGAGAGCGGTAACAACAAACAAGCAATAGGTATAGCGGTAAGGGGCCAATCAGACATCAGTGAGACCATGCAGGAGGGGACTGTATAGTCCTCAGTGCGCCAGTACCATAGTGATAAATTGATTGACTGTAGTATTTGTTAGTACACCGATCTGTCTTTTAGGACGTAACCATCCTGTATTGATACCTGCCGATTTTGGCCAATCGATTTTGTGTTTTCTCAAGGCTAACAATTGATATGTGTTCCCACCGCAGGCCCAGGTTTTAGTCAATTCCTGACGTACAGTCGTACAGTTTCATGGGTAATTATCTTTGGGGCTGTGCATTTAAATTCGAGATCGTTTTCTTAAGTGCCGGGATGGCGGCTTATCACAAGTGGCCCTTTGTCCCCGAAACTACCCAGAACAGATTGGACGCATGCTTGGTTCGTGCATGGACGACTATAAGACCCTGACGAACTATCACAAGTGGCAGTTTTGTGTCTTTATTGCACAGGCCACGCATCGCCTTGTAAACGGGTTTGATCTAAGCACGTCATTTGTTTGATTTGTCATCGAAAAGGTCAGTGGTGTCGGACCATCATCTCTGGTAGTCAGAATGCATCACGCGCCTGGCAACATGTGTAATTGTGAATCACCACGCGTTAGTGTGTTCCTTTGTTCCTACCTCCGGTTGCTAATCTATGGTTCCCTCCGCTTGAAAAATCAAGCTTTCTTCATCTTCTTTTTCGCAATTTGTTCCTGCAATGGGAGTCTTTAACTTTATGGTCCTAGCAACATGTAAACTTCCTAACAGTCCATTGAAGACAATTGGTAACATTCCGATAACTTTCACTGCGGCAGGTCCGAAATTTAGTTATGATTTCAGCTGCTAATGATTCGCTTTCGTGTAATGTATATCCGAAACAGTTTACCTTCTGCGAACAAAAATATATACAGGGCATCAGTCTATTTAAAAGCCCACGACTGATGAACCATCGTGTCGTGTTCCATTTCATTTTTCCAAAACATCTACTGATGTCTGTTCAGTAGGTTTTTTAAATTGGATATTCTCTTAATATGGTTTTAGTTAGTTTGAAGCCTTTATTTGTCACTATGTAGGCTGCCAGCGCTGGTAAATGGCCCCTCAAATGGTACGCTCCCGAATGCATCTACTACTTCCGCTTCGATTCGAAATCCGACGTGTGGAGCTATGGCATTACCCTCTGGGAGGTATTCTCGTTTGGAGAACGCCCTTACAAGGTAGTAGCATACCGCAATTTGTGTGTGTTTGTTCTTTTGTCTGCTAGCCTATGCGCAGCTCACGTCACACCTCATTTGTACGGTGTAATGCTTCTGTTATGACGACAGTTTTTTGGTGACATTAATCCGCAACCGGTAAGAGTTTGGCTGTCCATATGAACTTTCGCTTCCGTAGCCATCGAGATCCAGTGGCGGCATTGCATCCGAATGATTGGCGGTAAGGACCAGACCCGACGTCTCACTTAAGATATGTTAGAAGTCTCTATTGCCATATTATCGGTAACTTCGCCAGGCATGTCAGTGAGGTTTCTGTAGATACAAATGAACGCGCGAGTCTCAGGGCATAATTAAGGTGGAGAAGAAGATTCGATCACTGATACACCCCTTTTATCCGCCTGACTTTTCGGCATCCGTCCCGGATTTTTCTTCAGAGACATGAGCCAAAACGGGGAATAAATACACGGAAATTTGTAGTATTTATGTAACACAGTTATTACTGCCTATATTTCCTTCTGTGGATTGTTGCATGCCTTGACGGCCAAGCAGCGAACGAAGAAAAATCAATCAGCTCACTGCCGACTCGTACAGCCACAACTTCAAATTCCTGATCGATAAGGTCAATTAGTACTTTGACAAAGGACAGCTAACCCAGCTGTCCGAAACGTCGCGAGCACAACATGATCAATGATTCTTCTCCCGAAATTCTGACTTTTACTAACTTGAGAGTCCAATAGTACTATCACTGCACGCCGTTCCTACGATACAACATATTATTCGTTGATTTTCGGGCCACTGTATAACGCCATCGATGCTTTGGCGCTACTCTTACGAACTAATCTACCTTGAATTTTTCAGAAGGGAGCTGAGATGGTGAAAATTATTGATCACCTAACTAAATTTGGCTAGAGTGTTTCCGTGAAGGACATCTACATCCTTGTGAAGTGGATACCAAACTCTTGCAATGCCCATGGGTGCTGCATTTATGAGCGGCATTGTTATCGCAAACCTACTGTATTTCAGGCATGTGCTGTCAGCTCACGGCACAGTTAAATATGTTTTCACTGAATCAATTAGGATAGTTCCTATTATTTTTTTATCCTTCGAGAATGTGGCAGCTTGTCTTTGTATAGATTTTCAGCTCCTGACACTCATATGTAAGGCCTTCGACGTCTTCTAGTCCGTCACACAACGGGCAGACCCTGACCTCCTTCTGGGATTTTCGTTATCTTAACTGCCATATTTAAAACCAGAATTCTTTTTGGCATCATTAAACAAACCGCGCGTGAATAACCCTAGAAAGGATATGCAATCTGCGCGCACATAGCATGTGTCGATAGTAACAGTTCATCTTCTGTAGCTATAAAGCCTTGTTATGTTATCAGCATTTTGCACGTCTATTTGGAATAAAGAGTGACTGGCATAAAAAGACGCCGATTTCTCCCTGGTATCATACCTACAAGTATTTCTTCTGTTTATCCGGAGCGGGTAACGGACAATACCTTGCATAACAGCTGTACACACTCACAAAGTGATGCCACTATTAAAGTAGTACTCACAAAGTGTAAGTAGGGTTGTTTTAGAAATAAATGCCGTCTAGACTTTGCGTGGTATTGGTTCACGTTCAACTTGTCGAGGGAGAACAGAGGCCCAATATAATTACCCAAGCTTTTCGTACAGAGCCTCTACGACTTAGTGTAGGAGATCATTCCATTGTTCCATTACCCTTTCCGTGAACATTTTCAAGCTCTTCATTGAGGCACCTTTTTTCGTTGGCAGGACATGAAAGGCGCCCAGATCCTCTCGATGCTGGACCAGGGCCTACGTCTCTCCAGACCGCCTCGCTGTCCCGAAGCCGTATATGCGGTCATGCAGGAGTGCTGGAACTTTGAGGGTGTCCGCAGACCCACGTTCGCCGAACTTGTACTTACCATGTCGCGTCTGTCGAAGGCGCTAACCTCGTCGTTGGCGTCCAAGGAGGGTTCAACATCTTTTCCACCCCCGCCACCGTTGGGATTTGAACCAGTCTCCTGCAAGTCCTCGGTCATTCCATCGACAACTGGTGGCTCTGGTGGCAGTGGCGTTAATAGCAGTGCCAGTGATATGGCCTTCTTCTAACGACTCCCACTTTCTGCCCGAGACCGATGTTCTACTAAAAAGACTGTGTCGACTGATTCCCACGGTCACTATACATATATATAAACTTAACTGTATGCCCTTCCCCCCCCCCTAGTGCCAGACCCCATGCAGGTGGTTTGGACGCCAACTGGCATATACAAATAAGAGCCACAGATGAGATAATGACTTAAGTTTTTTCCGAATACCTGATCAAACGTTTACATGCTGTATACAGACTTATGTTCATTTTTTCTATGAATAAATGATTATTTATATAACAGTTTATTAACAGAAAATGGCTTGGGGGAGGGCACCGTATTCGCCTTTTGTAATAATCTTTGTGTTTTTCGTAATCTGGACTGCATCAACTTCACAGATGTGGGCACATCTGCATGAGATAGGATGACTTGAGCAAGATCACAAGTCGCCTAACCTTTTGGATCCGTGTTCAAACCCATCATTATAGATGGGTTATTCATAAAAAAAGAAATTTTAATATTTGTCGGATGCAGTCACTATGTTATCGCATGCTAATACCATGAACCTGTTCTCCGCTTCATCTTCGCCATTCATTTGCCTGCTGAAGGACTCAGATTTGTCGAGCACCGGAACAATGTATCTTTTTTGAGCTTTCTATCTCTTACAAGGGTCCATGTTCAGCGATAAGAAGCAGCAACCAAAAGGAGGGTACTAATAGGCCAATCAACTTTCAGAGGCCATTAAGCCGTCAAGGCGTAGGAGACAGCAACCAAAAAGGATGGGGGGAGAACGTTATTATAGTGGTATACGCTAATTGGCTGTCAATGAAGTCAGGGGTCTTCCGGGGTCATAAACAGTAATTAGTGTAGCTTCTTGTACCCACGGTAGAGCGTCCTGGTGATCCTGCCTCCTCTTCCCGCCGGATGGTTGTGGGTTCCTCTTTGCTTGCAGTAACTTCGTTCGGTTTAGCCTTGTTCAGCCCTCTGCTCACATAATTCTGTAGGCCGCGGGGAGGTCTAGATGCCTGTTGACGGAGATGGCATTCGAATACCTGTCCCAAGTTTCAGCCTTTCGGCTTTAGAGGTTCCTCGGCTTACTGTGGTTGCTCCGTAAATGTCGTAGTCATGGCCAGTCTCTCCGATGTGTACTGCAAGCCGCTAGTTTGTGTTGGCAGGTGTTACGGAGGCGGGAGCCCCCGTGCACTCACGGCAGTCGGCGAAAAAGACCGCCCGGAGTACGTCGTGCGCCTACGAATATGCCGTGAGCCAAGAAAACCAGACGACTCAGACGGACTGGCAGATCCGGACGACTCAGACAGACCGGCAGGGCACACAGGACCGGACAGGCACGCAATCCCCCAGTCTTTGTGTGCGGTTGAATACAGCCATTGCCTTTCAGGACCGCCCCTTGTCTTCTTCCTATTAGTCCGGTTTGAAATACCGGGCTATAACTACTGGCGACGCTGGGTCGGCTATTTTGGGCCTGTTTCTCCAAAGTAATTGCAATTTCTATCGTTTTCGACGTATTTTGTTGACAATTGCAAAGGTTTCAGTAGGTGGCTGTCCGTTTTTAATTTGCATCACACGGCGGTGTATTGTCACCTTAGGCCGATGGTCAAACTTCATTTTCGGGGCATAGATATGTTGTTTGTTGCTTGATATGTTCTGCCTGAAAGAAGGGAAAACAAGGCAATGATCAGCTGTGGGGCTTCACTCAAAAAACTGGAGGCAAAGGCCGCTTTACAATGAGAATGGTGTTAATAGGAGTTTTATTTGCTGTGTAAACGAAGCTGTTCTAAATAAACAACAGAAAAAAACATGTTTTCCACTTTTACCTTATTTGAATGCGTTTGATAAATTTAATGCATTTGTTCCCTAGTGGGTATTTAAAACACGCATAAATAGCAGGATTTAGGAAGCAAAGATAGGCGAACGTGTGATGGTGCTGCAGCGCACCTCCTCCAAACGCGAGAAGCCACAGACGTGGTCTCGCGGGGCAATCTTGACTGCCCAGTCGCTCGACCCAGCTTGATGTCCGCGTGCGTGGCGTAACCTTTGCCCTCGGGGGGGGGGGGGGGGGGCTGAGGCGCACGCGCGCACCCCATGCTTATCGGGCCAATCAGCAGCCTGAGGCTAACTCACTGAATTCTCGCTCTGGGCCCTTGTAACCATTCCCACACTTCTGATCACACAGTTCCAGGGGAAGGTCGTGCTCTTCGTAGTCAGTCTTCTTCCTGCTTATTCTTCGTTCCTCTGTGTACACAATAAACTATTCATACTACTTTAACCTTCACTGATTCCTCTACTATGGAACCATGGTCCGAAGCTTGCAGTTGTTAGGGTTTATCGTAAAAATCTCCCTGCGATAAACGAACGCTTCGGATTATTTATCATCAGGCAAATAAAATCATATAAGTTAAGGTAGCGACTAAAAAAGTTTAACCAACGAATCGGTAGTGATTAGGGAGAGAGGTGTCAAGGGATCAGAGGGGTCACATTGTAGTCATAATTAGGGACCAGGGGGCAAGGGGGTCCAGCAATTTGTTCATCTCGCCCCGTCATCCCTATCTCGCGTTGTGTTGGGCGCTCGTGAGGACGCAAGGTGTCATCGTCTCCTGACGGCGTGGGCAGCCTGGGGATGCTTGCTGTCGCTGTCTCGTTCCCGTTTAGCGGCATGGGGACACCTGCTGTCGTATTATCACCTCGCGGCATAGTAATAACTATGTGCACGAATGTTGAGTTGGTCTATGGCCACGGGAGCCTTGGTGTCTGTATAAACTCCCTCTGCGCGCATAAAACGTGGTAAGTGAGTTGGTTGGTGACTGAGTCTGCGCCGCAAGTATCTGTTGACATAGGAGCCTGGAATGCTTGGCCAGCACTTTATATATGACTCGAAACGTTTGGTTCACGTGTACCCAATGACGTCTGTCAACCAGGAGAGCCAAAATCGAGCTAGATATTGACTTCATCTCACTTCAGTTTATACAAGCAGGATGGTATTCTCGCATGCGCTTCGATATCTGCCAATTTGGTCAACTATAAAACCACAGAATTTTTTGAATTCATCAAATTTTGTGACGGCTTTTAAACTGCTTCCCGTCGTGTTATGAGGCAGATAACGGTTAGAAATTTGCAGCAGTTTGAATTTCACAGAATGTCAATGTATCATATGAAGGGCCATGAAATTGAAAGAGGCACCGACAGCTCGGTCGACAGTTCTTTAAGTATCAGTTCAGGTATCCCATCCGGTCCAGGAGACTTGTCTAGTTTGATGTGAATGAGGACATGTCTTACGTCTGCGACAGAAAAGGTAACAATTTCAATAACGGCTGTACCTTAGCCCACTTCTACTCCCGAGTTGTCGTCGGAGGATTCCATCGTAAACACCGATCTGAAAAACTCTGACGGTAACTCTTCTTTTCGCGGTCCTTCCGTTACTACGCTACTGAGGTTACCCCTTAGAGCTGCAATGTCTTCCCGGTGCATCTTTTGACTGCGAATGTACCCATAAAACATCTCTGGACATATTGTGGCTTGTATTTTAAGTTGACGCTCAAGGGCATTTCTAGAATTTCGTATTTCCTTACGGCATATATTTCGTTGCGCTTAATATTCGGCAAGTTATGTTGAATCTTGAAGATGCTCGTACTTTTTTCCACAACCTTCGTTTTTTCTTTATGGCCCTTTTTATCGGCTGGTTGACATATGGAGGTCTGGCACATGGTCTTATTACTTTTATTGGACAATGGACTTCAATTAAGCGCTCTATAGTCCCTTGGATATGCTGCCATAATTCATTAGTATCGTTCGTTCTGGGTAACAAGTTTTCTGCGGAAGCCGTACGTCGCATTTCTTTAAAATCGGATTTCCAAATATTTCTGCGCCTCTTTATTTGCGATTTTGGAGACAGTAGGTAACACACGCAGGTAAAAGCAACGTGGTTGCTTAACCCAAGTGGCGGTTGTGCGTTCACTGCCCTTATGATCCCCTCTTCTTCATTAAAAACGAGATCTAGACAGTTTGATCGCTGGCCCTTTCGCAGTCGGGTTGTGATTTCTAAGTGTTGAATGAGATATTCGTCAAAAGAAAACTAATGTAGTTGATAATTGAAAGGTGCTGCTGCAGCCTTTACTCCAGGCCTTATCCAATCGATACCAGGAGTGTTGAAATCACCCAGGAGTAATATGTTTTTCAGTTTATAGACAACTGTCAGTGAAGTTAGCAGTTCTACGTCGTCACTTTTGCTGGAGCCGGGAGGCCGATAAACAACGCATATATTGAATGCCGGATGTTGCCTAACCTTAATTTGGCGTGAAATTATTTCATATCATCGTTCAGGGCTATGTCTGCGATTTCTCTCTGACAACAGGAAATTTCATTGGCTACATAAAGTGCCACTCCTTCGCCCCTACGTTGAGATCTGTCACAGCGGAACAGTTGGTAGCCTTCAATGCTGACTTCGCTGATCCCTATTGCTTCGGTCAGCTTAATCTCTGTTAATGCAATTTTATGTGGTTTCTGCTCAGATACTATTGTTTTGAGTTCGTCAAGTTTATTGAGGAAACTCTGACAATTGGTATAATAGATCTTGAGACAGCGGCCACTATTGCTTGTGGTATCTTCTAGAACAGGCTGGTTAACCTTGGTTGAGTTTTCCGCCTGACTACTTCCGGCCAAAGAAAATTTAGTTAAATGTGGACTCGTTCTCCTCCTCTTATTTGTAGGCTGGTTTCGCCTTTGTTCTTTTGGTCGTTTAGGTCGTTTTTCAAAAGTCACATTTTCCTGCGTTCCTTTGGTTCATAATCCGGCTGAAAGAAAACTCCAGCATGCATGGTCCGCAAAGATGACTTTCTTTCCAGCATAAGCTGTGCCTGCACTTCGGTGTCCCAAATGACCTTTAATGGTCGTGACCGAGAGCTTGAACCATTCGGCGGCTCATCCATGCTTATTCTAAATGTTTTGAGAATTTGAACAGACTCAGTGCCCCTAGCAGTGATTAAGCATACTGCCGAACGAGACCTCGATCATGCTCCACCTTATCCCCAGCAACTGTAGCTGTTGATTCTGGTGCACCCTGTATCACTATATGTTGCTTACGGTTTGCTCGAGCTTGGGCCGTGGTCACATCGCACTGAAGCAGAGTAGCAGCAGGGGTTTCGAACTTTAGATCTGTGAAAGATTGAATGGAAATTTTGCTGGTAGCATTTTCTTCTGAGTGACCGTTTACCCTTTGGTCCAATTCAACTTCCTTTTCTTCAGATGTCTCCTCTTGAAGTGGTTGTCTTGTTTTTGTTCACATGGCACGCTCCAAGTTCTGTCTTGAGATAAAAGTGAGGGCTTTGTTTGGTCTTTAGCAGGCCGTTCTGAATCCGCCTTCTGCTGCCATATGCACCTGCGTTTGGCCCTGCTGGAATCGTGCTTTCCTGGTTTATCAACCACTGACCTGTCCTCTGCATGCGCCGCATCCGGTGGTGTTACCTTATTGTGCTTTATGAGCACTGCTAGTATCTCCGCCTAAAATTCAAGGCTTCCCTCCAAACGCATAACGCGCGTGGCTAGGGTAAGACATTCATCGCAATCTGCACGTGCAGGTTTATTTGGCTGGGTGGTGTTCGGTTTTAAGAGGGTTGGTGAACGAAGATGCGTTTTTGCATATTGGGTGGTCTGGGATTTGGTACGCGTTATTGAAAGCGCTTTGGCTATTTCTGGGAGATCTTTGTCAAAGGTTGTAAGACGCGGCTTACATAATTTAACCTGATTATACCCCTTAGAGTTCACCTTAGCGATTTGGCCTCCAGGGTGTAAGCTAGTGGTGAGGCCGGTTTAGCGTCCGACATTATAAAATGAGGTCCGGGGTTAAAATCCAGCCGTCGACGAATATTTTATTTCAGCTAGCAGAGATGGATTGTGCACTTTAGTTTTACCCATGCTATTGGAATCTATATTAGAGTGCATTAATTCAAAGTCTGTAATCAACCGGCCGTGCTCATTTAGATAGCGAAGTGATTTGCTTGTGCAATTAAATTTAACAGTCAAAATTTGTAATGTGAACGACTCAGCCTTTGTTGTAATGAGCTCTTTGCACTGTAACAATCAGATTTAGTAGCAGCGATGTTATTCTTAGGAGCGAGTAAACTTTCAGACTTGTGCTGATCGTAGGGATAACTTCCAGAGCGTGGTATAATCCGCGGTCCAGTTAGATTGTTCAAGCGAAGGATTCATATCACTCAGAAGGATATTTCCAAACGGCAGATATTACGCAGACCAGTTAGATTGTGAAAGCTAAGAAGTTGTATCACTCAGAAAGGATATTTCCCAATGGTGGATAATACGCAGTTTCTTTGTCAGTTTTTATAGCCAGATGTGTCTTCTACGCTAAGGTAGAGACTAAAAGCCTCGTGAGTTCAAAGAACTTAAATTCAAAACCAATTTCAGCTATCCTGAAAAGTTTATTTCCACAAAATGCAGAGACTAAAAGGCCTTGGTCATACTTATAAACCACATCACCTACATGTCCTTTCGTCAAAATTTCCAAATATGTTACCGTGAAGCAATATCAGACAGGCCTTATTAAATGTAAGTCACGGAGCAATAAACCTTTTTTTTACCTATACTGTCCGTATTTGTGTTACTTAGAAACAACACAGTCAGAAGAATAATTATTATTTCATAAAATGGCCACATTAATGGCTACAATTGTGTTGCATAAAAAAGATTATTACTGGTCCTCAAATAAATACACTATGGCAGAAAAAATCCATTATAAAGCAAAAAGTAAGTGCTTTCATTTTAAATCAAACAGATTCGTTTATCTTCAGGTGGCTTAAATATATTTTTAAGAAGTCTTCGATTTCATTTTGACATTACCTTGAAATAAGTTAATACACAGAAAAGTTCTTTAGTTGAGTATTTAATTATAGTAACCCACAATAGCAAAATTTTTCAATCAATATCAGACTTATATTTCGAACCTTCTGTATTCTGGACATTGTAATTAACTGTTAGGCAGCATTCCCAAATGCGATTCACGTGACCATCTTCAGGCCAATTGATATCTAAAATCTCAGAAATTGGTCAAGTTTTAAATGTACACATATTGTTGCAGTTTTTCATGTAAACGTCAAAAGAATCTCAGTGGATGGATGAACACATGAAAAAACCAAAAAACGTCGGAAATTTAGCCAGAATTTAAAGGAACATATAAAATAACTAGTTATCCATTATTGGTGACATGTTTGCAAACGTTTGACTAGAGAAAAGTTCTTTTTATATAGAAAAGGTGGTTGTGTTATATTTTCAACTTAAGAGCGCATCTAAATGTATTGCCCTAATTTATATCTATTTTCAAATCTCCGGAACTTGAGGATTGAAAAGAAAAGTCTATTTTGTATGCAAAGACTTACAATTTTTTATGCATTTTTCAGTAAAATATGGCAAGTGCTGCAAGAAAAATTCCGAAATTTGAAAATGACCAGTAATTAATGGCAAAGAACATTGAGTAGGATTGCAAAACTGTTTGCCATACAGTCCAATTTCAATTATTTTAAGTCACGCTAGGACGCCGATTCTGTGGTTAGCTTTTCACTGACCGCTGCGAAAAAAATTGATTCTGTAAAAATGGCTTCTTATATAGTATGTATTTTTATCATTGATTTTGACTGCATTCATAAATTTAACTATATGTTATGGAAAGCACGCATTAAAACATTCTTTCTTGCACTTTGTTGATAGAAAATCACGCCTCTCTTTAATATTTTATTACTAAAGAAAGGGTTTCCTTCGGTCTAAACAACTGTTTTGAATTTGCGTTTATTTACGACTTTGTGGTATTTATTCATAATGCGTTGTATCCGTCAAGTTGCTAATGCTTATCCTGATATAAACAACATGATTAATGTCTTTTGCAAAATTTAATGAGGGATTTGCTACCAAATCATCAAACCGTAGGCAAGAACGAACTTTTCCTTACACAGGATTGACACAACATTCAGTTTGTAAGACTTGTATTCAGTTCTAGGAGTCGGTAGTTTTAAAATCATTAGGCAATTTATAAACTTTTTATGACCGTAGGAAACCCTTTCTTTAATGAGTCGAAAAAAGCAGCGTGCTGCGGCCTGACCTCACATGGAAAATTGCATATCATTCTGCTCTATCGATCTGACTCTGACTATCGATTTTTCCTCCTATCTGATTGGCTCATTCACTCAGCTATGTCCCTCGCGTTCCTCCTCAAGTACATTCAAGCTTTGAGAGAGAATGACTTGCGCTCACTTGCTGTTAAGTGCTTGTCTGAGTAACCGCACTCTCTCTAGCCAACTGGTATTTTTCTGTTGCTCTTATAGGGTGCTCTTGGGAACCGTTGTGTTCACTACTAGTACCAGGTTTAGTTCGCAACAGATCAACGCGGCAATCTACATCAGAACTTATATTAACAAAACTAATGTTTTGGTAAATGCTCTTGATGTATATATTATTTTAAACATTTTGATGTAAACGTCGAACAGAACTTCAATTTATCACCGAATTTCATTTTCCAGTCTGAAACATCATTCCTTATGAAGCGCTCTACATCGCGCATCGAGTTTATTGATTTTACAAAAAGCAGCGTGCTGTGGCCTGACCTTACTTAAAAATAAAAATTGCATATCATTTTGGCCCACAAAATGAGCTTGCTGTAATATTTTTACCTTAATTTATGCTTATTGTATCTATAACAAAAGCTACATTTATATCAATACATTTTTCTTGCTCCTGATTTTGAAAGTCAACTTTAATTAAGAGAACGCCTTCCAGAAAAAAATGTTCTTGGTCAAGTCTTCCATATAATTACCAAAATGAATTCGCAACCCAGAACTCTTTTTTTCGAAAGTCCCTCAAATAATTTGGTGACATAAGTGACTGAAAATCTGTGTAACATGTTTTTGTATACTATTGTCCAGACAAATAATGGCATCCGATCTCGGACAAAAAATATGTTTTGATAGTAGAAAGTGGGTTGGACAAGGCTGCCTTTTCCGCCTTTATTAAATTATGTCCAATGATGACAGCGATACAATAAAAATGACAATTCGGCACTTTTTGAATTTTCAGCTCTTCATTTCGTTCTGCGGTTTTGGATTGTATACGATCACAGATCTCAAAATATTGTTAACTTACGCAACGTAATACAACTGGCATTTACGCCAATTTCTGCGGACAAACATTGTTAGTTGTTGTTATGTATGTCTAGGATTTTGGCGGGCTGTTTATATGAGCCGTCCCTTTTTCTACATTTTAATAGCAAGGAAATTTCATATGAACATCGTCTGCCCTACTATTCCTATTGTATACCATTTGTTTAATCAACCTACAATCAGGAGGTCACTAGTGCAAGATTCTAGCAAGCTAGTCAAGAAAGTGCAAATTTACCTACCTTTTATGACTCCTTAATGGACGATTCCTCATATTGCCTATACGTACAGTCCTCATTATGCGGTTTGCTTGGCAAATCTTATCCACTGTGAATGGACAATTATTTTTTTGAAAACTATGAAGTAATATCTTCCCAATGTTGTGAAATGACATATGAAGGGAGTGCATGACTACAAAAATTTACTTGTAGAACAGTGAAATATGTCAAACAAAGCCTCCGAAATTGGCATCCCAATGTAAACATCAACTTAAATTTTCTCAGCAATTTTTGGCTTGCCCACAATAGTAGTAATTTCAATGATCGAGTGTTTCAAAAATGTTATATTTGAATGACTTGACTAGTTACTACTGATGGAGGTGTTTGTCACAGGTTCTTCCAGTGTTACTCAGTTCCACTCGTTTAATGTGTTTTTATGAAGTGAAGTTACGGGAATGAACATTTTGGATGGATTTCTCATTAGTCTAATACAATTATATAAGGGGATAGAGCAAAAGCTTAAGCAGGCAGTCTGTAGTAATTTGAGCAGAGGGAGATAAGAAGTGATAAGGGATCAAAGGTGTTAGATTCTAGTCATTGTCAGGGACCAGAATAGTAAAAAGGGGGTACGACAATTACTTCATACCATCCCATCGCTCCTGTCTCACATTTTGTTGAGATGTGTGAGGACCGATGGTATAATCGTATTGTGACGGCATGGATACTCCGGGATACTTGCCACTCCTGATTCATTATCGTCATGCAGCATGAGAGGAAGTGCGTGGACAGATTTTGATTTGGCCTTCGCACACGAGAGCCTTAGTGCCTGTACCAACGCCTTCTACGCGCATACGATCGGGTTGGTGAGCCCAATAGCGACTGCCATTGCCGTCGCAAGAATCCGCTGACGTAGGAACCTTGAAAGATTCCCCGGCATTTAATGCGTGAATCAAACAGCTTGGTTTACCTCTACCACGAGAGTCAACATCACGATATAGATTGAATTTAACATGTCGTTGTTTAGCAAGCAGGATGGTGTGTTCGCATGCGTTTCCGTAATCATTTTATAACTCCACCTTGCCTTATATTACGGCATTTGTCTGATTATAAATTAATCGAAAATGTTTGTTCGCCTAACTCGACTTCCTAAAAACAACAACTGTTAATGCGCATCCTAACAATCGTTACAATCGTCCTTTAAAATCTTGTAATGACTCTCAGTTCCTCTTCATCTTCACAAATGAAACACCCAATAATCTCACTATCTTCCACAGTCATCACGATTTTCTCCCGATCACCTCCCCTCTCCTTGAAGGTTCTTCTGCTTGTTTCTATTTCTGCGCCCGGTAAGACAACCCCACCTCCCGGGATTCATTTTAACTAACCATGGATTGCTACAACAAGAACTGACAATTTTAAAAGTAAAACTTTAAGTTCTGACGGGCTTCCGATTCCCATGCGGTAAATGCCTCAAACTCCCAAAATCTCGTAAATTTCAAAAGACAAATTCGTACGTTACACAACGTCTGCTCATGCTTTGTTTCCCAAGGCCTTAACTCTCCTAAAAAATGGCGCATTTTGCATAAAAAGTATAAAAATATAAAAAAACGTGAATTATAGATTTAAGTATATAAAATTAACGTTAAATGTAAAGAAAACCTGTCAATTCGAATCTTCACGTAAACAAATCAACACATATAGAATTGGGTTTAAACGTTATTCGTTGTTGAAGTTTGCAATTATATATCTTGTATGAATAAATGCACTAGCCATAAAAAATAACCAGCATTTTACGTACAGATTCCAAAAGTTACGCATTAACAGGAAATAGGTCACATGAATTTTATCCTACTGCATACTTTTAATTCGATATCGTTGAGATCCGAGCCATTCTCAGTGGCCTTTAAATGAAACCGTAGGCATAGATTCTGCAACAACCTTGCCAAGCAACTCAGGTTCCAAATCAATAGGACTACTGCACTGAGTCAAGTATAAAAACCTCTAAGCCAATAAAACTACGCCTACAGAAATGCATTGGGTAGGCATATAAGTATCTAGTAAAATTGGACCGCTATCAATGGAACGTCCGCCGATAGACGATGTGCAAATCCCTGCTGATAATAATTATCCTGTGAACACAGATGAGTTTATTCTCAATTTATTAGACATTTTGCCTACTAAGGCTTTATCAGTAGGACAAGATCTTTGTGTTCAACACAAGAAAATTAACCCAGCTGAAAATGAAACGCAATTTAAAGACCTGCATTCTCAGGTAGTTGACTTAGTAGGCAGATCCACTCGCGACGTCAGTTGGTTAAATCAAAATTTTAGGGGAGTACGCCTCAGTACCGCAAAGCTCCTGTAATACAATAAGCAGATCCGCCTAAAGAACACATGGTTGCTCCATCTCTATTGAAACCTCAGAGATAAATAACCATTTCTAGGCCTGAAAAAGGGACATGGAGTTGTCATTCTCAACCAGCGGGACTAGGGGAGAAAATGAAACCTATTTTAAGTGATCAGAGAAATTTTTGGCCACAGTTGTCTGGGTAGGGGGAAACTAAGAAAAAACAATTCACCGTCTGATAAAAAGTTAAAAAATTGTTAAGTGAAAACATAATTAACACTTTAACTGCGCTATTCACCGGGGCAAACATTTCGCCGACACGTTCGCTAGTCATTTAGAAG
Organism: Ligula intestinalis; assembly: GCA_036362985.1. NCBI lineage: Eukaryota > Metazoa > Platyhelminthes > Cestoda > Diphyllobothriidea > Diphyllobothriidae > Ligula > Ligula intestinalis. The sequence continues at coordinate 11,805,173 of JAYGXS010000009.1, forward strand.
AAAAGGCGTATCAAAGCTCAGTAGAAGAAGATACGTGGATGATAAATTCACGATTTTTGATTCCCGAGAAGACGCCAATAACCTACTTAATTGCATAAATAACTTCAATGCGTGAATTTAATTAACAATGAAACAAGCTAATCTTTCTCAGTGTCCTCATGGTTAGAGAAAATGCTGGTTAATTAAGGCACTTGCTATCGCAAAAATTTACCTGGAGGAGGTAATACCTACACGTTACTAATTGTGTGTAAGTACATTGGAAAAGAAATCTGATACATATCGTCTCTCAAACAGCAAGAAATATTTCTTCTTTTGAGACTACCTGCATCGAAGCAGCCCTACTTAGCCGTTGCTGTCCTGCGCATTTCCTCCAAAATTATAGTAATCCTTGAGGGGCAAAACTGACGTTTTTCAACACTTACTTTCTCTATCTGTCGGTTTTTTTCACCGCCTTTATTGCATAAGGTTCATCCTGAGACATCGTTCTTTCGTGAGGACGTTATTATTTTGTCAATTTTGATAGGGACGAGATTGATTTGATTTATTCTGATAGGTCAGCACAGTCTCACTGAATTGTCACCCGTTTTTCCCCTCAGTGCATTAAGCCGTGAACGTTCTGACCTGCTCCCCTGTCCCAAATCATACCGCAATCGCATACTTAACCATCACGCCCCATATATCCTTCGTCGCACGCCGCCTGTTCTGTCACACTTAGCCATATAGTCCAACATTTGAAATCTTTCTCTCCTCTGTTCACGATGGGCTGGTGTTAGCAGCTTGAAAATCCACGTATACGACTCCATTTGCTGAACAGAACGTTTTTCTGTTCAGCATATAATCGTCGAGCGCATAAAAGTACGTCAGTTATTAATTGTACACGCGCATACATTTCGTGACCTATGACATGAAATGTGATAAAGGATATTGCGAAAATAAATTGTTTGGCAAAAAAAATTTTTGCACTCTACTTGTGCTTTGACAGAATGTAATTCATTCACAGTGAATAAAATTAGGCATCCAAATCACATAAAATTAAGGCATCGTCGACGATGCATCCTGGCCGCAGACTGCAACTATCGACATTGAGAAAAGGGAAGAGGGATACGCCTTATTTTAAAATTATCGTTCTTCCATTTTCAGCAAGGAACATCATCCATTCATATTGGATAAAATCGCGTGCACAAACTCACAACACAACGAAATCAAATCTAATCAATAAACGTTAATGACTGAAATTGTCGACATCGTCGAGGTATTTCCCTGGAAAATTCGTCAAGTAAAGGCCAAATTGACTGATTAACAATGAAGTTGGCATCGTGACCTCGTGCAATGAGGACATGGTTGTAATTTGAATAAACGAAGTGGGGTAAAAGTCGGTTTATCATTGACGAAGTAGGCCAATCAACGTATATATAAGAAAATTAACATGTGAAAAGAGGGTCAAAAATGGTGACTTGATTTTAAAAGCCCGTAAAGAAATCCTGAAGAATTGACCTTTAGTATGAAGCAAACTGTGTACCAAAGTGGACTTCCTTTAAAACGGTGCTATTTTCCTTCGATGATGACCTCATTATTCTACTTCGAAAACAAAAAGAGGGATAAGAATCTGTTATCATTGGACAAAATTGGCCAATTTATGTATAACTTAAAACAAACATTTTCAAGCGAAAAGCAGACAGCTTGACTTCACAGGCCCGTCAGAATATGTTCAAGGAACGGTTATCAGTTAAAATGTTTACACTTTTGAACGGAAATCTACGACGTTTGGCATTCTGGTGGTTTCTGGTATTACAAGCTATCCCTGTCCTTTGATTTCTTTAAACACAGTTGTTTCATACTTCTTGGCTTTTATGACTCTATCCAGCAATTGCGTGCACGAAAAACTCAATTATACCACTATCAAGGCAGAACAGTACGGTATTAAGCATAATAGTAGAGGATAAACAAAGTATAAACCTTAAAAATGGATACACACAATAAGAAAATAAGAGAGTCGGCCACGTCACCTGACTCGAGACAAAGGAACAACACAAGTTCAACAGCCACGCAGGGGGGAAGCAGCCTTGGGAAAGCGTATATATATTAGTGGCACAGAAAGCGTGGCTTTGCTTTTATAAAATTTAGGAGACAAGTCATGTGGCATCAGGATTGGTCTGAAAAGTCCGCGTAAAGTGGTGGGGGGTTGGCGTATAGAGGCAATACTGCGCCAGTAAGGGTGTAGTGGTTTTAGTGCTTCTCGGAGTCGTCACGATCAACGGGGTCAAGAACAGGTGGAAGCAGAGATCTGTCTCTCCATCATTTACTCACTTCACTGGTCTTCATTTTGGTAAGTCGAAACAGCTGTCTCTAGGGGCAGCGGGGGACAGACCGATTGTGAATAAAGTAATAAAAAGCCGAAAGGGGGGTGGAGCCTGTATTCAAATACCTTTTGGCTGGGGGGGCTGATTATGGCACCAGTGTGCATTCGACTGGAAACAAAAGGTCAACTGGGAAGGGTAGTAGCATCCTCGGAGGATGGGGGCATTGGCACGCAGTTCAGAGTAAGAGCGAAAAGGTTTAGTAAGACGGAAACAATCAAATGTTAGTCGAAGAGGATTCTCGCTCGAGAAATGATGTGAATAATTTATAACTTGTTCAACCGGAAATAATAACAGTCTTAAGTATACTGACAATCATTGGCTTTCATATCCTGACCTTTGTCTGTTCGTTAGATTTAAGCTGATGAAGCCCCCTGAGTTGGAATCTAACCAATAGGATATCGGATTTAAAGCATGCGATGGGAAAATATTAATGTGATCGATTTTCTCGTAATACAAACGTAACTTTTTGAATATGCATGCGAAATGTTGGTTCTTTTTAGATGAGTGCATTTATTAATTAAGGCTATTTAAGTGCAAACTTCAATAACAAGCGTTTTTAAAACCAATCGTACTTGTGCTGATTTATTTACATAAAATTTTGTACTGACAGGCTTTCTGTACATTTAAAATTACATTTACTCATTTAAATGGATAAGTCACGTTGTTTGGAATTTTTTCAGTTTTCTAAAAACCTAACTATTTTTACGCAAAGCAATATTGATTTATTTGCCACAATGTGCCATCTTTTAGGAACGTTCAGATCTTGGAATATAAAAAATGACCAGATGTTTCTAACACACGAATATTTTCTTCTGAAATTTACGAGATTTCGGAAATTTGAGGCATTTACCGTATTTTCATACGAAAGGCCGTCGGAAAATGATGTTTTGTAAAATGTCCAGGTCTAATTGTTGTTATCCATCTTTATTTGAAATGAATCGTGGCGCCGTAAAAGAAACACGCAGAAGAACTCTCGATGGGGGTGGGCGGAAGAGAACCATTTTGTGATGGCTGATAATACTGAGAAGAGATGCTGTGTGTTTCAGTTGTGAAGACGATGCGGAACGGAGAGAAGTGGCCCAATTCCGAATGCTAGTACATGCAGGGAGTCAAGTTAGGCTGAGGAATGTTTTTGATTAATTAATGTTCAGAAAAATGCAGTTATATGAGAAATTTGAGCGTTAACTAATGTTTACGCAAAGGCATGCGGGAACACCATCCTGCTTGGCTAAACAAAGGCAAGGTAAAGTCAATCTATATCGCGATTTTGACTCACGTGGTTGATGCCAGTCATGGAGTTGACGTAAGCCAAGCGTTAGAGTCACGCATTACGTGCCAGCGAAAACTTCAGCGGTCCTGTGTCAGTGGATAATTGTGATGGCAGAGGCATCACTATAGTGCTCATAAACCCAATCTAATGCACACAAAGGGCGTTGGTACAGGCACTAAGTCTCCCGTGTCCGAAGGCCAACTCAAAATTCTTCCACAAGCTTCCGTCCACGCCGGGAGCCGGTGACGAGACAGAAATGGCAAGCATTCTCAGGCCACTAACGCCGTCACGAGATGGTGAAAGCTTTCGACGTTACGCCTCCCAACAAAACGCAGGACAGCGGCAATAGGACAACGTGAACTAATTGTCGGACCGTCTTCCCTATCTGGACCCTAATTATGACTAGTATTTGACCCTTTAGATCCATTATGACCCCTTCCCTTTCGCCCTATTTACTACTGACTGTTTCTTTAAGCTTTTGCTAACTCCACCTCCTAATATTATTGTATTTGACTAATGATTAATTAATCGAAGTCGGAATTCCAATAGAAGCCCTGAAGGAACTTCTACTAAAATGCACATTAAATGTGCAGTTCCTTTTTGATAACCAACTATATCGACAGATAGACGGCGTCGCCATGGGTTCCCCCCTTGGGTCTCTCCTAGCAAATATCTTCATGGGCAAGCTGGAGAAGTTTCAACTTAGCGACCAGATTCATGAATTTAAACACTACGGTCGCTATGTCGATGATATCTTTGCTATCGCCCCAGCAGACACCAATATAGACTCGCTTCTAAATACTGTCAACCAAGCACACCCCTCCATAAAGTTAACATTGGAGATGGAAACGGCAGGTTCGCTTCCGTTCTTGGACGTTCTCCTAAGCAGACGACCTGATGGTAGCCTCCGAAGGAGCGTTTATAGAAAGAAAACCTGGTCCGGACAGTACACGAATTTTTACAGTTTCGTACCCATCCAGCAGAAGCGTAATCTAGTCCGCTGCTTAACGCAAAGGGCTAGAAAAATCTGCTCGGACGATACTATCGAAAGAGAGCTCACGAAGATCCAGGACCTGCTTCGAGAGAACGGGTACCCTGAGAAGTTTATTCAGAAGAACATGATGGAGAGAGAACGCAAACCCTTAACACCCACCGTGGAAAAGAAGACCCTTTTCCTCAAAGTCCCCTTTCAAGGGGACGCAGCAAGTGAACTGTTAAGCCAACGCCTTAACCAAGCCGTATCACGAACCTTCCCAGCGGCGAAAGTTCGGGTGTTATTCTCAAAAAACCCAGTCCTACACGGCGAAGGTAAAGATAAGCTGCCAGCCCAGACCACTTCCATGTGCATCTACTCATTTACTTGTTCCTGTGGAGCAGGTTACATAGGTCGAACGAGCCGGCGCTTATCCAAGAGGATACGGGAGCATCTGCCAGCATGGCTTAACAAAGGCGAAGTCAGGAACATCAACAGTTCCATTCTTGCTCATATGGTGGACTCTGGACACCGTGTTGACCCAAACGAAGCCTTTAAGGTGATCTACAAGGTCTCACCAGATTACCCGAAGTCCCTGGGTCAACGGCTGCTGGCAACAGCGGAGGCCACGGCCATTCGCCTGATGAAGCCGGTGTTGTGCGCGCAGAAAAACTTTCTTCAGGCCCCAAGCCTAGCATGGTCAACGGCCGCAGAACTGCCAGCATTTTCCACGCGTTCTTTCCCCCCCCTCTCCTAATTACCCTGTCACTACCCCCTTTTTATCAACCCAAACCCCAAGCCCCCATTCCCAAGACTAAGTTGATTAGAACGATAATTAATTGATTGCTTGTCACCCTGTACCTTCCCCTTCCATATAAATGTAATGGCCCGAAGAGAATTTATCAAAAGTATACGTATGCTCGCCAACTGTCCTTCTGAATTATCGAATTGGGATTTTCGCAACGTTAATCGAAAATGTTCACTCACCTAACTTGACTATAGGAAACCACGTTTAAATAAGTTGAACTGAGTGATGCTGGAAATGCCTGCGACAAACACCACCGTCAGTAATAACTAACAACGCCAGTAAAATATTACATTTGAATGTCTCGATCATCGAAGTGACTAATGTTGCTGATAACCCAAAAACCAAGGAGAAAATTGGAGTTAATCTTCGCATTGGGTTGCCACATTTGGAAGATGTATTTTGTATACTTCCATACTATCCAAGTCATTTTAAAAGTGACTTACTCGGTAAATATGCCTTTTCACAGCTTTCGGAAAATTTAACTCCATAGCTTTCAGCGAAATAATTATCCATTCACAGTGTATAAATTAGCCAGGCAAACCGCATAACAACAGAATATCACAATCTAAAACAATGAGTGAGGCATAATGAGGAACCGTCGTCTACCAAGTCGTAAAAAATGACCACATTCGAACTTTTCTGAACTGCCTTGACTATCTTGCTAGCACCGTGCACTAGAATAGATAAAATCGCTGGATAATGTGCAAAGTAGACCAGCCGATGTACCAGACACATAATAAAAATTAACAATGTTAATCTGCCCATATTGACGCAAATGCAAATTGCGTAAGTGGACAATATTTTTAGAACTGTGATCGTAAACAATTCAAAACCGCAGAACAAAATGAACAGCCGAAAATTCAAAAAGTGCCAAATTTTCATTTTATATTCTATCGCTGTCATCATTGGACATAATTAAAAAATGCGCAAGAGGCAGCCTTGGCCAGGCCGCTTTCTACTATCAAAACATATTTTTTGTCTGAGATCGGATGCCATAATTTGTCTGGACAATAGTATACAAATCATGGTACACAGATTTTCAGTCAATTTTATCGCCAAATTTTTTGAGGGATTTTTCGAAAAAAGATTTCTGGGTAGCAAATTCGTTTTGATAATTATATCGAATGCTCGACCAAGAACAGTTTTTTTTTTCTGAAAGCATTTTCTTTATTAAAGTTGACTTTCAAAATTAGGAGCAAGAAAAATGTACTGACATAATTACAGCTTTTGTTATAGGTACAATTAGCATAAATTGTGGTTGAAATATTACAGCAAGCTCATTTTGTGGACCAAAATGTTAAGCAATTTTCCAAGTGAGGTCAGGCCGCAGCACGCTGCTTTTGTCAAATCATATAACACAACGCGCGATGTAGAGCGCTTCATAAGGAATAACGTTTTACACTGGAAAATGAAATTTGGTGATCAATTGAACTTCTGTTCCACGCTTACATCAAAACCTTTAAAATAATATATATATATCAAAATCATTTACCGAAACATTAGTTTTTTTAAATATAAGTTCTTATGAAGATTGTCGTGTAGATCTGTTGCGAACCAAACTTGGTACTAGTATTGAAGACAACGGTTCCCAAGAGCCCAAGAGCAAATAAGAGAGACAGAAATAAAACAGTGGGCTAGAGAGAGTTCGGTTACGCAGACAAGCACTTAATAGCAAGTGAGCGCAAGTCATTATCACTCAAAGATTGAATGTACTTTAGGAGGAACGCGAGGGACATAGCTGAGTGAATGAGACAATCAGATAGGAGGAAAAATTGATAGTCAGAGTCAGATCGATAGAGCAGAATGACATGCAATTTTCCATGTGAGGTCAGGCCGCACCACGCTGCTTTTTTCGACTCATTAAACTCAATTCGCGATGCAGATCGCTCCAAAAAGAATTATGTTTAACACTGGAAGATGCATTTGGTGACAAGTCATATGCATTAGGATGAGTTTGGCAAAAAGTGTGTGAACGAATGTTGACTAAGCCTTCGGCCACGGGAGCCTGAGTGCCTGTACAAACGCCTTCGTTCTTATGAAGAGGGTTTCTGTCAGTGAGGCTGTATTGTAGACCCCGTAGATCAATACTGGAGGATCTATCTTCAAAGAATTTCCGGGCTTGTTGATTATTTCTACCAAGACTAAGTCAGTACCGTTGGAACTGCAGCAGTGGTTACAATCAAGAAGGTACGCAAACACGAGAGAGATATGGGAGTTACGTCGATGGTTATTCAAAATGTGTTTATGAATGCGAGAGGCATTTGTATATGGAATCCGCTTAATTGCATTCAATTTGTGTTGTTAATCCCTAACTAAACCGCTTGCGCACGCAGTCCTGACTAGTCATTCCCATGCTACACGACCGGTCCGCTGTGTTAGTTAAAAATCGTAGATTTGCAGACAGAATCAACTCCAAATCGACAGTTTGCGTTTGAAAAATCAAAGATGAAACGAATCCGATACTGGTAAACTTTGTTAAAGGCAAACCAAATCTAGAAATTTAAACTCAGCAGGATAGCGGCTTACTTGCTTTCTGAAAACCTTAATAAACCGTAGAAGTAAAACAGCACTTGCAAGACCTTTAACAGTATTTATTAGGATACAATGTGTTAGGGCCAGCCGTTCCGACGCAGGACTGATGAGCTGCCCCCACGCCATGCGACCCGTCCGCTCAACCACTGTAGCGTGACGCTGCGTAGCCGCGGCCAGGCTGCGGACACCCAGACGCCTGCTGCATGAGTCAAAAACCAATGCAGTCGCCCCTCTCTTGCGACAACAATCTGATTGGTTCAGTCTTGTACGCTTTTCTTGCCATAAGTTTTATTTACGAGGTATGCAAAAAGACCTCTCTTTGTACGCTCTTTTTATTGTATTCTTCCTTGGGGATTTGCACAAGGCGCAACTAGATGGTGAGATCTCAGCTCTTAGGTACATTTCTTAAAGGTTTTCTTTGAGCCTTTTAGCCTGGAAACTGCTGCGGGCATGCAGGAACTTCCTCCATTAGAACTGTTCTCTTGTGTTGTTCTCAGGAAGGGGTAGAAACACACTGCCTGCAGTCTGAGTGACACTGCGAGCATCGCTCATGACGATTTCCACTAAGAGGTTCAGCAAGCTGAAAGCAAAGGTAGCGACTATAAGTTTATTATAGTGAAGGTGGACTCATCAGCTCTACCCTCTCTCTGACCACTCGCACACCTGAACCCCATGTGAAGACTAAAGGCGTGAGGAGCGAAGATGGGGAAGGGCGTGGGGGTGTGCGCATAATACACTCTAAGACGTGCCACCACAAAACCACCTTGCTAGGTAGATACGCGTGTTCAAACGCCAAAACGGCCACATTACGATGTGGCGGTAGGGTTTCCAAGTGTAGTTTTGCAAGGTCTTTATGTATTGTAGCCACCAACATAAATTTTTACGTAGTTTGAAGTGCCCATAATCTTTCAGTTTTCTGTACGTCCTCCGTCGGTCCAGCAGGGATTTGGTGGTGGCAGTGAAGTGCAGAGTGGTCCTTCGAAGGTCACTGCATACCATGACCACTTAAGTCAGTATGCTGAGCGTACTTCCGTGACCCCGGCCTAGGTTTAAGTAGGCGTCCCACTAACATTCGTAAGTGTTTTTTTCTTTTACAGATTAATTGCAATCTGATTTGTCGCCTGACACGTCCCCGCCCGTTCTCTCTGGTAAAATCAATTGCCCGTGAGCCTGAGGGGCGCGCTTCACACTCTCCCCAGGCGGCCTGACAAGGAAACCCTACCGCAACAGCCATTCAAGACTGACTCGCAGCTCACAGTTAGGCAATCTACACAACAAGCCGCACCCTGGACTGGCTGTGGCGTCCAATGTATCCCATCAGTTGGCAACCTCCCAAACCACGGTTTTTAGCGCACCGCGATAGATTCTAGCTCATCAGATTATTTTTAGTGGGAAAATAAATGCTCTACGGATCAACCTCACTCTCTTCCTCACTGCCAGCAGTCTGTAATCTGACCACTTCAGTTACCACGCCCAGTTCCGTATAAAAAGAGGACGGGAAAGAGATAAGCAGAACGTGCTTATTGCGGTGATCAAAGGCTCCCGACGCGCGACAAGCCTCGAGGCTGCTTGCGCGCCTGTCCCCTAGAATGATGTAGGCCTGAACGCGTAGATATCATGCACTGGTAAGTCATGGCTGCTTGCTTAGTTGCCTGGCCAGTTGCAGTCTATGGCACCTGTGATTGGCTGTACCAGTAGCGGATCGAAAACTGCTATCACTTGACCCACTCCATGGCGTGACGCCGGAGTCGGAAAATGCTTCACTTTCTCAGGTGTTATTTTTGCACAGTAAAAGACGGCCTTCACAGCGTTATAAAGGTAATATCTGGCTGTATCGCCAGAGTTTTAACCATGGCATCTGACGTGCGTCACCTTCAATTTACGCCCTTTGGTATCCTTAAAAGTAGAACACAATAGTAAAAGGCGGAAATACCAAATGAGACTAGTTCACAAACTGGCAGCTAATTTATACACTCATGCTGTACGCCCATGAGAAGGGGTTGGCTACCTCGATAAGAAAGAAGGCACCTACATGATCACATGCCAAGCTTGTGAAACCGTATATTGTGACCAACCATAAATATCCGTCTCCACACGCATATATGAGCGCCAACTGGCAGTAAGGAGGCGAGACCATTTGTCCGAAAATAGCTTTGCATTGCCTTCATATGGGACAAGCCTTTGTACGGAGCAAAACACACCTGGTTGGAGGTTGCCTCAGCAAAAAAGTTCGAGAATGTCATGATGCCATGTTCTCCAATGATTCAAGCATCAACCGACCTATCCAGTTAAATGGTGTATGCACACATCTCAAAGAGAGATGAAAGATACGACAACCGATCAATACGAGCGAAAATGAACAAAAATTACTAATTGGCGCCCATAATGGAGGAATTTTAATTTAACACAGCGTACTGACACAAATTACAGTTGCCAATTAACAATTACGATATAACGACTCCGTATTTTCGTCAACCATGGATTAACGTAACTTGCAGCTTCTAACTAGCACTCACATTATATGACTATTACATTGTATCAGCACCTATGAACTTCTAATTGTTCGTTGCAAATCTTCTCAAGACTGACGACGAACTTGGGCTTCAGCGTCGAAAATTTACTGAATAAAGTTACCTTATATCCCAGCGTTTGTATTTCTTTTAAATACTTCTACTTATGTTGCCTTATTCATCACGTTTTTCTACATGCACGGGCATTTTCTACACTTTAAACGTACGCTTACTAGGTACTCCCGAGATTTCGCCTTTTTTGGAATTTTTCCGCTTACCCAAAAACCTGGTATTTTTATGCAAGCGGTATGAAAATGATGAATTGTTATCACCGTACAACTGTACAACCGTACAATTCTTATTATCCCTGCAAATTTCCTGGCCTGATGATGAGTTGCTGAAAACGTTTGTTTGCCAAATCAAATTTGCAAATAACCGAGTACTTCAAGGTGACGATTCCTGCTATGTAACACTATGAAGTTCACTATATATTACCAGCTACTTGGTTCGTTGTAGGAAGCCTATTTTCATGCGTACCTATTAAGCATTTACCAAACCGTTTCACTCGTCAAATGAGAATCTTTATTGCCTGTGGATACCTTGAGGTTTACTAGCTGCTTAACTTCCAGGCCAGCTGGTCGAATAACAGCGGTCAGCCAAGTCTACTGGGTTTCGCTGCGCAAACCTTATCCTTCTCTCTTCCTTTCCATAACACTTGCGTGCACTCTCCACTTCGTTTGCGCTAAGCTTGCACACATGCACACAGTTGTTCGTTACCAAAGGGGTTATGCCAACGGCCGAGCGAAATACACCTCTCGTATCGAGCCTTTTTGTTTTTCAAGGTCGTACTCGCAGCCGCATGTGGTTCAAATGAATGCTGGATACGCGTGAGATTCTGAGTTGTTTAACTAATTCTCATGGTGACCTGATTAGGGAATTGTCCTGGGCGCAAGACAGGCTTACGGTGCGGACTTCTTAGTTCCTATTCGTTGTATGTCTTATTGCAATTATCGCGCGTCACATAGTAGGTTATCGAAAGGGCAAAAATCAGTTTAAGTAGTGCACCTCATATACCCATAGTCTCTAAAATTTTTCCTAAGGAAACGGTGGTTATAGAGTTTTATGGATGGGCAATTAGGACAGGCAGTGAGATACATTATAATAAGCGCTAAATGCATTTTTATTTCATTATATTTTGAAATGTTGATTTAAATCTGTGGATTTTTTAAATCTGTATTACCTTTCAGGCTACTGTGGAAAAGCCCGATTGTTAAAATAAACACTTCAGGAAATTTCTTAATAAACAGAAATGATGCTTACTATGTCATCTTCTCTACTTGTCTGAGATTTACTTTACCATTTATGAGTAAAACTAGTATAGTCCACGGTGCGAAGCGCCGCTCACACCTTAGATTTACATGCGGAACAAAAAATGCATAGTAGCCGCGGGAAACAGAGTAAACTACATTATTCAAGTTTGTACTACCGTCTACGAACCCCTTCATTGTTCTACAAAACCCCTATAACGTCCGTTCCTCTGCGACAAATTGCTGGAACTAGGTTATATGAAGTGCACTACTCAAACTTCTTTTGCCCTCTTTCATAATTATCTATTATTAATTTATTTTTAAACACTTGACTTATATTCTGCCTTTTCTAGGACAAAGCCCAGCCCTTTTACCACCAGTCCCTTATTACACAAACGTGGAGTTTTCTGTTACCGTAGTCTTATTAGTAAGGAATCGTTGCCCAATCGTGCTCTTAGTATATTTTAAACCGGAGCAACAGTGCCGTCAACTCAAATTATCTTTGCTTCCCAAACCGTGCATACTCTGGTGTCACACCCGTGTACATGGAGACACAGAGAGTGCATGGAAGAGCTTGTACAACCTTAGAAGTCATCACTGATTTTCGATTTGGGAAACATGCATCCTGTTCGCTTTACAACTTTGACATTGCTTCTAATCTGTCTTAGGATAGTTTGACTCGTGTGACAGAATGAAAGGAATCACAGCCCTAACCCTCATCCCGGGTCGTCCCTCACCCCGTCAACTCAGCAATTACTGTGTCAACTCACCCTGACACGTTGCCTCACCAAATGCAAAACTGAGGGCTTTATCTTTCACAAAGTGTGAAGATAATTGTTTGGGCTTATTCGTCTCCTTGCGAAATCCAAATCGTGTTTAATTCTGCGCGTTCACTATTGTCATGTGTTGAGCTATCCATTGGCGTTTCCAAATCCATTTCTCGATCCCAGGGATTACTACGTCATGTAATTTAAATACGCGGGTGCACAAAGTAAAACCCAATGCCATTATCCAGTCCCATCAACGTCGCGTGGAAATGCGTTTAGTGGTCTCAGGAATATTCATATCTTACGTGCGTACGACTAAAACATGGTTTCAGGCTGCATTCCAGCGAACGCACGCGGATACTACCTGCCCATAAATGAGTCGTAAATGTATCGGACCTTGGCGCATTTTCTTTTAGGCCATCAGGACAGAGATAAGCGTGCGTGCGTCAGTATATGGTGTCTTTAGCATGCAATAACCGACGTTGGATTAGCGCCAGAATATAACGGTGGCCAAATTAGGACAGGACACACGTAAACCAGGCTGCCTATCATCCACCGAGGGTAAGATCAATAGCGGGTAATTGGTAAGAGTCTTAGCTGTGAGTATCCTCAGAGCACTACTATTATCATGCCCGGTCCCGCATAGGTAGAGAAGGATTAATACTAGTAAAAGCTATCTATTGTATACAGAAAGTCATTGGTGGTCTGAAGCTCCGACACGTGGCGGGCCCGGACCCTGCGCGCGCGTCTTACAGCTAGCGGTCTATAGCCGTGAATGCATTAATGCCCTGTGAGAGTGAGTCGCTGACCACTTGACCAACTGCCTGGCCAACAGCAGCCAGTGATTTACTGTCCCAGAAGCAAACAGAGGAGCGCAGCCACGTGGTGGTTTGCGGGCTTTGCTCCGGCGGTAAAAAACCATTCCTAACAAACCAGTAGCTTGGTTACGACAACTTAAGGGTGATAACGAGGCACGAGGCAAAAATCGGATTTGGGAAAGAGCATACGAAGAATAACGCACTGGCTTTCTTTGGATTACTCGCGCAATGGTTCAACTTGGAGGTCACTTTATCGCTAAACAATCTAGCAAGGATATTACAAACAATGTCGAAGTTTCGTTCCAGTTCAGAGAAGGCAAAATTGCTTTTGTGCTTGTTCAACAGAGCCATTATAATCTTCTCTTTAGATACGATCGGCAAGGATATCAGTTTCTCGAATAAACTGTGTTTACTAAAACGATATCCGGATACATTCATCGATAATAAACGACACCAATAACGAGAAAGTCGTCCCAAATTATCGGTACTAAGAAGCCACTGCACATCTTGCTCCCGCTAAGGGGTGATAAAATGTCTAACGTAACAATGCAATGGATTTGATGCATGCTTAAGCATAATGTATAAGCATAAGTCAATGTAAATTGCCTTCTATTAGTTGTTTATTGACATACATCAAACAACTAGGAGGGTCTGGCAGATTTGAGTAATTCAGCTGGCATTGGGAGGCGAACCCACACAACAGGGAAGGCTTTTGGGGAGCCAGCACCTGATTATTCAGCTACGAGACTTACAGTGAGGTATGAATTCAATTACTCTTGGATCGATGTATCAGTCCAACCTACTGCTCATATGGAATGCGGCATTAAGGATGCGGTGAACTGCCGACCCAGGCACGATTTCTTAGCAATCGAACTGTATTTATTGAGTTACATGTAGATGCGGATGCAAATCTGCCGGACAGTTTGCAACATGGTCAGCTGAACATATGCCGAACAGGAGAACATAAGAGTTCCAGGCAGCAGTGTAGCAGAAGAAGATTCGATCACTGGAAAAAGGATTTTATTTTCCTGACATTTCGGATTCCCTCGGGAATCCTTAATCAAAAGTGATGATAATAAGTCATGGTCGTGCGCAGATGACTGCGATTCCCGAGGGAATCCGAAACATCAGAAAAATAAAGTCCTTGCTCCAGTGATTGCACCTTATTCTGTATGCCAAAGTGCCTGCCAAAGTCGGAAAATAAGATACCCAAGAGTTCAAGCGGGAGGCTGCTGGCCAACGCGGGTCATAAAATGGACCAAATGACCACATTTAGGATCGTTCGTTGGGCAACGACTGAGGGACTCCTGCGTTTTGCAGAGGCCACTGCAAACCAGAAAACCAGATCTCTGTAAGCAGCGGGATTAACCTTGCATTGCCGATAAAGGACGTCCCTCTTCTCCCCCTCTTTTCCCCACATGACCGGTTGCTGCTCTGTCCTATGCACTTTCAATCACATTTGGCAGGTTGTTACTGTAACATAGCTAGATAGTATGGACGAAAAAACAGGGAAGACTAGACTGGCCATTTCTAGCTTATTAGCCATCGTCTGCCAGTCATACGCGTACCCAACTGGTGTCCGGCCCGGATCTTGAGCTATCGACCTCTGTTATCAGAGTCAAACTGTAAGGGCGGCCTAACGAACAGCCTAAGCAAGCAGTAGCTTGCCAGTCATGTTCACAACCCAAGCAAGCTATCGACTGGCATACACGGGTGAACGTACAGGAGCCGTCAATCGATCGATAGTTCAGATTTTAAACTACTGTCATCCACTGAGCCAAGTAGCCAATGGGACCGACCTCTCTTATACAAGGAAATCGGATTGGTTCAAGGCACATCGTTTACATATGTTTGTTTCCCTGAATTTGTTGTACCTTTAGTACTCAAGGACTTCTGCCGTTGCACCCTTCTTGTCATTTTCTTTATTTGGGGACTCACACAGGGCGTCATTGGGCGATAATATATCGGCCTGGGCATTCGTTATAACACAAACAAGCTAACTTTTGAGTGATTAGGTCGCAGTTATGCCGGTTTTAGGCAGTAGAGCGGGACAGATGAGTGCCGTGAGGTGTTAAGCGAACGTTTCTCAACGACTGTTAATATAACCGACCTTTTACCAGCAAAACAACGGCTCACGTGTCAATGGTTAGGCATTTAACTCTGATCAAAAGGATCACGAGTTCAAGCCTCGGATAAGACTTCTGCACTTAACACGAAATTGAACCATGACACTGAAAAAATGCTGATTCTAATCGCATCACGACTAAGCATAGTCGAAAAACTCTTATCCTGATCCCAAACATAATTCTCCTGGAAAATGCGGCAAAGCCACATAGAGTGCGGGTAGTTCCTCTTCTCTGTTGACCTCTTTAGGGGCTATACAAATAAGCAGGAATATCCGTGGTAGCGCACGAATGTTCTTATTTATCTTTACATGCCTACTCCCGAGCTTCACGCAAGAAAGAAACTTAGGGAGTTTCAGATAAGATATCACCATCAAACCCTTAACCTTATCCTTACCCTAACCGTAACCGAAACCCTTACCCAAACATTTACCCTCCCTTATCCCTTACCTTAACCCACACCCTTACAGAAATTCATTGAGTAGGCATGTAAATATTAATAAGAGCATTCGTGCGCTACCAAGGAAACTCCTGCTTATAAATAATCCTTATCGGTGAGTAAGTAGTACCAGATCATAGATAAACCCCGGGGTAGTTACGCCTGCTGATAAACTGGACTACCAGCCTTTGGTACCTACATCTATTATCCGTTGTGTTCTAATCACAGTGCGTTGGACACACTTAATCGACCATATGATACTTCACTATGCGCGCGCAAAACTTATTATAGACTTTATGGTGGCAAAACAGGAATATCCGTCTCCACACGCATCAACGAGCCCCAAATGGCAGTGAAGAGACGTGGATATGCATGTCCTTAATACCTATTGTGCATATGCATTACCTCAATACCCAACCTGAGAGAAAACACGCATAGTTGGAGGTAATTCATGCATCAACCGACGTATCCAGTGAAATGGTTTGTACACACATCTCAAAAAATGTAGAAGATACGGCGGCCGCTCACTACGAGTTAACGTGAACAATAATTACTAATTAGCGCCCACACCGGATGGCTATTAATTTTTTATCCAGTACTGACGGAAAAAAACTGTTGCTAATTAGCAATTACGCCAGTACGGCTTCTAATTTTGTCCACCATGAGGTGCTCAAATTGCGGAAACCAACTATTGCTCACACCAGATGAACTTTTTACTATTTTTGCACATCTTTTCAAGCCTGACGACGACCTGGGAATCCAGCGTCGGACATTTACTGGATATAGTTACCTCTTTTCCCCAAGAACATCTTTCTCTGAAATCTTAAAAAAGTTTCTGAAAGCAGTGGGACAAATTATGCCTTCACAATGAGAACCAAAAATTTCGTTACTGTTCGCTAACTGCATAATCTTAAAAAAATCGAAGCTACCCAATAACGTAATTATATACAGCCGCACAGGCTAAATAATGAAGCTACCAAATTAAAATACCTTCTGGAATGCAAAATTGCGGGAAATCTGTTAAGCAAAAAAGGGGAGGAAGTGTGTAAATCTATGAGATGGATTTTACCAGGATAAAGTTTGACTAACAGCGAACTAAAATTGTTCACATATGTTTAATCGCGAATAGTTGTCTACCCATTACGAAGTATTGATTTTGGGGTAGAGAACCCTGTTTTCAAGCACAAACACTAATATATTCAGAATCTCAAAGGAGTGAGGATTTTTCTGCCTGATAATAAATAGTGCTAGGCTGAACTATACATAGCTGAGGAATTGCGAACAAGTCAACTGGGCATGAAAATAGTAAGTATATTGTGGAAGAAACGTGAAGGGCATGGCTAGAACTTCAGCCAACCAGTAGAAAAAGTGTGATATAAGCAGAAAATCTCAGACGTACTCTTTTTCCATGCAACTGTTTAAAGGTTAAATTCGACGTGAACACAGGCATTTGTAGTTTTAGATTCCCTAATGAACTTAGGCGCACATGCATTGCTAAAAATGTGACTGATGAGTCGCACTGTAGACCCCGAAACATCCCTCCGAGTACTGGTTTAGACAGCAACATACCATATATTGTGCTAGGTAAAAGCGGCCTATATTCGGCGGTTAAGCCCGTAAAAACGGTTGGAACACGTGGTCAACCTAACTTTGTCTCAGTTAACGCCGGCTCCTTGATTAACCCATTTTTACCTCCCTCCTTTTGCTGTTAATTGTTACCGCACTTATGGCTGCCCAAGGTGTTTTATAAGTTTCAAATTTTGCTTCTTAGCCGTTATGGTAGTGAACCATGATCTTGGTATTTTGCCATGATTTTCCTGTACAAATTCAACTGAAGTCTTTTCTCATTCGTACCTCATGTTATACAACAACATATTTGTGGTTCCACTAAACTCTGTACTGTTTTTATGCTTTAAATTTGCAGCGGGAAAAAATGTTTCAAATGGTAGGATATGTTTTAGTTAATTATTCAAAGAGTAAAAGAAGACAGTCTGTCTAAAGAAGGATGAACTTAGGAAATCTACAACTTCTTTGGGTGTAAGAGGCCAGATAACGTAGCGCAAATGCCAGCGACGTAAAAAAATAAGCTCCGATATTCGTCGTTGCGTGCTACAGTTTGCAACAGATTGAAAGCTGTGTTGCGTAGTTGATCCTCTTTCTTGACTTCTCTGACTCTGTATCCAGCGGTCAAGCCGAAGGATAGTAACTACAAGGGCAGAACGGTACTATTAAACAAATAGTTATGCATGCACGAAATAAAAATCTCAACAATGTATGCACACAGTCGAGAACAAAGGGAGTCGGCCAAATCGCCTGAGTCAAGACAAGGGAATAACATTAATGCAACCACCACGCAGAATAAAATCAGTCTTCTGAGAGCGTGTGTTGTGTTAGTGAGGTAAATGGTGCCCTCTGGTTTTATGTGACTTTAGGATGCAGTTTATGCAGCATCCTACTGTTCTAAAACCCCAGCGCCTATCCGCCAGAAGTCATGCTGCTTCATCCCAGTGAATGGAAAGGGTTTTCTCTTGAGATGCGGGGGGCCGACAGCATTGTGTAAGAAGGTGATAAAAGGCATCAAAGCTGAACAGGAGGTGCGTTGTGCGGTACCAAGTCGTGTGCAATCGAGTGAAAAATGTCAACGGGGGGAGGCCGGCTAGCATTCGAGCGAAAAAGAAGATACGGGCAAACGGCTAAGTGGAAGGTGAAAGGTTTTTATTAGATGGAAAACCAATCATATGAAAGTCTGACAGGCTTTTTTGTTGGAAATAGACTTGGAAAATTCCGAAATTGTTCAACCGGAATTCACGGTAGTAAAGTCATAAAACTCAAGGGCCAATTAAATCCTAAGTATAATCAATCTTTGCGTATCATATTCCCTGTGCAGCTGTTCGGTTAATTATGCAAGTCGGACTAAAGAGATATTTGGACGTGGCATAAACGAACATAAGCAGACTATCAGGTGGCATTGACACCCTCGTTACGGGTTTAACGTTTAATTTTGTAGAATGATAATTGTCCAACTCGTAAACCGGACGGACGGAAAATTGCCTGAAGCCTGTTCCTCGCATAAGAACTCAGTAAATCCATATAAAAATCTGATCCCGAACTACGGGGATGTGCGCAGCCATCTGCAAGTCTACATGACCGATATTTGAATGACTCTCGCTGTCTCTAATGTTACTTTATCTCTAGAGATGGATCTTTAATTTAGTTTGAAAATGCAGACAAATAGAAAAGCGGTTTTGGTAATCGACCAGTCCTCTTTCTTTAAAAATGTTTTCGCAGACGAAAGGTTCCCAACATATCACAGCCGTGGTTTTTCTTTCAAACAAACGTACTGTCAAACTTCTTAACCGTTAATTCTCACCATGTTTATCAAATTAAGTGGTCTTGATTTCCTTAGTTGTCATTTTCCTGGAAGTATAAAGCCTTTGAAAAATGGAGAGGCCATACGCATTTACAACATACATTTCATCCTTGGGTTCAGTCAAATTTAACGGCATTCAAAATCTCTTGAGGGTTCACCCTACGAGCAGTGTGGATCACATGGACTGCTTTTCAAATGATTTACGTTTGCATAAATATTCCGTTTTCAGTGCTAATGATGGCTTTGAAAATTATACATTTTTTTCTCAATTCACCTCTTTTATAAAATGGATGATCGCTTTGTCTTTTCCGACCAAATGACCCCAAATTCTGATGCTCGTCAGCGGAATCGTTGCATGGCTGTCGTTAGTGTTCACCACAAACAGCGAGGCACTGATTCTAGCCAATGACGGAAAAGAAGAGGAAACCCATGATTACATGTCCCGAACTACCAATCAGAACGTTTTGCCATAGAGCTATATTTCTTAGTTACAATAATCAAAAAAATTATTCCCCGGCAACCAAGAAATGTAAGTTTATCTTCTGCTGTTGTTGTTAATACTTGCTTAGTATCTTCCTCCTCCACACTGTGCACGGCCTGTGCATCACGCATACTACCGCATGGCTTGCTTACAGATTTAAATTGAAAGGCATTTTAAAAAAATATTTCAGGATAAATAGATAACATTAAGGTATGAGTAATTTGTGCTAATGTCGTCAGCAAAATAAAATCAAAGATATTTTCCAGCGCGTGATTTAGAATTCCTACCACCAGTTAATTATTAAAAAAGGGACTTCACCTAAACATGCTCTTCGTTTTTTAGGACATGTACACGATAAACAATCGCAACTGGTACTTGGCAATATTTTTGAGCGCTTTTGTCTCAGAAGCAATTTTCACAGTCGTTTCTATATTACGCTTTTTAATAGAATTAATTCCATGCGTCCTATTTCGCAGTCAAAACCTATATAAAGGCGTTGGATCATTTCATCTTCTATTTGTTTTTGAAAACAGTAGAACGATCAATATGGATTGTACAAGCTGCAAACTTATTCATATGTATTTTAATTACGTCGACTTTTCTGTGAAAAACTTTTTAAATTTATGGGGTGATTTACTGCTATTGTCTGAAAAATTATGAACATAACTTTGATAAGAGAAGATACTTTTTGCTAAAGTATATTGTTAAGAATTCAGTTTTTTCTCTGTATTAGTCAACATACTATCGAAGTCACATATGCTTCGATGTTAACTGACTTGCAATTGAATACTGTAGGCGTCTAAACTACTCAAAATATTTGCGTCTGCAGGTTGTTTGCAATTTTAACAAATAAAGGAGAATTTTACCTTGACTGCGGCATATCTTTCCTTTTCTCTTGAAATGAAGCCTCACAAAGTTTAAACCGGCTTGGTGGTTAGGTCTATCGTTTCGTGATAATATTTGGTCACTACCGACATTCTTTTATTTCATCAAAATTTTTGAGGGTTATATTTTTCATATCTATGTAAATTATTGTTTAATTCCATTTATGTGATAAGTTTATGTTCAAAATGCGTTACTTAACATTTCTTATAAGGCTTGTATTAGAAAGAGATGCTAGTTAGTATAAACATTGAAACAAACGATCCACACAGGACTGTGGGAAATATGTTGCATTTTGTCCTGAATATAGTGTGGAGAGCCGACCTCTCGACTGCCTGGCGTCAGTAAACATCTTTTAGGTAATAAACTACGGTAAATAATATGCCACCTACAATTTCCTTAGTCCGTCCCTTAAAGAGATAAATAGATAGGTCAGCTGTGCTTAGGTTGTCGATTATCTTCCCGTTTATATGCACAACTGGAAGACATCCATTGTATGGGCGAAATGAGCAATTTCTTTGCAAGGAGAATTCAGATATAAATTTCAAGGTTTAAATTTGCTACTTGAAAAGCGGTAAATTTTTCAGTATTTGCGTATTTTTGCTACATCCAAAATGCGTCATTATGCCTTCACAAAACTCAACTGTTTGATCATAGGATAGTTCACGGCTGACCTTTTATACTGAAATGCGCATAAATGTACTCCGTTTGGTCAGAAGCACGAGACAAAGCCGACCTCTCACCAAAGCTATATTATCGTGGCGATGACGCTGACACAACTATGAAACTCCATGCAAAGCAGATGCACACTACCATTTCACTGAGGATTCATATCCTTGACCTGTTTATGGGAGCACACAAATTTGTTTTCTTAAGTAAAATCCATATTACACGAAAACCAAACGAAAAATAGCAAATTGATCCTCTTTTCGAAAAAAAACAACTGTAAAAATTCTATGCTGTAATAAATCGCCAGGTCATTAGTATGCACTTCCTCAATGAGTTGCGATGTCACAATGGACTCAAATGTAACTTCCAGAAAACATACAAAAAACTTTTTTTCTCGCATACATAATTTTCAATGGAATTGTCAGGTTTAATCGTAAACGTACTATTGAATGTTAATTAGGAGAACTTTCCTTGCCTTACATTGCTAGTTAATTAATTCTGATGTTCGATTATGACGAAGTTCAGACGATTCTCGAGATACTGATAAAAATTCATGATTTTCAGAGTTTTCAGTCAAATGTCCAAAATTAAGGATTCTGTCCTAAGTGCTTATCAAACCTTCGCAGTATGATACCTCTTAATTGCTGGAGATGATTTCTTATATGGTTATTTGTCATGGTCATAGTTTGAGAATCACACAAACCTGTCAAAGCACTGACGAGAAAAATCAACAATCACAATAATCTCAAATTAATATGCCTAATATTAAGGGCAAAACTGTGTACAGCTGGTTACTTTTTGAAAGACATTTTTATTAGATATTTCAAAACAGAATGTCTGCGCACTTTGTCAAGATAAAATGGCAACTGTTGACCAGTTTTTTTTTAACTTTCCGCAAATAAGGGATAAACGATCTGTAGAAATTGAAAAACTTTCTTCTCTGTGTATACTGGAGCACTTTTCTGAAGTTTTAAAAATGCTGGTTCTTAGCTTGCAAATTTAAAACAGAATGGTAAAATGTACTCCCACATTATGCAAAAATTCATAATCTTCTGGCTGTTTGCTATTTATTTAGACTCCACAATATGTATAAATAATTTGCGCATATTTCTGCTGACAGCATGAGAGAAATAAGTGAAGTCATGCAGTGGGTCGTCGCATATCTCTTTGTTTACGGTCTTAACTTTCAGTGCGTTAAAAAACTACAGCCACACAAATTTACGAAATAATTTAATGGTGAAAAATGTGGCGGTTTTGCAAAGAAAGAATTTTGCAAACCAAATCTGCTCATACTACTCGTATTTGCATTCAACCGAATTTTATGAAGGCGAAAAAAATGCTTTCTGTTCCCTGGAAAATGAAGGTAACATCTTTCCGGCCCAAATTAAGCAAAGCTGCCAAACCCCCTTAATAATTAAGTCAGCCTAGTGGTCATTGTGGTGGATTCTTGATTGCTGCTTAGGAAATCCTGCTTGTACAGTCAACTTGCTGTCCCGTGTTAGCGGATTCTATACGAGTGGGAAAGTTAGGCGGGTAATATGGATCCAAGCGTGATTTAACTCACGGTGTGCAGCAAGGCATTCGTAACACAAGTAGGTAGAGTGCTGTCTTTCGTAGATAGGCCTTCCCTTCTATGCAGTTTCAAATTCGACTGAATACCGCGAGTTATTTCATGATTGGTTCGAATAAATTAATTTTCTTTTCGAGTAAAACATACTCAATCCGATCCAAAGTGTTTAATAACACAGAAAATTCCTTGGATATCAAGAAGTGTTGTACGTTGCCTGTATTGGCTTACGTTTTCCGTCACTACATTGGTATTTACTGAATTCTTTCGTAAGAAATTTGCACATCAGATCTATTCACTTTAAGCGATGTGCTTTATCTTTAAAATATTTTTCTGAAAATTTTCCGTAGAAAGTTTCCAAACTTAAATGGGAATCAAATAAGAAGCACAAGCTCACAGCACTGGGGAATGTAACGGAATCCAAAAACGCCACTGAAATCCATTTTCGTTGACGTGCATGAACGTTCCTGGAAAAGCCGTCAAAGGTAGACATAATTGGACTGTTTTTAAAACGGTGCTTGCGTCGTGACATTGCGCACTTTTGACATCATCGTAGTGCAGATAAATAAAGTGGAATAAATATTGGTTTATAATGGGGGAAGTAGCCCAACCGACTGCATGCGAATGGAGGGAGGAGAAACTGACGTTTCAAATGATAACGTCCTTCGGATATTCGTTGCAATAAAAAAATAAGCCATCACAAACGCGTGTTAACCCACCTGCTCAATTTTAAATCTTCACATTTCAGTAGTTAAGTTATTGGCATTATGCCACATGCAATCAATGGTAGCACGCAGCTTGACTTCTCTGTGCTACTTGAAAAAGAAATTTGTCAAATTTCTGCTGACATTTATTGAGATAGGAAAACAATTGTATATATGGCTACATGTAATTAAAGAAAAATCATTTTCGTTCTGGGCAAGATTCGTTTGAGGGGCTTCAAAAACAATGTTTACGTAAAAAAATACTTACTTACCTACTTATAAACAACTTACTTACTTATCAAAATACTTTTAAATGTTTGGTAGCAAGACTTTAATTTGTTTTGTTTAATTTCACCAATAGAAAGACGAATTTCCATTTTCGTTTCATTACGCTTGCATCAGGTCGAATGTCCCTCTGTTAGCATTCGCATCCTGCGCAATAAAAGTTTATTTTGAGCAAATTTAACTCAATTTTGGCATATCATAACAAACAAGATCTTATTAAATTTAGTATTTTTGATCACTTTTACCATAATTACAAGTTCATTTACACTCACTAGCCAATAATTAAATGAGTGACCACAAATACGTTAAGTGGTTGGACGGGGGGATAGATAATTTGAGCGGCCCTACAAATCAATTTTGCCTCGTTCTATACACAGCTGAAATCCGCTGTTCACACAAACTAGTCGCAGTACAACGTGTTGAGTGCTGCATGCAAGAGTCATGACGAAAAATTAACTTGGTAATTTTGCATATACTTTAATTCTCTGAGTAGATTTTACCCTGCAAATGCGTTTTAGTTAGGCAAATCGCCCTTTGAGATAAGCTTGTTCTCGGTAATGTGCGGTAATTTGATTGAACTTTGGAGTCACCTCATATCGTAGGAATTGCCTTTGCTATTAAGTATTACGGAACAAACTTTTTATTAATAAGTATTGTGCTATGGAAGAACTTACACATAAGTAAAACAGTAAAAAACATAGCACTTCCAGAATAGGAAAAATATTTCCGAAATTATTAAGATAAAACTGAGAACAAGTGGTGCCAAGTTCAGAAAGAAGAAACGGCTAAATTTTTTAAAAGGTATGCGAAGATATACTGTTAAGTTTCTTTCACAAAATGCAGCAGCAAAATGCTTTGGTCGCATTTTGCTTAAGCGTGGCGTCTACATTGCGAATAAGCAAAGTTTTTATATAGGCTACTGAGAGGGTTATGTAAAACAGGCCTTATTACGTATTAGAAATGTAGAAATACATTTTTGTAAATTATACGCTTCGCTTACAACCAATTTTTTGCATTTGCATGCTCACATCAGATACTGGAAATAATTTACTATGGCGGAAAATAATGCATTGTAAGGAAAAAATAATTTTTTTCATTTTCAGACAAAAAATTGTCTTTCTTCAGGTAAATTAAAAACATTTGTCAAAAGCCTCCAATTAATTGTTGTCCATACCTTGACAGATGTTAATATGCACAGAAATTCGTAAGCTTAGTATCTAATTGAAGCACTTTCTAACGAAATAACACAATATTAAAATTTTTTTTATTTATCTTAAGAATAGTATTGTTAGTGTTATGTTTCGAAATTTCTGATGCTTGACAATGTGGTTTGCTGTTTTAAGGCTTTTCCAAATACAATATGAATGGCCATCTTCAAAAGAACAAATATATACGAACCCATTTCCACGGAAAAATTTTGACGTTTACCTGATGTTAAAAGTTTAAGTGTTAAAGTCCAACGGAACCACCGTTGACGGATGAACACATGAAGTTGCTGAAAACGCTAAAGATGTGCCAGATTTCAAAGAATGACATTTAACAAAAAGTTATCCATTAAAAGTTATATTTTAAGAAATTGATTAAAGAAATGTTATGTTATCTAGAGAAATTGCTTACGTTAAGCTGTCAAATAAATAAAACATGTAAATGTTTTGTCTTAATTTATGGCTATTTTAGCCTTTGGAACTTAGATATTTTCAAGAAACTTTTATTTTTCTTTACAAACCCTTAATAATCCTTATCAATATTTGAAGTACTAAATGTGTCCTTTGCTGTTCATTATTATTTCTAAGTTTTCATAAATTTGTTCACCCAAGTATGCGAGATAAAATCAAACTTTTGCAAACGTATGCACTTTGCATGCAGCACTCGATATATTGTACATTTGCGCGCTTACCCAATTCGACTGCAAATAAGCAAAAGAGGGATTCCGAAGGTGCCATTATCCATTTCTATATTCACGTCCAGAACCATACCGACTATATCTGGTTCACTGTTGTTTAAAGAAACATAAATTATTTTGAATTAACTCTTTAAATTCTGGCTTTCAACTAAAAGCTTATTACGTTGACCCAATTCTGAAAACACTTGAGGCATTCGACAGGCTACAAACCCGAATAGGAGAGTGGAATTTTAGCCAAGCCAAAGTTCTTCCCAATTTAGTTACGAATGGTGTGGTTTAAACCGTGAGTTTAATTACACTTGGATCGATATTATCCGCCAAAATTTACCGCTCACATGGAATCCACCAATGCGAGAGCAAGTTGACTGCCCAACCTGGATTTCCTAAGGAATCAGCCAGAATACACCAGAATGACAACAAAGCTGACTTAATTATTAAGAAATTTTAGGAAATTTAGTTAATTTAGTTGACACAATTGTAAAAAAATACTCGAGGCATTCGGCGGGATACGAACCCGCACATTATCCTGATCACATATTTAAAGGTTATTCAAACAAGTTAATTTGTTTAACTCTCTTGATATCAATATATTGTGGTTGTCCCTTAAAAGAAAAAAAATTCGCCTTCACCAAAATGGGATGCTGATGGCTGCTGAATGTAACGCTAATGTCTGCCCGTCTACAATGGAATGCCTATCGCTTAAAACGTTAATCCAAAATGCGTTTTGGATTGGAAAAAAACACTTAAATATGCATGCTTTCTTCAACTTCATAATGCAGCCTAATCTTAAGATATTTTAGTCAGGTCAGGAAGTTTGCTTTTAAATGACACCTTTCTGAACACCGGCAAGAAGCATAAAGTTTTTCAGTAACCTGCTTAAATTGTAAGAAGTTGCCTTACGTATTTTGTGTATCGTTATAAATTCAAATACACACTTTAGAAAGCGTCCGAAAATATAATCTCTCTGGATCCCATTAGTTTGCAAATTAGTTTTCTTTGACATTTTGAACTAAATGAAAGGATACTTTCGGTTCATACAAAGTTTTTAGTAATGAGTTCTATTAAGGGTGCACAATGTTTGTACATACTATAAAGTGTCCACCATTCTTCATATTTCCTCAAAACTTACATCCACACAAACCTACTGTGAACACACTTCTTCTAACAAGTTGCTGGCAGTGACGAAAACAAAACGCCCTTCAAAAGGAACAACATACTGACGCCAACCTATGCAAAATCTATATGGCCAAGTGGACTGATACCCATTCCATGTTTTGACAACAAAGCTACTTAACGAACGTTAATGACAGGTGTCAACCCTCATCATTACATTTAGATAAAGAAATGCGCAGTAGGACCTTAAATTGGTTAAACATGCAGCCATATGCGAAAAAATTATAACGTCTCGCTAATCAGCATTCAGTAAGTTTGTAGTGCTGATTACCATGTAGTCTATTTTGAAGTCACATCAGTCACGATTGAATGCTGACTTTTCAGTGAGGTTCGTTCTGACCGCTAACAAAACGTATGTACGAAAAAAATTGGCTACTAAATTAGCATGCATTTTTATCAGGGATTTTCAGTGCCTTTGTAAATTTATATCTATGTAAACAAAACATGTACGATAAAAAGTATTTATTCTACTCATTTGGTCGGAAATTACGCTTCCTCTCAATTTCATACTTAAAGAAAGGATATCCTAGGCGTTTAATCAAACTTTCTGAATGGCCGAATAAATTATGAAACGTACTGAATACTAAACTAGTATTCAAGGTTTGCAAGCTCCACACTATGTTTGTTCTTTTTAGGCATACAATTTACAGAAGGCGTAGTTTCCTACCAAACATGTAGAATGCATAAATTTTTGTTGAGGTTTTCCGTAACATATATATGTATTTATAAAGACAGTCAAAATCAATGATGAAAATGCATGTTTATTGTGTACAAAGGTTTTGCTAACGGTCTGAATGAAGCTCATTAAGAAGCCGGCAACCTGCTATGACTGCAATGAGTTCAGAATAGACTACATGGCAATCAGTATTACAACGTTTCTCAACGCAGATTAAGGTGAGAGTATTACTCTTTCGCAAGGCAGAGGGTCCCAGATAAATCTCAGTCACTGGTGTCATTGATTTTGCTGATAAAGGCGTCGACAAAATCTGAAGAACTAAACGGGGATCATGTCTGCCGCGTCCAATCTATCGTCTATTATGCGACTCTTTGTATGAGCCGAACAAAAGTATTTTTATGTGGCAAAAAATCCGGCAAAATCAAAATGTCCTCTGTGTGCACATTACAACCACATCAGTTCTGAAGAAGTAGTACCTGTTGGTGTTAAATAGCCGAATAATGTACAAAGTTATCGCCTTTTCAATTACATTCAACCTTGTTCAACTACACGCTATATATATATTCTGCTTATTGACAATCGCACATTACTGCAGTTGATTTTTTATTTAATGGAATATTATACCAAATTCAAAAATGTGTTTCAATTCAAAAAAAATTATCCAGGTTGTTTTTATGAATATTTATAATGGTGCAGCCAAGTATCTCAGTCACGCCAGGACGTTTGATTCTGGACGAGGTTTTTTAGGGACGCCTACAAATAGGCAAACACTGAAGAAAAAGGCTTCGTAGGTAGTATGCCTTTCCGTCATAGATATCCAATGTCTTTATAAATTTCAATATATGCTATAGAAAAGCTGCACATAAATAATCCTTTGTGTGCAAATCCGGTAGTAAATTACGATTCCCTTAAACTGAAGAGAGGAGGGGATATTTCAGGTGTAAAAAGACAGACATTCTAACCTCGAATTCTTTTAATTGTGTCGGTAAGTTGGCTTCTAAACAAGCGGCTTTTTGATCGATTGCAACAGAAACATTTGCCAACAAACGTGGCGACGTTTTTAAAAACTTTTTTTTTCTCACTGATATAGTCAAAAAGATTTGACAGGTTAACTGCACAAATCTAGTCATTCACCTATTCTTTTGGTAGTAAATTGGGACAAATTCCCTTTAAGCACCTGAAATCAGGAAATCTTTCGATCAGATAAATTGTTAATTATCGCATACTTTTAATATTTATTGACCATTGCAATTTAAGTAAAGGTTTCCATACTACGCGCTGTATACCTTCCATCTCTGTCTAAAGTTCTTTATCTTCTTATTACACAATTCCCTTTTTTCGCTCAAAAAAGTCTACAGTGAATGTCAATCAGGTTATAATGTTTCGAGGAAATATGAAGATTGGTGGACACTTTATAGTTTGTACGAAAATTTTGCGCCCTTAAAAGAACTCATTACTAAAAACTGTGTATGAACCGAAAGGAGCCTTTCCTTAAGTACAAAATGTCAAAGAAAACTAATTTGCAAACTAATGGGATCCAGAAAGATTATCTTTTCGGACGGTTTTTAAAGTGTGTATTTGAATTTATATCGATACTCAAAATACGTAAGGCAACGTCTTACAATTTAAGCAGGTTACTGAAAAACTTTATGCTTCTTGCCGGTGTTCAGAAAGGTGTCATTTAAAAGCAAACTTCCTGACCTGACTAAAATATCTTAAGATTAGGCTGCATTATGTAGTTGAAGAAAGCATGCATATTTAAGTGTTTTTTTTCCAATCCAAAACGCATTTTGGATTAACTTTTAAATAGATAGGCATTACATTGTAGACGGGCAAGCATTAGCCTTTGATTCAGTTTATAAATGTTTCAAATATGAACTCCAAGAATAACGAATGTCGCTTTTGACTTTTACGCGAAACAATATTTCCTTCACTCACTTTTCTGACCATTTTGGGCCAACTGTGATAACAAATTTTATCCACGCGCTCACGTCTATCTAAAAAATATCAGTCATTATACAGACAGTGCCAGAAACACAAGGAATGGTGCTTGCGTGACATGAACCTTTAACACAAATTTGCTGAATTGATAATAACTCGGAGATAATTCCGATTGGTAGCCCCGATAGGATATCTCCACTGGCCTGTTCAAGCTTAAGCCATAAACCAGTACTGTGATGCAAGGTATTTTGGTAATAATTTTCACTTAAAATATACTTCGAAAGAAAGCAATGCCATATGGTGCAGATCAGGTATGAGCATGATGAATATCGAGAGGAAATTTAGCTGTTATTGCAAAAGCCAAAATGTTCCATAGACCTTTGCAAGAGAAAAGCATCAACTGAATCTCTACTGTTGGCTGTTTGGATGGAGTTGACAGCTTTATATTTTACTAGTAAAATTTTGTTTGCAAAACACACATCATGTCTTCTGATATGGGCACACCGGAAAAGAACATGTTTGTCTTATAGTCATAATATACCTCCTGTAACTGGTTTACATACGCAATTGTTTACACTTGTGCTCAGCAAGATAGATTTCATAGTTATATCCAGACGGTTTGTCATGATTATAATTGTTAACAAGCCTGATTATGTTGGTTTTAACTTCAGTAGCTACTAGCCACACTGAAAACACACTTATTGGCTTAGAGCACAGATGCTGATTTAACGATTTAACGATTTAAATTTTAGTAATACTTACATTAAATTATTTAAGAGAAGACATTAGTATGTATAACTTCATGTCTTACGTCCGCTAATACCAGAACTAAACGATTGTTAACTACTCGTTGCATGCGTTTTCGCATGTTTTATGATTCATCCGAGATTATCGTTTTTTATCAAGAATAATCCCTGCGGCAGTTGATATTGTCTTTAAGCATGTATATAAGCAGGCTTTAATTTGAATAGAAAAGCATGCCTTATAGTAGCATGCCTCCCTAAAATGCACGCTTAAAACGAAGAAATAAGTTTTATTTCTGCCTTGCCTTAAATGATTGCCGCTTGCATGGACAAACAGGCAACAAGTATGCAAATATGATATACATGCATGAATCGCATATTGGACCACGTTTTGTCTTCAATTTGGATGAAACAAACTGACAAGTGTTGCGGAATAAAGGGCTTTTATGCGTCATGATGACCTTAACCTACCATTTCTTACCGTGAATAGCATAAAATCGCGATCGCTATAACAAAAATTAACATAGTTATGGTGGTCAAACCATGAAGAGTTTTGGCAGATAGGACTTCCGCATAATCAAAGGGGTAGGCGGGAGTGGCCATTTTTGGATTATTAGCCATCGTCAGCCAGTCCTAATCGGGGCTGGAACTCGCGATCTTTTTATTTCGAAGTCAATCGCTCTAAACATTGAGCCACGAGCTTGTTGCTTTGCCATTATGGTTGCAAGATACTAAAATTTATTGATAAACGCTCACCAACCACTAACAGAGCCCACTTGTTCGGCTCTCCCTCGGGCCTCATTACTCGAGCTCGAACAGCAATCGCAGAAGCTACTTATCCTAGGTGGATAGTATAGGGGAGTTTCCTTGACTGAGCCAAATTAAAACCACCTACACTAAAGTGGTCCCTCTCGGTGAGGGGACGACACATGTACTTTTTTTTCCAAATCGGTCTAGGAAACCTGACCACTTAAGCGTAACGTATGATAGCAGGGAGATGGATGTTGCTGCAAACTGATGACAGACCACCACGCCCTCTACAGTTCTTTTCTGGTTCGCGCCTAGCTTGTGAGACAAAGGATTGTTTATCTCTGTACGTCTACTTTTCGTTCCCTATTCATGCTCTTCAGCCTGTCAAGCCTGCATAATTGAAGGGTCAGTCATGCAGGAAAGTGACGAGCTACGCCTGATTGCTCACCTGTGTCCATATGGCACGCATGATGGCTGCCGAACAATGGGTCACAATCAGACCTATCTACACGACAGCGCATGGTCTACCGTGCCAGAATATTGTTGGTCTTGTCTCTCCCCTGTTTTTTTTATCATGCGCGCCTATGCGGTTAGCGGTGGGTAGACTTTTGTGAACCGTCAGTCGTTTTTCCTTCATGTGTGCAGAGCTCATGGTGGCTGATTGTAATATGCTCCCGCGGTTACTAAACGGATATTTTTTTAACAACAAAATTCACATTTCTTCATTTGGTTACCACAGGAAGGGAAGGGCTTCTGTACTTTAGAAACACTCGAAGATAGCCTCATTAACCATGCTACTGTATATGCAATACACAGGCTGTCTGAAAACGAATAAACCATGGGCTATCAATACGGTAGCGCAAAATACAATGATTACGCCACAGTCAGTCAGCGTGGATATGCATGCTTAGACGCGAAGGGTTGCGGGTGAACATTAAGGGAGGTGGAATGGGTTAAAGTAGACAATTCGCAGTACAAGGAATTTGAGGAAATGTTGATGCTTGAGGAAAAAGTAAATCGAGCATTCCATGTATTGTCAAACTTACACCAATTTTTGCAGCACAGGCAACAGGATGCTGACTGAATTTAGAGCGAGCAATAGAGGCGGGGCCATATTTGTGAACTAGGGCTTTGGAGCTGGAGGAAGCAAAAACTATACATTAATCGAACTAAACAGTTGCTGATCAAAATCTTGGTTGGTCTTCTCCAGCTGTAGATTAAGCCGTCACTTCTAGTGACACTCTTGTGAATGCAAAGTGAGTGCTGACACTTTTATGACAGTACGACCTTCCAAAAACGTTTCTTTGCGTGTCTAAATATCTCATCCAGTTAACTGCTACGTGGCCGCTGACGCCAAAAAACCCTATTTTGCCTTTGAGCTTTTGAGCAAAAATGGGTATTAGTTGACAATCTAACATTTGGTGTTGCCAGGAAGATTAAAAAGATGACTTTTATATACAAATGGCAGCCATAAGTAGCTCCTCCGCCCACTGACTGATAGTGAACCTTGGCGAGTTTTTAGCCGAGGGATTTTGAACAATATGTAGGCAAATTTCGCATAATGTAATGAACTTCATGATTAGTTTATCGTTATCTATTTAATTTACTTATGTGGTTTGGGAAAGAGAAAGACAACTTTTTAGTTTGTTTTAAAAA
This sequence comes from Ligula intestinalis, assembly GCA_036362985.1. Taxonomy (NCBI): domain Eukaryota; kingdom Metazoa; phylum Platyhelminthes; class Cestoda; order Diphyllobothriidea; family Diphyllobothriidae; genus Ligula; species Ligula intestinalis. The sequence continues at coordinate 11,837,880 of JAYGXS010000009.1, forward strand.
TGCATTTCTACAGCTAGACTGCGCCTGTTTGTGAGGCAAAACTCTTAGAAATAGCATTAAAACAACATTAATAGCTTATTTTTTTTCAAAAAGGCATGTTTGAAAGCACAGTAGGTTTCTTAGTCAAACGAATTTCCCTCATTTCTTTTAAGTCGAACAGTTCAATTGAATGGGTTCATTTGGAGTTTGCCATATATGCTTAATTTGAGTTGGCTCAGATGTGAAAAAAACTCGAGGCGTTCGCCGGGATTTAAAAATCGTATTAGAGAAGCCATTTACCGGAAGCCGACGCTCTAATCGTAAGCTACAAACACTCCACCTCGCGCCATGAATTTAATCACACTTGGGTCGATATTACCCGCCCAATTTTACCGCTCCTATGGAATCCACCAAAACGGAACAGCAAACTGACTGCCTAAGCAGGATTTTCTAAGCAATTTTCAGTATATTCTGGGGATATTGTAGTCACTTCATGGTGTCGGCATTCGGATAAATGTTTTTCTGGCTGAAAGTGTTATATTCCGTAAAGCACACTTTACAAGTAGAATACCTTTGTCCATATTTATGTTCTGCACCCTTAGAACTTAAAGTTTGTTTCGTTAAAAAAACGCTCAATTTTTTTTTTCTTGTAGTGGTAGGGCAGTAAATTATAAAATGTCACTGGTATAATATGTTCATTCGCCTGACTGTTCGACATCCGTCGCGGATTTATCATCAGAAACATGAGAAGGAAACATAAGCATAGTCTATTAAGTTAATTTCCCTGTAAATATAAAGGCCTGGTGGGAAATTATAGAAAACAGGCGTATATTTCTCAATTTATCTTCTGAAAACTATATCTGTACAATTAATATCTTTAGGTTTTAAGTAAAGTTCTACGTATGGAAATATTTACGTTCGTGAAATGTTTATCCATGACGCCATCTGTAAAATAAACAACATGATCCAAATCCATTAGGAATGCTATCGAAATTAGATTTCCTGCTGATATCGTGGACAAAAAATGCGCATTTGCTAAACTAGAATGTAAACAGCAGGTAGTTTGAAAACTTGAATTCAAATATGAGGGTCGGCAGGGTTTAACAGTATTTTGCCATAAAGTTACTTCAAAAAAACAAGAGATAGTCTTTTCTTCAGTAAACAATTTGACTGTGGCTTTCTCTTTTACTGATTGTGCATAAGAAAGAATATTTTGTGCTGAATTTTTTAAAGATATTATTGAATTTAAATGGCCACTGAAAATAAATAAGAATGAGCCAAATAGCCTTAGTTTATAGACTGGTTCGAAAGTAAATATTTTAAAGTGCATCAAATACATTGCACGATAATCAGTCTTACAAACCTGCTCAAGAAATTTCTTCAAGTCATAAATATCCTTCAGAATTTTGGTAAAAATCATTCCATAGAGTATCTATTATAATGCGCATAGACGACATCGAAAATTAAATCGTTATACAAATTAATGTCTAAAAATAACTTTAAATTGTAGCTCTAACTTAAATCATCAGGAAAACGTGGATCGAGATTGCCCCTTCGGTAGAAGCCGCTTGTAAGCGTAAGGTTATCATCTCTAATGGCTGATGTGATCGATAGGGTGGAAATAAATCAAAACCACAATAGTAGTTTAATTTTTTACAGTAAGACAACTTAAACTTGCCTTTTCTCTAAGTGTTTTATTGTTCTGCTTCAAAAGTTTGCAATATTTTGCCAAGCATTAGCGAGACTCCGTGTTAGTATTATCAGAAACGCTGGCGAAATTCTAAGAAAGCTGAAGTCCCGCAATTAAAATGTTTCTATCTTATTGTGTTGGTATATATTTTTTTCCCATAGAACGGTTTTTCTTTCGAATGCATATGTGTATATGCACAACAAAATTACCGACAGAGGCAAGCGGACAAGGAAAAACATCTCTAACTTATTATTCGTCGTCAGCTTGTCATACCCAGATTTAAGTGGCATCCCACTCGAGCCTCAAACTCGCGACCTCTCAAATCAGATTCGAACGCCTAAATCATTGAGCTACGGGCAGGACTTTCCTTGGTAGTTTTCTTGGATACAACAAGCCATGGGTTGTTTTTATACAAAATCCGTCAGAACGGGTCTTTTTAAGTTGAAAAAAACTGATTAAGCATCAAATTATAGTGCTCGAATTGAACCCAAATCGAGCACGAATCGCTGCCGACAAAATTGCATTTGTTCAGTTTTTATTCCGAAAACTTGCCTTTGCCCGAAACCCAAATAATAACGGATTTTTTGAAGACATTTATTAATATTTAGCAGAAACTTCGGGCTTTTTCCATTAGCTACCACTATACCACACTGAACCTTACACTTACACTTAACCTAACACTAACCCGTATCCTAACTGTAACCCTTAACATAACCCTTTACCCCTAACCCCCATTCTTACCCTTACCCTAAACCAAAACATAACCCTCACCCTACAATTTTCACTTACCATAACCTCTCACCATAATCCTTACCCTAACCCTTACCCTACCCCTTACCCTAAACCTAACCCCTAACTTTTACCGTAATTCTTACCTTAACTCTAACCTCTGACCTTAACCATAACCTTAAACATTACCCTGATCATGCTCCAATCGAAGTCGAATCGACCTCGAATCGCTATCGAAAAACCAGGAAATGTGGAGTTTTGTTTCGCAATTACCAAGGAATCTCCTGCCAAGCTACGAGCTTGCTGTTTTGCCGGTATTTGATCGGGTACATATAGTGGTAGTCACGCATACACGGGAGTTTTAGAGCACATGCTCGTCTAGCCATGGTGCCAATGGAGTTTCCATTCCAGCCTACGCCGGAAAGCGGCTTATGATATTGGTAGAAGGAAATTACCAAAAAAGACAAAGGTGAATTTAAAAAAGTGTGTAAGGCGATCTCTGTGCAGAATGGTTCATTCCTCTTTTTTTAGTAGTGCATGTACAAAAGAAAGCAACGTCAAGGAATACCGCTTTTTAATTGGAAGCTATTATGATGCCTGGGAGGTTTTCTAGGAAGTATGTTGACAATAGGGCTGTTTGTTCTGAGATTTCTATCACTTTCTTTAAATGGTTGGCATGCCATTAAGCCAGTCCATTGCTGGGCGTGCCTTTTAGTGCTCAAAGACACAGCCCTATTATCAACACACTTCCTGGAAAAAAACCTCCGAGGCGTCACAATAGCATCCAACCAGATAATGGTACCCTTTGAGCTTGTATCCCTATTCATATCCACTTTTAAAGAACTGGCGATGAGAGCTGTAAGTGATCTGCTCGATAAAAGAGATGAAAAAAATGAAACGTATATTAAAAAAGACACACCTGATGGAACTAATAAACTATTAAAGCGGGAGGAAGTACTGGGACCAAGTTTTATTTAAGCTGACGTTTTGGATAATTCTCCCCTTCCATCGCGAGAGAATCTGGCTTAAACAACGAACATGTGCATGTACTTTCCCAGGGAAGCAATTTCATTTTTTTGCAAACGGCCTTCAAAAGCCAGGGCTGTGGTTGTTCCTCTGCTGAACTGACAAAAAAATTAACAAAAATTTCTGCTTTAGTGTATCAGTGCCTATTGGAAGATGTATTTCCGAGCATTTCCATCGCATACCAATGCGCTTCCAAAGAAATAGGTGTTTAAAGCAAGTTTTTACTTTCTGGTTGTTCTCTGGTCAAGCCTTTTAACTACTAGACTTCTCGCGAGCTATCCAGCGGCAATCTACTGACTTATTTACGAGCGCTTCTGCGCATATTTTTTAATGCATTAAAGTTTCTTTTCAAAACGGTTTTAACATGGTTTTTTATGTAATAACAATAAGCATGTTAGTAAAAAATGTACAAAACCCCTTTTTAGAGTACGCGGCCGAACTAACTATAACTCTTCCCCAGTGCTCTGAAGCTTGCAGAAAAACGTTATTGAAGGTAGATTATGTAATGGTGGTTGCAAATAACGTGCAAATCTTCCAATATTGCAATAAAGCGCTCTATTAATCTTATAAGGCTAGAGAACTCACACGCAAGAGCACATTAAACAGGCGAGTACGTATGGTGTGGAAGGTTAAAGCATCCGTTGCACACAAAGCTGGACTCCTACCAAGGCATTACTGATGAATAAAAGCGGGGCAGGGAGAGGCTGGCAAATTGTGACTTATTATGCCTCATTGCCTTATTCGAAGTCAACTGTCATAGCAGTGAGTCACGGGTTTCCTTTTCTGTCGGTTCTGATGTTAAATATTATAATTTTGCCAATTAATCTTCTTAGGAATTCATTTATGCGCTCGGTATTGATCAGTTTATTTTTTATTGATCATTCTCGAAAAGAGAAGAAGGTGCAGGTATTGGAACTAAGTTGTATTTGGCTGAAGTTTTGAAAATATTCTCGTTTCCATTGTCGGAGCCCCCCGCTTACTCTTCCGCTAGCCTCGAATTAATGCATCTCGTCGCCAGCCTCGTGTTGTAACGATGCTGGTGCTCGTCTGGATGACCTTCGTCGTCGTGAATGCCTCCGTGAGAAAGCGTGCCACATCGGTCATGTAACTCCTGATCGTTGGAAACTTCCCCTTTCGACCGCTTTATTGTTCCGTTCTGAGCGGGTGTGAGCCTTGTATGGAACGCATGATAGGCGGGGTTTAAATTCAGGCCTCTGTTTAATGTGTCCGTCGAGGATTGACTTTCAAGCACTAATCTGGCCATGTTATTGTCAACCCTGCCAGTCACACTGGATCTCTCAAAGGCGAATTCGTGATTTAGCTGCTGTACGTGGCCGTAGACACGAGTGAGGTGTTAACTTCAAGTACATTTACTGCACCTCGCTGAAAAGCCAGTGCAATAGATCATCGTTGAAGCTGAAAGCAGTAATAAGTTAATATTATCGTAGCAAGTATAGTTAGGACAGGTGCAGATTTTAATATTGACTATGACTCACTTGCGAAATTGCTCTTACGGCCTTTTCCACGAAGCTTTATCGGAAACAGTTGAGATAATCACATATGTATCAAGACGCTCCAAGCCCACTCCAATGTGTGGAATCCGTTAATTTTTATGCAGTGAGCTAATTGCACAGGCAGGACTTTTCAAGCAATTTAAGTTTGATCTACCAGGTGAAGACTGACTAAAAGGAATATAATTTTTGGCATTATGTTGACGACTGATGCAGAGGAAACTTAACAGAGCGCGGGAGGCTCTGCCCATTTGCTGGCCTTAAATTTATAGGATAAATTTTTAATTTTCTACTGAACGCGTCTGCGTCTAATTAACGGTATTTTAATCTGAAGCTGTTATATAATCTAGTCGGCAGCTAAACGACATTTTGGAACCCAGTATGTCTCTCTCCTTCCTACACTAACTGTATGTTTGCACAGTTGCGTGCGTAGTCCTTTGGCTCTTGTATAATTTTTATGGTGTTGGCCTGCATTACGGAATGACAAATCGCATTTCGGTGTTGCGAGGATTTCGAGCAGTTTGTCGAACGGGTGGTTTTAGTAGCCATTAGTTAGCATGCAGCAACTGCCTACAGTACACGCAGGTTATAACAGTCGCAACATCGTGAGGTTCTTTTAGCCCGAGGTTGCTTAACGGTATTTGAAAACTTAAGCTGGCTTCCCTACGTGTGCCTCTGTGCTGAAATGATGTTAAACCAGACTATCTTCAATAGGTACAGTAGATGGTATCGCTGAGGAAATGTGGATATCAACGTTTGAGGGGAAAATTTAACACGCAGTAGTGGTTGTCAAATTTGAGATGACTTGAGGCGCAGAATTCTCTTAATGGGAAAAGGGTTTAGTTCAAATGGATACACTCGGGGCAATAGGGGGCCAAATTTGGCCATATCCAACATTCAGTGCTATCCATGAAATTTCGTATACTATAAAACGCTGCGAAAAATCTTCCCGTATGTGCGTGTTGTACTATTAAAACGGAAATTAATAAAAACTAGGAACTTTTAAATATATCTGAGTAGATAATTTTGCTTTGCTTTTCTAAAGGGCAATTATGAGGTATCGCATTGCTGTCAGGTAGAAATAGCAAATTAAGTTTAACAATATTTTATAGATCTACTGATATTTGTGCCATAAGATTAAACAATAATGTTCTTAAGCTATAATTTGTTTTGCCCCTTCAAAGAAAATGATCATAAACAAGCATACATGCAAACACACAAGAAATGCCGTCAATTTTTTTGTAAAGGCGTATACAAAGGGAGTCCAAACATTTCCTGGTTATAGAGCATAATCTATGAAAAGAAAAACTTAAAGTGAAACAAATCGAACATTATTAGTTTTTTCAAACTGCCACTCTGCTCTTTATTTGTTATTTAAAAACTTAGCCTTGAAGTAAACGCACATACTCAAAAATGTTCCGGCATATATATTAAGAAAAGGGAGGTTGTTTATTTTCAGCAGACGATATATCCCTTAATTTTAAGGGAATCCAAAATCTTGCCAAAATAATCTCGACTTAATATTTGAAAAGAAACGCAGACATTTGAGGCTAAAATAATTAAGTTTACCGATTTTTAATTGGAACCGTGTTATAGAAAGCTTTTTTAGCAATATTTAGCATAGTCCATGGCGAATTTGTCATGCTCGTTCATTCTTGTGTGGCAATGCGTTGACATATTTGGGGATTCTGAGGCAATGACTAAACAAACAGCACAATCAGACATAATGTTTAAACACAAGTAAATTAGGTTAACGCTTCTAAGAAATATTTCGTTTCTCATTACGTAGAGCACATGGAAAATACTCATTATTTAGGGTCAATCGACTTCAGCCAATGGAAATCGCAAGGTGATAATCATCATTTCAAGAAGGATTTAAAACGTCGTTGTAATCGAACTCCTAAAATAATGACAAAGAAGTGTGGCGAAAGGAAATTTCTCTTAGTTTAACTGAATGGCACGCTTGCGATTGCACTGGGCAATTCCCTGTACATTTTTAAGTCACTGACCTACAGGTCATGCGTGAGTTTAAGAAATATCTTACTCCTGTGAACTCCCAATTGGCAAAATCAACCAAAAATCTGGGGGCCTCAGTTCAGTTTTACTCAAGCTACGAACAAACTAACAAAAATTAACAATTCTTGGGTTTCCGTTTTGAAATACTTGTTCGAACTTTTGCCTGTTCGGTAACAGACAAAGATTAAATTGCACGCAATATGGAGCGATATGGATCTGACAAACTTAGCAGATGATTACTTTCCTTTGCCCTATTAACTTGGTTTTTTGCATGAACATGCTTCTTTTTCATTTAAAACTTACGTTTACCTACTACGCCACATTTTCACTGTTTTGGAATTTTCCGTTTTGCTAAAAACGCTGGTATTTCTAAACAGCGAAGTATTGCTTTATACATCACAATTCGCCCTATCTTAAAAAAGACGATTACTTTATTGTTGTAAGTTGTCTTGGGGCATCTTCGGAGTAGGGCGTTTCTCGTAGAAAGGCCTGGATGTCATCGGTTAGAACACTACTGTGTGATGACAGTAGAAACTTTACCACGGACGGTGCCAAATATAACCTGTTAGCGGATACCACATGGATATCTTATCATGGCTGGTGTATTTTCTGTATTTAAAACACGATGTATTTGTCAACTGAGTTATAAGAAAATTAAAGGTACTAACTTTTATAGTAAAACCATATCTAGATAAGTAAAAAGGACAAAGTTAAAAAACAAGCGCCTGCCAAGAGTTTAAACGAAAAAAACTAAAAAAATTAAAGTTTTAAGTAATCTTTGAGCACTTTCTCAAAGCACACTGAAATAAACCATCAAAGAAGCCGCATAATGAAATCAGTAAGCGGTGTGAGATTAAGTGTGTCATCTTAAAACGTTATCACTATATTATTTGTGTTCTTTGCAAAAAACCTTTGAAGCACTTTTACTTTCTGAGGCGTTGGTGTTGCGAAATGTTCTTAGGGCATCAAAATTTATTTCACTGGCTCCAAGTTGCCGCATATCTGGGGTAAACTGGCGAGGGATCTGCCAAATACAGATGTTATTTAACTCACGACAGTCGACGTTGCCATGAAATTTATAAAGCTCATAGTAAAAAATATCGGAAAATCCAAATGTACCATTCTTGGAGTGGGAAAAATGAAAAAATGTAAATGCCTTGCTGAATATTTTGGATTTATTGTTCCAAAATGAAGTGTTTCTCTCTTCCCCTCTCATATTAACCTCAAGTATTACAATAAATGATTTTTTAGCATATGTTCAATAAGCATTTCTATCATAAAAACAGCAAAAACCTAAGGTTAAAAGTCTGTGCGCCATTAGACCAGTCATTTTAAACCAAATGCGTTCTCATCAAATGGGTGTCGAGAAGTATGGTCACAAACACGGCATCATTGTCTTATGGATATTAAAGGATTAAGCTTTATAGATACTCAGCATTAACACACCTTTTAAACATTAATTGATTAGACATTGGAAGTCAAATCAGCTGGTCGTTGAGTTGGACGTCAAGGCTTTAAAATCTTGGTATGATTATGACTGAACCACGGCAGCTACTAAGCCATCAGCGGCAACTACAGGCCACCTTATCATTGATCGTAGTAATTTTGAATACAAATGTAATGTTTAAGTGCAATTGGCCAGTAACTTACTGCATATGCTCGTGTCGAAACCCGATCTGTGAAAGTGATTCCAGCCCATTTTACTGTCTGCGTTGCAAATGACAGTATACTGGGCAAGTAAAGTACGGCCGAGCATTAGTTTAACATACTGACGTACGGAAAGGATTGATATTTTTGATACTTCATGTACTAGTGCAGTAGAAAATTCCGCCTTCTTTATGAAATGCAATTAAAGACAGGATATCGTTTGCAAGGTTTCTTAATTGCCGAATAATTTTTGAAAAAACTGACTGCTACCCTTGAATGCAACGTTTGCAATCTCAGCGCTGTGTACATTTTCGCTAACGTGTTGAAGTAGGAGTCCCTACTGATGTGAACCATGCTGTTTACATTATAGGCAACATTAATACATAAACGGATGTGGTGTTGAATGAATGAAAACCGGAAAATCCTGAATGCGCTTATAACCAGAATGTTTTTCAAACCAAAGTGTCTCCTTCTATTAAGTTTAAATTTTAAAAAGGCGTAATTTGCTACAAATTAGTATAAAAAATAATTTTGTCGTGTATGTTTTCCACAAAATATAGTTTCATTGATAAAGGTTGTCAAATTCAATGATAAAATTGCATGCTACATAAGGAGGCCTTTTGAGAGTACATGCGTTTCTTTAGTCGTCCAAAAGAAGCTCGTTAAAAGCCTTTATTATATCATGACTGAAATGGCTTCAGAATACACTACACAATGATCAGAAATACAATTTACTCAATTTCACACGTCACAGCAATTTTAGGGTACTTGACTACAAGTGCTCATTTGTGTGCGGCTGATGAAAGGTTCAGTGAGTGAGTTCCAAGGAGGAGTGAGTCAGCTGAACTCTGCTCGCTATCGGTGATCGTTTATCAAAGAATGAATGCTAATTAAGCAGAAGACGAAGATGCGATCACTGGAAAAAGAGTTTTATTTGCCTATCGGATCTGCGCATAAGTAGACGACTCCCGAAGGGCAAATGTTTCCCACCGTCGAGCCGATCAGAGCGCATTGCGCCCAAATAGATTGCCAATAGTAGCGAATATTCGAGTCCCAGGAAGCAGTTCAGAAGACGAAGATGCGATCACTGGAACAAGAGTTTTATTTGCTTATCGGATCTGCGCATAAGTAGACGACTGGGACTCGACTATTCGCTACTTTTGGCAAAGTAAGCATTTGAACTTTTTAATTCAATAACTAACATCGACACCGACGCTGCTCACGCTAGTTAAGTTAAGTCAGAATTAAGGCAAATACGAACAAAAAGGACAGTCTGCACTACAAGGGATCCAATATTTTCCATTTCAAAGTTTTCCAGCAATAAGTGTTGAATGTGCCTATTGATACAAGCTGCAATATGAGTTAAAGATGGCAGTTTAAACGAAGAAGAAGCTTTGATCGATGAACATGAGGTCGATTGGCCTAAATTTTTGTAGTCTTGCAGAAACACATCATCAGTGTCCGACAGAAATAAGATGGGTAAAAACACAGGGCATGCAGTATATATGGGATGCCACGACTGTCATGCAACCACTCAGAAAGCAGAAGATTTTTTGTTCGTCGCCGGGTTTCGTAACTGCTGCAATGATTACTCGTTAGCCGGCGTTCGAGCCATTGATTGTCCGAATGTCCCCAGGTTGTTAATTTTTGGCATAAAAACTTCTCAGCAATTTAGCTTACAGCAACTGGTCAGACGCCTTTTACTGCTGCGGCAGTCTTAGCAGAGAATCTAGAGTAGGGGGGACCTTCCGTTTATTTATCGACTGCTCGTCGACTTACCAAACAGTTCACAGCTCACGCGGTTGTCGGCTTCTTCCGAGAATGCCGGCGCCGCCAAAGAAAAATCGGTGGCCATTCCTGTTGGATGGGTTACGGTCTGATAATGGTAAGCGTCTTTCTGCTTCATCGCCGTTCCATTTTTAACCATCCATGTGCAAGCCAGTCTATTAATTTCTCCTCTCCTATGACTGTCTCTGAGAAGGTTTGCTTATTTGAATCTGAAACACCAGGCCTAGTTACTTTGTTTCAGCGACCACATCATCATCTTCTTCTGAACTTAACTCTGTTTCTCTCAATCCGGTTAGCGAGGGCGGTTAACAAAGACGTGCTGGAAATCAACAGACAGAAGTTGTGATTTAACCGAAATCCATCATTGACTATACTTTATGAAATATTATACTTGCTGTGCACTCCTGGTGATCAAAACCTTACGTTAATTCACTCATGGGGATTTGTTTCAAAAATGCATTAATTATTATACTGCCAAATACTTATTTCATCTTGAAGCGAAATTTCGCAAGCCACCATCGCCATCCTGGAGTTTTAAATTTGTCACTACCCAACTTTAGCGCCTCAACTATTTTATTTTTGGTTCCATCACAAAATGTTGCATGTTATGCCGTTAAGCGCCCCTTCACATGCCCGTATCTGATGATGGTTTCGGGTATGAATACAAAACTTGAGGCTGACGAAGCTGGCGAAATAAACACATATGGGGCGAAGTGCAACGTTTCTTTATATCCAAAGAATTTCCTATATAATTAACCACTGCAGATCAAAACGTCTTGATTATGCCTGTAATACTTTTAATGAACATAACTTAAAGGCAGGTTATTTTTTAATTAAACCCTTCAGACAGCGGATGATTTTGGTTTTCGTTTGTAAAATTCAGCTAAATGCAAGTATGAGGAATCACATGTTATTCGAAAAATTGCACTTAACAAATGCAGTTTTTAAAATGTGTTACCTATCTTGCCACAGATCAAAGAAGTAGACGTGTCCAGCTGTTGTTTTTTTTTTCCACGCCAACAATTAACACCGTACAAAGCACATAAATGGCCAACTGAAGCGCAAATGTTTTCCCCGGAAATAATTGAGAAGAAGCCATATCTTAATGTTATTTTCCTGTGAGGCGTGGTATCAAACTTGCCTTCGACAACGGATGGCTGTCTGCTTTTGAACGGTCAGCAAAAAAGAATAATAATCCTCAATATCGCCCTGTCTTATTAAATGCAGTATGGTAAGTGCTGCATGCAACACCGTCAGCGTCATACGAAAACCTTCGTATTGCACATAGTGTTTAACCCTCGGACGCACAATAGATATTATATTAGAGGAACAGTACATCTCAAAAGGAAAGCGTACCTGAATTTATAGAGTATCGTTAATTAAGTGAGAACTAATTAGTTTTATCGGAAACTGCAAAATTGGAAAATAATGAATGTACGGCAGGTCAATAATTCAAATCCTTATGAAATTGACACTAGTGTAGGAAAAAAATATAAAAGTGCAAAATACGGAAAACTGATAAATTTGTAACATACTAATATTTCGTGGATTTTTCTTTAGCGTTCAAACCAACCATAAGTCAGGATGGCATAGAGAGAACAAAGTTGTCAATGCTTGTTTGGTTTATACAATTCTGAAGCACTTATTTCAACTTCTGCTCCACTGATAGATGTTTAGCTGGCTTCTGCCAGTTCTTCTTGACTAACGCAATAAGATTTTTTATTGGATTTAGGTGCGGAGATTTGGAATGATTACAACTGTTCCACAGGCCACTGGCAGAAAGAAAGTGTATCGTCTGAAGTATTCAATTTTAGTCTTAAAGTAAATGATTATCGTACCTTTCTTGATCGGTGAACAGGGGCGTTATCTTGCAGCATAACAGTGTCCATCCAACGACATTGAATGCTGATTAAGGGCAAATTCTAACACCTTTTTTTAAAATTTATACTGAGAGAATGTTGACGAAAAATCCTAACGGACATGTAATGGTAACTTTTTATTATTCGACGAATAAAATCGTCATTTTGCTTCGTTTAAGACCATTTATGCCCATGAACTTTACGTCTGGGGATTATCCTGTAGTTAATTATTCTGGAGACTGTGGCTTAACTAATCAAACTTATAAGCTAACGACTTATGCGGCGTCAGAAAGGAAATATTTTGACATCTAAACACCCCGGCACGACACAGAAAAATGAAAGTATACCACGGATACCGCTTATATATCAAGTTGATGGTCGTAGATATTGGTAAGATTAACCCAAATTCGTCATAAAAATGTATGCTGACCTTTTATGGCTTAGAATCTCACACATAAGCAAATACTTATTTCTTAAATTCAAATCGCTTATTGTGTTTGAAACTACATGCAATTCCTCTAACTTAGCATAACTTTCATTTGAGCAACTACGGAAAACGTTTCCCAGTTCTGAAAGGAATGATTATTCCATTTTTTACTTATTCTGAAATTATTTCGTAGCACACTGCATATTAATATAAGTTGGGCTCTTTCGTACACTATAGCATTGGAAATTTGTTCAATATAAACTTACTTACGTTTTCGCCAAAATTAGTGCCTATTTTGCTCCGTCACGTTAACTAAGGCGGTAGTTTTCCAAATAAAAGCATTTCTAATTACTAAAACCACTTAGTCGGTTAAAATGACCTGTCCAAACGTAAGCGTAACTACCAACTTGAATTTCATCATGTAAGTTGCATGCAGGACTTGCCATACTGCATCAGGTGGTATGTTATACCGTACTCGCTCGAAGATACTAGCTAAAATCCCACACACGTGTTAAACCGATGTTTCTGCTTCTGCGTGATACAGCAACCAGAGGGCTCTTATTATCAGTGGGGCCTTAATCATCCCTATACGGTTTCTGGTATATGACCACCAGATAATTATTCCGTATAAATATGCGGTCTGCAGTGACAATGAATCGCGGATATCGAGACATTGATTAACTTCGGTTCAATTAAGTGCTTATGATCCATGAAGGAAAGCCCCATGGTGAACCGCCTGTGTCTATTCAGGTTTGTGTTTCCTGGCCAGCCGGTGGTCAGAGGTATGCTTGACTGAATGAAAGCATATAAGCGCAAAAGTTTTCTGTGTCAAGATTTCTCCTTAATGCTGCCATCCTGTCTGATATATGCATAATACTTGTTATGCTACTTGTTTGTTCAGTGGGCCTTTCGTGTTTATTCCGTGGAAGTTGACTGTCTTCTACTCAAACGTTCATTAAAATCCAGGGTTTGACCCTAAAATACGTGGCCTGGTTAACTTATTCCAAGTCATGCATTTGATAATTTTTCAATTATTTACTTAATAATTAAGTGGAGGTTATATGCTAGGAACCGCATAGAGAACTTTGGGGGTCCCACAGAGGAGCCAAAACCCTCGCTGACGTATCATGCAGCGGCAGCAGAATCATCGACGAACCACGTATCTAAGCCTTTAGTTAGTATTTATGTTGCCAAAATGGTATACAGTCATTATCACATACGCATGCGAAAATTTTTTCACAGAATATATGCTGTTAATCTTGTGCAGTGTATAAATATACATTTAATTGCCTAAATCATGCACTTTTGCGATCTAAATGCGACTGAGTAATTATGCGTGGATTCAAGTTAGTTAATTTGGCTTCTTGTTTTACGCATAGGCTCACATTGGCCTCAAATAATGAGAACTTCGTGTTATATCTTCCTTTTTTGAATTACAATAGGGAATTTGGTGAAATAAGAGTCTACCGGATATTCAAGAACCTTCCAAAATTATTAAACAAAACCTTTTGCTTGTGTGCACTGTGCCGTATAAGTCCATGAACTAAGCAGGAAATGTTGCAAAAAGCCTTTCTGAAACCGGGAAATTTGATTTTCAGGCAATGAAAAGCAGATTAAATCACGTTTTTATTTTCCAGAAACGAGTAATAAGTTCACTTGGAAAGCTATCTCAGTGTAAACTTTTGAAGTTAATTTTTCCACAAATTGCAGGAGTAAACACGCTTGATGGGCAAGATATAAAGCGTTTGCAGGGAGAGGTTTACCTGATATCTGTCGTTTCGGATAGTTGTCCCGTCTATCAATCTTCTAATTTACCGGAGGGGAATTCAAATTTTTGCTACTATTATGGTTTGCTTGTATTTATATTACTACTGCGTGCATTTTACCGTGGAGCTTGGTACCAAAACAATTCATATGAAATTTGAAGCATTTTACAGGATACTTATTGAACAATATTATTTCAGTTAATGCGTACTTGAGGAATAAAGTGGGCAGAAGTTCACCATTTTTCGCAAAATCCAACTATATATTTGGCCAGTCTGTTCGGCATTTGCCAAAATAAAACGGGAATAAAAATATAAAAAAACAGAAACTGATAAATTCAACAGGTGATATTTTATTATTTTGTTTACCATGGAAATGTTATCACATATTCCAAAAAACTGATCAAAATATCCCAGTGTTACACTGATGCGCTTTAAAAATGTACCTTTTGCAGATAGTACTCATTTTAATATGTAATTTAATTGATTTTTAAGTAGGTAAGATATTATAGAAAGTTTTCTATTTAGCATAGGCATATTTATGTCTGAGTTTTGCTTGGTCGGTCAGTTTCCTCACCAGTGTGTTTGTATGTTTGGATGCGTCTATAAGGTATACCAAAACGATCACCTTCATAAGAAGCAGATCGCCTGCATTGACAGCCACATTTACCTGGCTACGGACGTTTCCTGCCGTGGTGGCTGATATTTTAGCCAAATGACTTAATGCCGGATAGTTGCTTATCGTTGTTGTTGTTGTTGTTGCTGTTGTTGTTAGGTCTGCAATTGCAGTTTCCACATGCTGAAGAAAAAAAAACAAAAAACAACAGATTTACCGGATTTGCAGTAACAGTAACGAGAGCTGGGTTGTGCGTCATATCAGCAGATTGCACTACGTCACAATATTTTGACGTGGGCGCCTTACAGCGCGCGCGCTGACGTAAATTGGTCAGCTAATCAATAACCGATTACGTAATTAGCCAGCAAATGACAAACAAGCACACGTGAAGCGCGTGTTTGCGTAATACGCTCACGCGCGCAATGCTATAAGTTACCTTTGAGTCAGTAGAATGTATTGAACTGACCACTGCTTAGAACGGCCCTCTGTCTGCTTCTGCACCCCTGCCTTCGGCATTTCAGCCTGCAAGCTAGCAAAAGCGACCCCGCAATTAATTCACTCTACGCCTGCAGAGTTTTCGTGATTTGACTCAAGTTGCGAGCCATCGGTGGTTTGCTTGGATTTGATTGTGCGTGTCTTTTCTTTTGTCATGAGTGCTGACAGAAAAGGCTTAGCTGCTGGTAGTGAGAGGGGGAAACTGGGGTCGACGATTCGGCGCAATTTACTAAATATTAACAAGCTGATGTGCTTGATGATATGTCGATGCACTGATAGAAGTGGCTCGGAAAATTGCCAACGGCGGAATACCTCGGACCGCGTAGTCAGCCCACTGGGACTGCAATGGCTCCTTCTTAATGTTGCCTTTGTGGTGCTAACACTGAGCTGATATAGTAGCCAGACATGGGGTCACGCTTTGGGGCGGCCCCGTCTGCGCTGGCCAACTGCACCCCCACACGACTTCAGTCT
Organism: Ligula intestinalis; assembly: GCA_036362985.1. Lineage (NCBI taxonomy): Eukaryota > Metazoa > Platyhelminthes > Cestoda > Diphyllobothriidea > Diphyllobothriidae > Ligula > Ligula intestinalis. The sequence goes on from JAYGXS010000009.1 coordinate 11,853,897, forward strand.
TCTTTACGCTGTTTGGACACTCGGTTTGACGATGTAAGGGGGATGGTTTGCGTTAAATTCAGCACAAGTCTACTATCATGTAAAACTAATTCCCAGGCACGTCACCGCGTTTGCTTTTGGCCTGTTGAAACACGTGGCGGACATCGTTGACAATGGCGGTCAAACTATCATTAAGTTACTCCAAACCAAACCTATTAGTCTCCTATTTATAGAATATTTGGGTTAATTGAACCTTTTTAGGTAGTTGGGCACGCTTTTTGATGGGAGAAGCACATCATGTTTGAACTGCGTTTATTCCCACGATTAGTTAGCGGTTGTCATTTACCCCACTGCTTGGCAAACGATGTCTCCTCAATTCTGATTGGTTCACATCCAATTGGACAATGTGTCAGTGCAGACCATTAATATGCGTAACTTTTGTGTGACAATGACTTGCTCCACTTGCTTTAAGTTGCATTGTGTGAATGCATACTGCTCGTTGTCACCGTATTCTTGTGCTCCTTTTGTACGGGTTTTGGGCACAGCGCGGCCAGGCTATATTATTGTGCGTGCTTATAACAAGTGCCAGGCGTTGGTCCTAATGGATAATAAACCATAATTTACCTCACTTGCAATGCTCACCTTCCAGCGGTTTGAATCGTTAGGACGTCCGGGGAATGCTAGGAGGATAGCCTGTATATTTGGCAGCGAAAAAGACCAGTTGCCAGCTTGAAACGCACTCAAGCGCAGTGGACTACGGAGTTTATTGTTGCAACAGGGCCACGCTGAGCTACCAGACTTGAAAGAATGTGACCATAGGTTGTGTCGTAACCCAATAGATTCGGACAAGATGATAATGTTTTACAGTAGAAGCATTTGCGCCATGATTAAATGGTCTTGAGGTTTTAGAGCCCGAAGCAAATGTTAAAAACAGTGCAGTTATGCCTGAGTGAGATCGCTGATGAAGCATGTGGTAAAGTGGGTTGCGTAATTAACTATGCTATTCTACATAGTAGTTTGGTTGCTGAAGGCAATAAGTTGACACGCTGTCAAATTTCTTGGAAATTTGTGTAAAATCGACTGCTGCAATTGTGAGAAAGAAAGCTGGCATTTTATTCATTTGAAGGTTTGGCAGATTTGCTTACTGTGAGTTGACCAAATTGTTAAAAACTGTAGGTTTTATCTCGGACGATGGAGTCCAGTAAAAGTCCAAAACTTAGACGACTGAAATTATGAGTTCGGTGATTGAGTTTTTCAAAATTGGGTGAAATTAAATTAAGATAATCTGCCCAATCTCATAAAATACTAAATCAGCTTAGCAGTCACTCTGGGGGATTGTATATGACTGCTTAAGAAATCCTGCTTGGGCTGTCAGCTTGCTGTTTCGTATTGGTGGTCTTCATACGAGCTGTCAAGTTGGGCGGGTAATATCGACCCAAATGTAATTCAATTAATGGGTTTGAGGTGTGGTGTTTGTAGCTCTGTAATGAGAACGTTGGCCTCCGGTAAAATCCTTCTCTTCTACGTGGGTTCATATCTCGTCGAACGCCTGGAGTGTTTCATTATTGGGACTCTTGCTGGTGTCCACAGTCAGACATAAATAAAATCAACAAAAAAGAAGCAAAAGTAAAAAGAAAAGTGGTCAATCAAACACCAGTGCCGTCAGTCTTACGATGGCTACGCAGGGCAGCGTATGCCGGACCAAGATCGATACACCGTTTAACTAAGTTTTGTTTTGAGGCTCAGGCTTCACTCAATTCTTGGCCGGTCTTGTTGCTGTCATGAGTGATTATAGTCGGACCTTCAAAGTTAAACTCATGACCGCTCGTGTAGTTATGGTCAGCAACTTTCGTTGACGCTTTTATCTCCGACAGTGGAGCTCACTAAGAGTCCAAAAGCTCAGTCTAGTAAAATTATGATTGCTGCGACCGATACGCCTTCTCCATCTACGTACTTATTATTCTCATCTGTAGGGGTCAGGTGGAAGTTTATTATAATCAAAAGTCAGCGACAGAAGTCACACTGTCAATGTTTACCTCTCATAGCCACGAGGCACTAGATGCGACTGATAATGGGCGTTCGTTCCAAGACGAGCACGTAGATGAATGCAGAAAACAGGCTTAACATAATGAGATCATAAGTAAAAAGGGCTCATCCTGAAGCCATGGCTGTTGATGGTAAAGCAAGTTATAACTTGACATTTAATGGCCAAAATGACAGCTATTTTATACGCACTTAGTGTCATGTGTTAAATTTTGTGTGGACTGATTCGTAAGCAGATAGCTCTGCAATTGTAGGATTTAAATAATTTGACCTCAGGTCAGCAGGTGCTTCAGAGAAAATGGGTAATGCTACCACACCCAATGGCATAATGCTACGTGATTATCCGGCGCCCCTTTTATATACGGATATTCTTGTGTATGAATTGAAAGCTTGTACTTGCATCTATTGAATGAGATATCCCAGTGTGCATTAGAGATGAGTGTCACAGCCTCCACTATTATGTGCTGCTACCAGGGTTACACTTGTTAACTTACGTGCTGAGATTCATTTGACTCGATGAGGTGTTCAAGGTTTACGAGAGTACAAGCACCGATCTGCTTGCTATCCTTAGAGCATTTGTCTTCAATCTCACTATCAGGTCTTCGTCTGACTTTCTTAACCGATTTAAGTGATGTAGTCTGCCCCAAATGCACTTCTCCGTATCACTCTTTCTGTCCGTTGTCTTTGAGACTTTTACAAGTCGTTCAATGTTACGTTTCCTAAAATGTTCGCTCCTTTCTACAAGTGCGTTCTTAAAACCTACTCTACTAATCCTTGTGTAGTTTACAGTGCTAAATAAGCCTCTTATGCATTGTCGACTAGACAGACGACTGCATTTATTTTCCTGCAAATTTTTACAGAATCATGAAAGGGTACGCAGCTCTCTCAACAAGTTTTCTCCTTATGTAAGTGCCTATAAGCCTGCTGTTTTCTAAGGGCTTACCTACAAGAAACCGCGTTCAGATCTGCTTACCTTTCTCCTTGTAATATTTAATGGAAAACATTGCTTGATGCCCTGATTGGTTGGCTAATAATGGTGTTGAAGAAGGCATATGTTTGTTAAAATTTAATTAAATTGGTCCATGCATTGGGCAATAGCTTTATTTGCGAAGAATGTTGGCACTTATTTTTTCAAAATCATTTTTGTTAAATAATTTTAGCATATATCTTATCCTAAGGGTTTAGTTATGGACCTCAAGCAGAATCTACATGTACGAAGTAAAGGTTAAAAACACAGACATTTCTCGAATATTTTCGGAATCAAGCGATGAATTTATAAGTGATTTTTATTAATTAATGGCAATATGTTAAAAGTATTCGAAAATAATATTTTTAGGTATTCAGAAAATGTCAAAGTTATCCATTTAGCTTACAAAAATACATGAATATATTGTTCTACGTTAAAGCTTTTGCACACATCTGAAGAACTTGAGTGACACTTAAAAAATGCTGTTTTCCTTAACAAATAATCATTTTTTTTCATATTTCTTTGAAACACAAAATTTGGCTAAGATTTTTCATCAATATTTCTAAGTTTTCGTTGATGCGTTAATGCCGGCTTGCAAGTGCTAATAAAAGTTTTCGCTGACTTCGGAATTTTGCATGACATCGCCGCCATAATGTGGTATGCAGTTTTCGGAGGACACACCTAACTTGCCTTTCAAAACCGAGATCAACTGTGCTTACCACCTCCTCGGTAAACCCATTTAACGAAGCTGCACAAGGCGCTGATTGGTGGGCTGGTAATTAAGCCGAAGGCGAGCATATGTTTACTTAAATAAAACTTAATTGGCCAATACACTAAGCGATCGCTGATGAGATTTAGTGCGAGCATTGGTAAACCCATAGGAATTGTTGTGTAAAAAAGGCCTTTCGTTTGATCAGCCGGCTTCCGTGATGGGTTTAGTGGACTATTTCGTCCCAGGGAAAGGCTTCTGTGTCTTGTAGATGCATATAATGCAACTTGCACTTTTTGAAGGCATCAATTCGCCCCAATCCTTTATTGGCCCGAAGCAGGCGTATTAAAACTAATACAGTCAACAATGTTTTATCTCAATTGGGATTATTTATACAAAGTTTCAGCAGTTGTATGAATTTAAAAAAACTTTGGTGATTGTCCTTAAAGCCATTTTTACGTGTACAAATGCTAACATCTATCACAATTTGGTCCTTTTTGAGGTCAGCAAGCAAATTACTCTACAATTTAAAATCTCATCAAATGACCCTGATTTGCAATCTTACGTCATCTCACCTCTTGACTGTTAGGTAGCCAAATAATGCCAAGTACAATTTTCTTTCTGGCAGTCTATGCATTTGCAGCACAGGCAAGTTTATAGGCGAACTCAAAAAATGAAAATTGGTATGCTACTTAAGCAATCCGTTGACATTATCCTACCTCTTCCTTGCAAGACATTTAATTAGGTTTTGAAAATCGTTAAATCTTGACTCACATCCATTATCTCCTACATGCTGACAACTGCGAATGATTGAAACCCTTTTGCTAAGCAGTAGCTTGTTACGTTGTCAAATGGATTATTGCGTGGCCTATTCTGAAGGATGCCGGCTTTGCAATGAGTTTCTTTCTGACCGTTAACAAAACGCATATGCTGCAAAAATTGGCTTCTTAAGCAATATGCCTTTTCACCATTGAGGTTGACTTCCGTTATGAGTCCGAAAGTTTTTTTTTGAAAAAATACACGAAACAAATATTGCTCGTAATTGTTTG
>JAYGXS010000009.1:11858653-11870940 GCA_036362985.1 Ligula intestinalis
CACACACACACATGAAACAATTCCCCTGTTATCTAGGTGCAGTCATACTCAATGGCTTCTCTCAATTCAAACACTGTTGCAATAGTCATTATACCGTGAAAAACAATAAAATGATAACTGTAAATATTTTTTTACATTTTCTACATAAAAGAGTTTTTCTCAACACCAAGTAAAAAATAATGTATAGTATGCACACATGTTTTAAGACCCCCTGGATATGACGAAAAAAGCCTCCATACACAGAGTTCCAGAAAACGATTGATTGAAATTTGAGTCACGCCACCTATTTAGACGGATCTCTCAGTCAGAACAGGCAGAATTGGTGAGCAGGATAAGAGCTGTTTCAAGAAGTAGTAGACGCGATGTGTCGGTGAGGCGGGAATTTTATCCACCTGACAGCTCGAACTTTCTCCACGGAGACAGCAGCAGAAAATGGCCCTTCGCACACAGGCAATTGCAGAATGCAGGGGCTATGCTGCTGCTGCTGCTGCAAACCCATCAAAATAAGCGTCTTCCAATTTATTGAGGAAGGATGCTCGCTTGTGCGCTGTTTGCTCCAAAATGCTACACTCCTGTTGGACTTCGATGCAAAGACTGATCAGCTAGCCAGCTAAGCCACTGGCACTGGTATTAGAAGGTGTGCAGAGAAGAAGACCAGTCAATCGCTGGGACAACATATTTATTCGCCTGACGTTTTGACATCTGTCGCGGATGCATCATCAGAGACTAAAGCAGAAATCAGTAGCAGATAAGGATTGCATATGCCAGGAAAGTTGCATTATTTATAAAACGAAGATTACAGGTAATTGCCTTCTTGCGCGTTTAAAGTTTATTTACGGGCATAATGACATTCTGACTAGCTGAGCTTTCATCACGTGTGGAAGACTCAAGCGTAATGATTGCTCGGCCATCTGGCTTTCCAGTGCTGGGCTAAGGCGACGCGATATCCTGCCCGTTACCCAGGTGGCGACTTGTTTTGGCCAAAATTTCTCAACACCGAAGATGCATTGGGCAAATCGTTGCACTTACTTATAGATTGGAGGCCCGTGAACCAGGGATCAAGTTATTATCGGTTCACCCGATTGTCGACTCTTGCGAAAAGTTCGGCCTCAGCAAATTTGAATTTTTGGCCAGGTCTCTTCGAGTGAGCAGCAATTTGAGAATTTGCATCATTTCCGTAATTCAGGCCTTGAGAATCTACCATTTTCTCCTGCATAGTTGCTTTTTCCGCTACTGCACCACATCATGTAGAAGACTGCAGGTGATTTTTTGTCGTGCGTCTTTCAGTTGCATTATTTGACGCATCATGGTTGCCTCCGGCCTGTGTGTGACACCAACTTACAGTTGTGCGAGAAGGTGGTCGACGGCCTCCGAGACGTCTTTGACGCCGCTCACCAAATTTATTGTCGGTATGATTTTGTTGCCCATCTCGTTTTCGCAAACACAAGTTGACTAAATTGCGTGGATTGTCTTTTTATCCGAGCAAACTAAGAAAATATTGTATTTCAGGAACTTTGGCTTCTGGTTCAAACTGCATTCGTGACTGATTGGGCAGTGGCTGTTGTAATTCAGTACATATATCGTATTTGTCGCTTTACTTTTGGGACTCGCATTTTCGCTTGTACTGTGTGTACCCTGAGTGGTGAATGTTTTGGCCAAACCAGGTCTCAGCACAGAGTATGGGCTGGACAGGTCATTACACGTGGTTCTATGATTCAAACAAGTTGCAATGCACCCAATTATCATATCTCGCAAGAATTTCGGCCTCATGGAATTTGAATGTGTGCTCGGTTCTGGTCGAATAAGTCGCTTCATAAGTAGGCAGGATAGTCACTGTATTCTATAAATAACCGAGTCCTCGGACTCCAGAACCAAAGCCAGGTGGCCAAATAATCACCATATAATCCAAGTCTACCAAGTGTGATGAATATTCAACAGGCCAGGGCTCGCACGCCAGTTGTCAAGTCATTATCCTCAGAAGCGTGAAGTCGTTAATTGTCAAAAGTGTTTAGACGAAGAAAATGCGATCACTGAAACAAGAGTTTCGTATTCCTGACGTTTTGGATTCTGTCGAGAATCCGTAACTCTGGGTTACGGCAGGAAAGTCTGAGCCATGCACAGATAGGAATGAAACATGCAAATATTGCACGGTATTTATAGTTCGTGGCGGTCATCCGTGTGCGCACTATAATAATCCACTCCTGCAGCCACCGCTTTGGTCTTACTTGGTGTGGTGATGGCTTGAAATCTTGTGTTTGACTCATTAACTATCGCGATTTCTTTACCTGTATCCGATGCCGGCTTGCTAATTACGCCTGTTGTGGCCCGGCCCTTCCCACGTGACTGATTATCTTGCTCAGGCAATGTCGCAGTAAGCAATATGAAAATTCCAAATATTTGCACTTATTAGCGGACTGGGTGCCTGTTAACCAGGTCTCGAGCAGCTCACAGCTCACGCGGTTCTGAGGATTCTGGCCTCGTTAAACTAAAAAATATGGCTGGGTCCCATGAAGTGAGCTGCAATCTGTTCCAGTCATTGCATATTCTTCTTCTGAACTGTGTCCTTGAACTAGCATATTCACTTCTATTTTCATAGGTGTGCAGTAACCGTGACTGTGTCCCATAAATACCACAACTGCCTCTGCATGAACTACTGTTTCTGCTAGCGTGTGTGATTTTGGTTTGCAAAGGGAATACTTAATGTCAGATAAACAAATGACGCCTCCTACCGATCACATTTACCGCATGTCCAAGAATTCTTGATGAATAAATTTGCCTGAGTAGTTAAGCATTTATTTGGTAACTTTATTTTGATCCGCAAAGCGTGTATTTAGAAAACTGCCCTTTTACTTCAGTATATGAAGGGTAAATGACACTAATTTTGGCTCAATAGGGAGTGGCCTACTATCGAAAATATTTTCTACGGCATTAAGTACAAACGAGCCAAAATTACTAATGGTATGCATTATGCTACAAGAGAAACCCAAAACAGATCAAAAGAGTTTAAAACATTTTTCTTCCAGAACCGCAAAATTAAGTCCAAATTTGATTAAATTCAAATGAAGCCAATTTTAAAGGAATCGCATTTATTTTCACAAACGTGTAACAATTTCATTTTATATTTGATATTTTCTTACCATTAAATGCAGTAGCAAACAGGTATTGCCGATACTTCTTTTTTCCGCATCAAGCATTTGGGACACAGTCAAAACTGTCCATGTTTCATTTAATTTAAATCATGTAGAGTTATGATGCTTTGTTCAATATATTTTCCGCTTATGCATAAGATAGTTAGGGAACGGACAGCAGAAAAATAATTTCATAAAAATCTTAGTATCGGTTTGGCTAACGCTCTTTGCATTTCCAAGCAAAAAACGGGGTCTGAAACTTATCAACTGTGGTTAAACTATCCCGATTTAAAGAGAAAGTGAGTTCTTTGAGTTTTAGCCAAATCGTTTCATTTATTATCAGGTAAATTAAAAAACTTGTCGAAAATCTTTATCTTTATTTTGATGTTACCTTGTGAAATGGTTACATGGACAAATATTCTTCAGCTGTTTACCGAATAAACGTTCTTTATAAAGGGGAAAACTATTATTTCATTCTTTTTATTATGCGCAAATATTCGGGATCCAGATGTCAATTCGTGTCCATGATCCCCGGAAGAGGAAGAAGAATAGGGGCAAGTACTCGGCCCAAATTGTATCTCTGCTGACGTTTGGAAACATGCCTGTTCTTATCATCAGAGCGTTATGCTTACTTTTCCGCCAGCTTTGAGTTAATGCGCCTCGCCGCGAGCCAAGTGTTGTACCCATGTCTGATGCACGTGCGTTCGTTCACCCGTTGGCTGTTGATTAATGCCATCCTTTCCACTGCCCTTGGCGCTGCATCGGTCTGTTCCTCTGCCTTCCCCTCGTTCGGAGCACTCGATGTTTCTCGGGCGCCTTCATCGCCCCCTTCCTCGTTCGAAGCCCGCGTGGTTCCGCAGTTGTCTTAATGAGAACGCACGCCACACTGGTCATGTAACTCGCGCTCGCTGCCACCCCTCGTGGCTGCCGACTGTCGGTTTTGTGTGTCCTTACTCTCCGCCTTAGCGCCCCGTTCTGTGCAGGCGTGAGTCTTGTGTGAATGTATCGGTAGGAGTGGCTAAACTCGATGGCCCTGTTAAGCGTGCCAGTCAACGACCAGCTTTTCGGCACTAGTCTAGCCATTTTATCACTGGCCCTGCCGATCACCCTTGCATTCTCAAAGGCGAAAACGTGGTTCTGCTGCTGCATGTGGCCGTGGAACATATAGAGCTCCTCCTTGCAGTTGATTGCGAGCTGGTGTTCATACAACCTCGTTACAAGACGTTTGCCCGTTTCACTGATACACCTTTCTTCAGAATCTTAGCAAGGGATGCTGTAGACCACTGTGGATTGTTTGACAATTGACAGCAGATCTTTAGGCCTTATAACCCGCTGTCTGGTATTAAGCGCCGATTTGTGAGCCACGCCAATCCCGAATGATTTCAGCAGTCTTGCAGTCATCTCTGAGACATTTTTCTCACAGGGAACTGACAGCCAGAACTTCGATTTCTCTTCAGTCAACACCTTCGAGGTTAAGTATTTTTATATGGCCATTGTTCATAAGCTACGTTATTGAAACAACTCTTGAATACAAGAAAAACGCGTCAGCTTTGTTGATATTCAAAAGTCAAATTTGCAAGTAATTATAATTAAATAATGGAAATGCGTTTAAAATATTTTGAACATATAAAATTTATTTTGGCATAAAGAAAGTTGTAAGGTTTTTATTTAACTTACGAAAATAATCAAATATATCGTCCTCATTTTTAGCTATTTTATATCTCAGAACTTCATATATTTCTTTGTAGTAACAAATTTACCCAGCTTTGCTCATTATTGCTTCTGCGTTTTCGCACATGCATTATTGCCGGTTTGCGATTGCTTAGCAATTATTCCCCATTTTTGGCATTATACACGGCTTATGCGCCGTACTGCATCTATACCAGTACATATTGCAAGCATTTTCGCATGTGACTGAGTAAAACCGTATCACCTCGACCGACAGTGTTGTATGTTGTTACTGTTGGGCCGTTACTGCAGTTATTGGGAGTTGCCCATGTGTATACATGACAGTTAAGAAAATTCTGTGTTCCAGTGTTAAGCATAATTCGTAAGGGAACCCTCTCAATCGCGCACTGTGTTAACTGATGCGAGAAAAGCAGTCTTTTAGAGCATTACCTCACTGGGAAAACTGCATATAATTCTGGTCCATAAAAGTGCAGCAGCCTATGAAAGTGCTTGCTGTTATATTTCACCCACAGTTTATGCTTAGGGTATACGTAACAATAAAAGCAATTATATCAGTGTATAGATATTTTTGTTGATGTTATCAGTCAACTTTACTTGAGTAAATTGGTTCCGAAAAATACACCTTTTTTTGTTCGAGACTTCGATATAATTACTATAAGGAAAGTTGCCGCCCACAATGTGTTTTTCGCAAAAGATCTTGCTCAATAAATTCGGGCAATCAAGTCTATGTGCCAAGTTATTTGTTAATATCACCTAGACGAACAGTAAGAATCCATGTTAGACGGCAAAATGAACATCTTTTGGTATCACGAAACGGGCATGACTATGCCACCGTGTGTATTCAGAAAGTAAGCCAAGTTATGGATGCGGCAGAGTAAAAAAATTTCCATTCGCCTTTTTTTACATTTGTAGCCATTCTCTTCGTTCGGTGGTTTGGGTTTGTTCACAATCAGAGTTCTAGGAAATATTCTCTACTTATGCTGCTGAACAAAACTCGGTATTTACGTCAATTTCTGCAGACAACAATAGTTAGTTCTTTTTTGTGCGTCTAGTATTGTGACGGGCTGTTCAAACTAAACTCCCATTTTTCTACTTTATATTAACATGGAAATTTGATATTTTAATTGGCTGGCCTAGTTTGCCCATTATAACCGATTGTATCGCTTATCGTTTTGTAACTTACAATAATCAGGCCACTAGCGCACGATGCTAGCAAGGAAGTAAACAAAGTTCGAAGTAACCTACCTTTTATGAGATGGTCAATGACAATTCCTCATAATGTCTATAGTTACAGTCTTCTGCCAAACATGCACAGTTTATGATATTTTGATGTTATATGGTTTGCGTGGCTAATTTTATCCGCTGTGGGTGGAGAACTATTTTATTGAAAACCATGGAATAATTCTTTCCCAAAGTTGTGGAATGTCTTACTTAGCCAGCATATGAATAAATAAAAGGACTTGAATAGCAGTAAAGTATGTAAAATAAAGCGTCCGAATTTGGCATCCTAACGTGAATATTAACTTGACGTTTCGCTACAGGTTTTGGCTTATACGCAATAGAAGTCATTTCGACGATCGAGGCATTCAAAATGTAATATTGTAATGACTTCGCTAGTTATTATTATGAAAGGTATAGATGCTTATCAAAGATATTTTCAGCATTGCTTAGTTCAACTCGCTTCAACATGCTTTAAGGATGTCAAATTAAGCGAACGAAAGTTTTCGATTAATTTATCATCAGGTAAATACAATAATTGTGGGTGGTAATAGCAAATGTTTAAAAAACAAATCAGTTATTATAAGGGGGAGAGAAGGGGTGTAAAGTTACCAAAAAGCTCAAATTCTAGTCATAATTAGAGACCAGAGAAGGAAAAAGTTTGAAGGAGTCCGACAGTTAGTAAATGTTTGCCCGTCGTCCCTGTCTTACGTTCTGTTGGGAAACGGGATGGTGGTAGGTGTCGTCGACGTTTGGTCACGTGGTTAGCCTAAGGATGCACATGCTGTCACTGTTTCATTGGCGTTTCGTTGTGTGGGGACACCTGTTGTCGCTGGTTATCACCGTCTCGCGGGGTGGTTGGATGCCTGTGGACGGATTTCGCATTAGTCTTCCGCCATGGGAGTCGTAGTGCCTGTACAAACGACTTCTGCTTGCAACTATCGGGTAAGCTAGCCATATGACGACTGCCTCTGCCGTCGCAAGTATCCCCCAAAAGCAGGAACTTGAAATTTTAGCGCCGTCAGTTTACACATTACGCGAAATGCTTCGCTTACGTCTACCCGACAACCGCTGTCACTCAAGTGAGCCAACATTGCGCTCGACATTGACTTTAACTCTTTTCTGTTTAGCCAAGCAGTATGGTGTTCTCGCATGCGCTTGCTTCAGTGTTTGTTAACTCTACCCTCCCTTGAATTCGCGAAGTTAATCTAAAACCTAACTTGAATTCCTTAACGTTTACATGGGTATTCGTACTGAATCTCAATGTGTTTCTTATTTATTTTACTTCCAAACTCTGCCAGCACGCAGCCTTTTAATTGGCGGTTTTGATGTGAAGGCTAGATGGGACTGCAGCTCAGTCTATGTTAGGCATATTTACTATTCAGGAACCTCAAGTTTTCTCAAAATTGCAGCCTGACAAGCAAGCAATATTCGGCGTCTATGCGCGTATTTAGTTCATCACTAGAGTAAATTTTAAAATATATATATGATATTTTTTGATTAATTTCCCTTTAAGGTCTAGTTAAGTAAGCTTTGAATGAGCTGAATAGACAACTTTGTGTTACTAGGTGTTCGTGTTGCCAACTGAATTATGACAGCATCACGTAAAAGGTTCTACACACGTTTTACGACCGATAATTCAAGTCACGAAGAATTCATAAGAAAACTCTGAATCATAAAACACTTTTATACATAAAACTTCCTTGCACACCAAATAGCTAATTTCATCTGAGCCGATAGGACATACATACTGTAAACAGTACCACATGCGAGGCCGATAAGCAAATGTACAGACATTTTCAATATTAACACATTGCAAATGTGCGTTTTCTGATTTCTGAGGGTATTTTAGTCTTCTAAAATACTGTTAAGACCTGTTTCTCTCCCCCAATTGATTTGAATATTGTTTCCACAACATTTGCCTTTCTGCGCGTTTAATGTTTCTCACTCCTGTTCAAACTGAAGTCCCTAATTAAACCTAAACTTGTTTATTAGGGTTCGCTAGTCGCCGAAAATTACGCCTAATCAGGGACACCTTCATGATCAATTTGCTTTCCCGAAAAGCATGAAATGCCGACAGGCATTCGAGGCTTTTGTTTCTGCTTTGAGGGCTTGATGGAACCTGGTTGCAATTATAAAATTTTTGTCAAGATCTACAATTGAAACATCGGTTATGAATCCTTTTGTGTGCCCAAGTGTTTACTTTCTTACGTGGTACATTGTCACGTCAAGATCAAGCCTATGCATGTTCTTCAAATCCGCAACTGATAACGGAATAAAAAGTGTTCGGCTTGTATTGTTTTCGAATTCATATTTTTTTAAAAAATTTTAAAATTAAAGAATGCCTTTACACAAAACAAACATTTTAGTAACCAAGCCTGTCACAAGTTAAAACAAATAATGTTAAATTCGCACGAATAGCTCGTGCAATTCACAGAACTAAACGCACGTTTTATTTCCATTTTCAAATATCGAAACCGTGCGTTTCCTAAAAAACACTTTTTCGACCCTCCATCAGTTGAGTATATTAGGGATTACTGATGCTTTTTTATTTGCAAGTCTATTGCATGTCAGCCGTAAACAGGCAAATCAAGAGGGCTTGTAAGACAAAGTATCTTAACTACAATGGGTAACAGCATCCTTCAAAAACACCAAGCTTTATGTTCATGACTGGGCTACATCTTTTTTGTGCTTAAGGCTTACTTTAAAACTTAATTCATATTGGTGAACACAACAGAGTACTCCCTTCACTTACTTGGCGTCCGACAGTTATGTCCCACCTTTTTGGTGTTTAAACTCAAATATACGAATCCATTTCAAAACAGATCCATAAAACGCTTTGGAGTATGACCAGCAGTTTTTAATGCAACTGTAGATTTAGTACAAAAGGACGATTTTTTTATGAGAACTGACTTCAAAAATCGTCCTCTGTCTTTAAAATTTTGTTTACATCTATGATATTGGTAAACTTAAAACCATTTGTCAGCAAAGGGGGTTTTGCGGGATAACTTACAATTTCCAGTCTGGAAACCAGAATCCTCGCGAACCTCCAGCTCGCGACCTTCCCCATCAGAATCAAACAGCCTAACCATTGAGACACGAGCTGGTTGTCTCACCGGTTTAGTTCGGGGGATGTGGACGCTCGATGAACGTTTACTTGGCCGCTAACGCAACTCACCTATCCCGCTTTGCCTTGGACCTAGACAAAGGCCATGCTAGGCGCAACAGTTGGTACTATAGGCGGATAATATTGTCGAGGCTCGGGTGAGAGGCCACCTGGCTCTGGAAATGACTGGCTGATGATGGCTTCTAAGGCAGAAATAGCCATTCCGGTCTCCCTTGCCTTTTCCGACAATATTATCTGCCACGGCTGTCAAGAATTCTGTCGATGCCGAAGGCAGAACGGGACATATCAGCTCCGTTAGCGGTCGGGTAACGCTTCATTAATGAAAAAAAGGGTTTTTTAAAACCAAAATGCACGTTTAATCGACTATGAGATTTGAATATTTTCAAAAAAAGCATGCAAGATAGAGTCTTTAAGTGAAGGTTTTTTATAAAAACCATTTAAATACATAACGGCAGTGAAAGCCGATGAAGAAAGTGCATACCTCTAGAACGTCTTGAAGGCCGTTGGCCTCCTTCTCAAACCACTTGGAGTTTGGGTCGTACAGTGGCCAGGGGCAACCTCAAGGTGTCATATAATAAAAGCATGCAATCCACTAATACGACATGAAACATCTGGAATCGTCTACAGGATCTGGTGCAAGAACAGACAAAGCAGCTATTTTAGAGAGACCTGAACACTTCTGAGGACGCGAAAATCCCAGCACGCGGCAGCAGTGTGGGGAAAGTACGTAAATTCTCAAGTCACAGCTCATACGATGAGACCCGGCCGACGAAACAATCTAGTGAGTTGCGAGTTACTTCATCCATGGCTCAAGGGCTTAGTAAACAGGGGCAACGAGCTGTCTGACCCATATTCGTTACTGACGCTCAGTTTGATCACAGCCATTCTCCACTCACTGAGTGCACAGGCGAACGCGTACTCTAATACCGAGGATGACCAGGGAATCATTGCGTCAAAGTGCAGCATCATTGACTAATGTTGAGCAGGCCGTCAAGCAATTAACGCACAAGCGAGCAGCTATCCTTGATGGGGTGAACTGTTAATTTTCGTAAGTTTGCCGTAGCAAAGTGACTGTATCCTATAAATACCGGAACTTTCTATTCAATATGTACCCATTTCTGCTATTTCCTCTGATGATGGACCTGCGACGGATTTCAAAACATTGAGCAAATAAATTTTCATATGTCAGCAATCGCATCGTCTTCTGCGCAAACTATCCAGGCAAATATTATCAGTTTCAGCGAGATCGCAGTATTTTACGGTCGTTTTCCTGGTTATTCATAGCAGTAGAATGGGGCCTAAAAGGTAGCAGCGATAGTGCAAGTAAGTTTATACTTTTGAAGCTAAGAACATGCAATTATTTTTTGGAATGCGAGAAACATTCCTGAGTGTAAATTTATTTCCTGTTTTACCAAGTTAAAATGTGAAGTAAGTTGAATCCCTACGGCAGAATGCTGCATTAAAGCAGCTACTAAGGGGATAGTTCTAACTTATAGGAAACTATTTGTTGAAAGTTTTTGTCCTAGATAGCAATTGCACAAAATGTGACCATATATAAACTGATAATTTACCAAAACTGCTGATTTTCTGTCAGTTATGTTTGTAACCTGTGCTCTAGTGGATTATATATAGTACGACATAATGGACATGCTTAACACTGGATATAGATTGCTTTCCGTGTTCATCTCCACGGCAGCATATGATTCCTTTGTTTACGGTCCCAATTCTCGCAATGGTAAAACAAGATCTGGTCTAAAGTGTCTATTACTTTAATTTTTGGCGAAGAAAATGTCAGAAAACCGCAAAAAAAGTTTTAAAATTGAATCCGCTCCTTGTCTCTGCAAAACAGCATAATTCATTGCCAGTCATTTCAGCTGATTTTGCCTTGACTTAAGATCAAAAATTTCCTGTTCCACAAGGCTTTTGTAGAAAATTTTGTCTTTGTGTTGCCCATTTTCAACGGGACAACGCAAAAATTAAAAGCTTTTGTTCTGTCATAATTAAATAGCGTAGGCGATTTCTTGGATATCCGCCAAATCCTGCCCTTTTCCTTCAGTGTACAAGGTTGCCAATAAAAGACAAAATGCCAGTCTCAGGAAGTACCTGTAAAGAAGAAGATTCAATGGCTCGGACAACACTTTTATTCGCTTAAAGTTTCCCTATCCATCGCGGGTTCTTCATTAGAGACATGAGCAGAAAATAGAACCAGAAACGGGGGACAAATGCGCAGTACGTTGCTGTATTTATAGAACAGACTCATACCTGCACACGTACGACAACTTACGACAATTACTGATAATTGCTTCCTGTGCGTGAATTGCTTGAGGACCAACGTGCGCATGGTGAACTGCTGAACTTGCACCACGCGTGGTGGAATTTGACGTGATAATTGCTCTGTCATCTCGTCCCCTGGTGCTGACATAAGACGTGTGTGCGCAGTTATGACTGCAACTTATAAATGCTGCAACTTCCCGCGCACGTATCACCCATTTCTCCTACTATTAGCTGCTCTTGTCTCTGATGAAAAATCCGCTATGGATGTCGAAGCGTCAGGCGAATAAAAATGTTGTATCAGCTATCGAATCTTTTTTTTTCTTTTTAGAACACAAGATGACATATGCAGTTTTGTATTAAGTAAAGGGTCTTCTAAGCAGAAAATTCACTCGAAATATCAAAATAACAAAATTAATTATACGCTTAACTACTTACTCATATGTTTGCTTCGAGTTGGAGCACAAAATTTTATGAAAAGACTACATACTGTAGCCCTTTAATCCGATAGCACAAACGGCACAAACACTACATCCACTTCGGCAGATGATAAGGGGTCGATATTTCGGCTTTTTAGCTACTCTGTAAAGTAACTTCTCTTTGTGGTATGCATCAGTATTTTGTTGGTCTATTGGTATGGACTGAAATCGTGTGTGTATATTTGGTTCAAAATCCGTCATCCACTGCGAAATATGCATATGCTTCCAATGGGCAGATATTATTATTATTATTATTATCATTAATATTATTAGTAGTAGAAGCAGAAGTAGTAGTAGTAGTAGTAGTAGTAGTAGTAGTAGTAGTAGAAGTAGTAGTAGTAGTAGTAGTAGTAGTAGTAGTAGTAGTAGTAGTAG
>JAYGXS010000009.1:11871637-11963793 GCA_036362985.1 Ligula intestinalis
ATATATATATATATATATATATATATATATATATATATATATATATAAAGAAGCCTCTGAAAACGAATGCACCCAAATATCAAGGGAATTGTGTCATGGTATGTACGATTCGATTGCTTCGCGTTGTTTACACTGTCATGATCAAAATAGACGTCAGTTTGAGGACATTCAGTTAAAAAGCAATTACATGATACTTGTAAATACTTTACATTTACTCAATAATCAAATAATTATAAACACCAATTTTATAATTATGTAAATGTATATATATTTTGGGACACCCTGTATTTACCATAATAACAGCCTAAGTACACCATCCTGGTATACCAACCACAAAAGAGACATTGGAAACTGGGTGAGCCACTGACAAGCCAGACCCCTCGCAGCTGTGTCAGGTTGCAACAAAATACCGGCGAGACACGAGTCAGAGACGTTTAGCTAGTACCTGGGCGATTAGTACAGCAAGTTACTGGGGGCAGACAGCCTAATGTATATTTTTGCATTCAATTCTTAACTTAACGAAATTGTCCTCGAAGAGACTGGCATTCCTCATTTTCTCGACCTTATTTAAAGTTTGTTCAAGTTCTTCATTCCCCAGGCGGTCTTATAATCTCCTTTGCTCCCTGTTACTTCCGAATCGATTTTGACGTGGTGTCAGCTTATGCCTTTAACTGCATGCTTTCTCTTTTAGACCGACTTTTACAGATTATGGTACGGTCTGCCATTGTACATCTATCGTCATCTCCTTGATGTCGGACGGACTGATTCCGCCGACCCCGTTTGCCATAGCTATGTCTTCCCTGCTCTCGAACACAACAGACAACAGCCTGCCCGATGGAAGACCCGAAAATGGTGCGCAGTCAGCAGCATTAGCCGACCTCCTAAGTGCTGATCCAAAAGATTTCCACTTGCCCACCGAAGTCCTCCTCTCCATGTACGGACATGAGTACTTCAGTTCCCACCGGATTCTGTGGGTACGAAACTGTCTCATGGTGATGTACTGCATCTTCTCCGCGGTCGGCGTCATGATGAATGTCTGCGTGGTTTCTCTGCTGGTGGCCTGGCATCAGAAGGCCCTGCGCAATATTACCAACACTTTCGTGCTGGCGCTGGCCAGCTCCGACATTGTCATGAGTGGCTTCAACATGCCGATGCAGACCTTCTACGAGCTGATGGAGACCGTCCAGTTCTCGGAAGTCAGCTGCCGCATCATCTTCTCCAGCTTCGGTCTACCTATGCACATCTCCTGCCTGGTCATACTTGTCATTGGTATAGATCGCTACTGGATCATCATCTATCCCCTAAAGCGACGAATGACACGGCTAACGGCATCTGGTATGCTTTCGCTTATTGTGACGATCAGCCTGATCAGCGTAATCCCTATCGCGGTCTTCAGCACCTCCAGCCCAGCTGGCGCTACCATGTCCGCCAACGGTACGCAGTATCATTACTGTGTCGAATATTGGCCTTCACCCGAAGTTCGTCTCCTCTACAGCATCGTCACCTTCCTTGTGCAGTTTCTGCTGCCCCTTGTTCTGACTGCCCTCCTCTATGGTCGCATTTACATGCACCTGCATGAACGGCGATTTCGCAAACGTGACCTTGAACGCAAAAAACGCACCAATAAGATCCTAGTGGGTATTGTTGTCTGTTTTTTTGTCTGCTGGACACCCTGGACGGTCTTCTCACTGACGCTGGAGGTGCACACCTATTGGACGCAAAAAGACTTCTACAGTAACAACAACAACACCAACAATGAATCCCTCCAGCGGGAAGTGCGGGAGGCACCCGCGGCCTTCAACACTGCCCACTTACAGCAGCTGCTTCTCTCCTGTCTGCAAGGACTGCAAAAACAACAGCAAAATGGCGGAGTGGAAGCTGGAGCGGCAGCCGCTTGTGCGGACTACAACATCAGTGTCCTGGCCCCCGACTCCCTTCTACTCTTCGGTCGACATACAAAGCTGATTGATCTTTTACTCAAACTCCTAGCCATGTGCTCCAGCTGCCTAAACCCCTGTCTCTATGGTTGCATGACAGAGACCATGCGTATGATCATGAAGAAGACGGTGCGACGAATGCACAGTTTTCAACATTGGATATCCAAGCTGCACGGCAGTTTGCCGTCTAGCAGTGCTGGCAAGCACAAACACCACCATCAGAAGGTGGGCTTCTTCGAGAACTATCGATCGGACAGCTTTGCAGCGCCGGTCTACGTCATGAAATGTTGTGGTTTCCAGTTTGTGATACGCACCGGGTTTCACCAACAGCACGAGCAGGCGCGTAATCTGTTGGATCGACGGGAGCGCATGGACGCCTGTGCAGCGCATTCCACGACGGGAGGCAAGAAGCGTCATCGCCTTGGCGCGGGCGTGGTGGAAGCCGGCTTAGCGATGAGATGTGAGGCACAGGCTACCCCCGGAAGCAAGTACCTGGGGCAGAGCTCTCACGAACCTCTCCAACTGGGCGGTGGCGGTGGTGGTATTGCAGCTGGCCAAAAAGCCGGTGTCAACAATTCTGGCAACAGAGACAAGGAATATCTTCACTTGCAATATTTGGATCCCGCTAGCCTGACATTCCTGCACCGAGGAAGCGCTACCCTGAGTGTGACCGAGCAGTCTACAAAGCGTACGAGTCTCTTACCTTCTTCTGTAACCGAGAAGACGCCACGGAACTCTTTTCTCGTCGTGAAGCCCAACACTGCACAGATGGAGACATCTGTTGAGCTAAAGGAGGTCATCAGCAGATGCAGACTGCAAACCACATCCCCGGATGGAGAGTTCGAAAATCCGATCCCTCAGCCAAATCGTCTTATCACTGACAACCAGCCAATAATCGTTGTGTGTGAAGCCAGTTGTATCGACAGTGATGGCGGAGGTTTCGACTCGATTCAGGGGCCGACCCTCGTAACAGGGAGTCCTCAGGCAGTTCCCAGGAGGAGTGTAGATGACGGCCTCATTCTCAAGTTAGCGGGCGCAGACTTGACGCCCGACCGTATTCCCCATCTGCAGCTGGTAAACATAGAGGTTTACGTGGAGGAGGCAGCGGCTGCAACGATGCATCGTCTTAATGTCAACTGCAGTAGCGATAGTTGTCGCACTGAACCGATTGAGACTACAGCTGATAGTCTGAAAGAATCAAATGCTGACGGCTCCAACAGCGGCCTTGCACTCTGCCCTACCGTATTCACTGACTCCTGCCCTTCTAGCCTGAACGCACACGCGACTTCAACACCAAGAGGGTCTCTTGTGAAGGCCTTCAAGACAACACCAGGCCATCTTGCGCCAGTAGAAGAGATCTCCGGCTACGTGACCAGCAATGAAGTAGAGACCTCAGCAAGTGACACCCGAGGTTCACTATCTATTACCTCACAAGAGAAGGCATCAAGCAGGCGAAAGCGTGTTAAACAGACGTCCCGAGGAGACAATTCGACCTCAAAAGCAGAAAAAAGCATTAACCCCGTGAGTGGAATCGTGTCTGCACTTCTGCCCGGGCAGAATGCTAAACGGAGGAGCATATGGGAACTGCGTCAGAAGTATCCCAGGCTGTCGAAACACTCACAGTCTATTAGTTTTACCAGTGACACTCGCGTTCAGAAGGAAACCAAGTTTCAAAGAGGAGCATGGAAGGAGGAACATGGGACTGGTAAAAGTGATGAATCCAGTGACGATTTTACTCACTTTCACAAGGTGGTTCTTCAGGAGGCAATACAGAATGCCAAACTGACAGTCGAGGACCGACGCAGTTCTTCGGGTCAGCCTCATCCTAAAATGCATTTTGGACGTCGGATAAGTCTTCCCTGGGTGCTGAGGAATGACAGTTGCAGAAAAGACAATTCCGAGGTGCGAAAATTGT
Organism: Ligula intestinalis; assembly: GCA_036362985.1. Lineage (NCBI taxonomy): Eukaryota > Metazoa > Platyhelminthes > Cestoda > Diphyllobothriidea > Diphyllobothriidae > Ligula > Ligula intestinalis. The sequence goes on from JAYGXS010000009.1 coordinate 11,875,490, forward strand.
CGTGAAGGGCGCGACGTTTTATTTACTGTCTACAATGTAGCCAAAGATGTCATTGCGAAGACTGCCTATTTTGGGCATTTGGTTTTACAGTCTGAAGCGTATTAAATGGAGCAATGTTTTGATTTTATTTTACCGTTTTAAGAAAACCATCTGTAAATATTTTCAAGAGTTTTCATTCTCCCACAAGCGCTTCAAAATACCCAGCACTCATTTACGCAAAGAGAAGAGACGCTCACCGGCCAATGAAGGGCAGAATTAGAAGGTAGCTTATCGTAGGGGCTTAACTGAGTTAAACCTAGGCAACTGCAATCCTCTGCCCCGGTGTCTTAGGAGAAGATAATTCATGCAAAGTGTAGACAGATGAACATTGGATATGAAGACAAGGTTAAGGGGTCTAGAATGACTAGCTGATTATGCCTACTAAACCAGAAATGGGGCCGTTACATCTTACCGTCTCTTCACCGACAATCTTTATCCGCCTTAAGACCTGAACCTTAGGAGCAAAAGCCCATTCCGTGTCCTGAATGACTCTGTCCATTCGGGTTTTCAAAAAGCCCCATTTTGGCACCCTCGTTGACAAAAAGACGCCGAATTTAGGGGCGATTAGGCACCAGTGTGCTCACGATACCGAAAACGAAACATATGTGACTCAGAGCACAGCCAGACGTGTGACTGCAATGACTGTTCCATGGCTCCATGTATTTGACTCTTGGTAGCGCTGTCGGGAAGTAAAGTTCAAAAGCAATGGTCTTTCTAGTCTGCCATACAAGAAAAGGCTGTTGAACAGAACAATGTCTGCGGCAGTTAAAGTATCTGGCCAGGTTCATGGTCACAGGGGAATTCCCTCCGGATACGCTGTCGTTTGCCGTTTGTCCATTGTGCAACATCTTGACTGCACGTGCTTGAAACTCCGTTTTTTAGTTTTATGTTTGAGTCTTGACCACGTTGATTGACACACCGACTACTGTGACCATCTCATTCGTTTGAAACGTAATGGAAGTCGCCAAGGGCGTTGACGTTAACGCAGTTAAGGTTGATACGCCGGGTTCTGGAAAAAAAGTGCGACACCGTCAGAAGCGCGCGTACCTCTTCCGATAAAACAATGAATGGTGAAGACATAACGTCGTCTTGTCAATGCCAGGCTAGGTCCGACCAAGATTGCTATTCACCAGAGCCTGTGTGGATTTGAAAAAAAGAGCAAGCCTTGATCAAAACGAAGATTTTACGCCGACTTATCGTCTAACTTTACCGTAGGAAGGCAACATGAATGTAACTTAACGGTGCGTCAGTGTCAGTAAGGCAGCCGTTTGGGATTTGCTGCTGATTGAACGTTTGGTCATCGATGCAGATAAACTCCGTCATCTCCTCCACAGCATGGTTGTATAGAGACAGTGACTTACGCGTAGATTACTGTTAAGTGGTGATGCAAGTGCGTTGCCTTTGCTGCACTCCGCCCGCCCCTTTCCTTTGGCCACCCCAGCTCAAAATCTCCCTGAAAATGTTGATTCTGTCAATTCCAATAACAGTGGTTTAGATAGCAATGGTACTTTAAGTAATGGACCTTATATACCCCAAGGCTCAGCATTCAGTTCTACGGGACTGGTGTAATTAGGGGGTCTTGTGCGTGGGAAAATAGGATAGGCAGTGTAAGACATTTTTAGAGGTAAGAGTAGAATGGTATTATGTGGTTGAATTTGCTTTCTGCGACCGCTCACTGTCTACGCAAAAGAGCTTGTAGATTGAAAAAATTAGCAAAGGCAGCATTTAATAAATATGATTTATTTGAATAAACAGACAGGCGTAAATTTGTGACAGGACAGGAACCGATGGGATTAATATCTGAATGCATACAATAGTTATTAAAATTAAAAGGATTCGACAATGCAAAGGGAAACCGAAATAGACATTTCTAGCTTATTAGCTGTCATCAGCTAGTAATACCCGATCTCAAGGGTTGGAACCCCCCGAGATTTAAACCCAGGACCTTTGGTCATTGAGGTAAATACTCTAGCACTAGTGAATGGGCTCCTTGCTTTGTATTAAAGTATATTCCAGCATTCCAGTATTCCAAAACAATTCTGCACCAGGTCGCCGATGCGGCACTGACTACAACCACAAAGAATAATATGGTCTACCACTATATGATTACTTCTATAACTTTCCTCTACTGCCTATCGTAATTTCCCACCCAATAAACCACAGGAACCGTAAGACAGAATGCTGGAACTAGGACGTATATGTGGTCCATTATCCAAAATACTCTTGCTATTTAGACATTAAACAACAGACAACCAATGTGTCAGACAAGAAGCCTGATTATATGTTTATCCGAGAATAAATCACCCACAACTAATTCACAACCCCAGACGAATAAAAAAGTGCTTTGGAAGATGAACACACATTGATGCCTGTGCATGTATAACGCGTATCTGATATTGTCTTCGCTATCTCCTCTGATGAAGGATCCATGACAGACATATAACCGTCGGACAAATAAAATACTTGTCCCAGAAAGCACATTAATTTCTTCTCAAACTTTCATAATCCTTTGGATGAAAATTCGAGTTTTCTACATAAAGGGAACCGAAAAGTCCATTAACAGCAAGTGACAAACAGCTGCCTTGTTGACTCTGCTGCAACGTTCAAGTCCTGTGGTGAACTCAGGCAATATGTCGGAGTAAGATTTTCGTTTTGATCAAGCACTGCTTTTGTTCTAATCCACACAGGCTCTGGTTTACAGCAATCTTGGTCGGACCTGGCCTGGCGATATTGCATATACACTATTAATAATAATAATAATTTGTGTATTTAAGGCCCAAGGGGCCCTATCGTTACAAACTTAGCGCTATCGTGAAAATAAAAATAATAATGATAAGCAGTGAACTCTAATAAATAATTGTCATCGGCAGTAAAAAAAATCCTAGATCGGTGGATGAGTTCAGCGGGCCACCGAGTTCAAAAAACGTTTAGGAGAAAAAACTGCCTTAATAAGGAAAAGGGTTTGATGTGGTTAGTTTGGGACCTGATGTTGAGGGTTCGGGACTTTTATGGTCATGGGAAAAAATAATATATCGTTGAGTTAGGAAGGGGTCATCCGGAAGGCATGAGAAGGCAGTAGAAGTCAAGGCAACGTCATCGAGTTGTGACCCACCAGATTTCAGAGCCTATCGCGAAGGCCACAACGAAGGTTGCAAAAACGGAGAAGAATTCGCAGCCCTTGGAAGTGATGCTTGACTCTGCAGAGGGAAATGCTAACATATTTAGAAACCATTTTAGTATCCTGGGAAGAGCTTCAAATGCCAGGAGGACCCTTTTCAAAATCTACAACTTGCGTGTTTGGAAAGGAAACAGACAGTAACGACTTTATTTCCTCTAAATTTAAATGCTTATATAATTTGCCTTTAAAAATCGACAGTGTAGAAGACATTCTAATATCGAGAGGAAGGTTGTTTCAAATAAAAGCATATTTGGAGGTAAAAAAGCGAGAACGGTTAGATGTGGAGCTACGGGGTGGTAAAATTATCATGGAAGAGTTACGAGTGGCGTAAGGTCGGTCAACTGGAAGGAGAGCGTTAATTTGTGGGAGATTAGGACTATTGTTAACGCGAAACAGAAAGCATAGACCAGCTTCGAGTCTTCTTATCCAAAGAAATTTCATGTTTGCTAATTGACATCTATCTGTATAACACATACCAGACCCAGAAACAGAAAATATTCTACGAGTGAAAACTCGCTGAACCTTTTCAATCTTACTACGGTCATGCTGGGTCATGAGGCCAAAAAGCGGGCAGCAGTATTCTAGTATAGGAAGAACAAACATGCGGTATAGTTTTAACTTCATTTCTGGAAGGAAAAAGTTATGCGATATAAACCCACATATCTGTTCGGCCTTGGCAGAAATTCGATCTGCATGAGGTGATAATGCAAGCTTATTCGTGTAAGTAAGACCCAAATCCTTTATCGTAGATCTTTCTAACAGTGGACTATTTTGGAAGATAATGGGTCCAGGAAGCCTTGCGGGACCAAAACTCAAGAAACTACATTTTGATGGAGAAAACTCCATCTGCCATGTTGCGCTCCAACTTGAGAAAGTACGCAAGTCTGCGTTAACTTTATCAACACAACTACTGGCCGTGTCCTTAGAAAATGAGTAAATACACTTAAGGTCATCAGCATAAATGAAATTTTCCGAATTATTTAGCACTGTTGAAATTTCATTTATGTAAAGAATGAAAAGGAGGGGACCTAAAACCGTGCCTTGTAATACACCACTCGTTATCGGCTGAGGCATCGAGTAGCTATTGCCTACTAAGACCTTCTGGCTGCGGTTAGACAGGTAGGAGGCAATGAAATCGAGGAGGGGAGGCCTGATGCCTAGGGCTTCCAGTTTCACTAAAAGGCGCCTATGAGGCACCTTGTCAAAAGCTTTACTAAGGTCAAAGTAAATCACGATGACTGATTGCTGTTCATTACGAAGTGACGTAACCAGGTTAAGGAATGCTAAGTGGCAGGTTTCGCATGATCTTCCAGGTAGAAATCCATGCTGTGAGGCACTTAATAGTTTATTTTCTACACAAAAATCGAGAATTTGATTAAAAATGATCTTTTCCAGAAGTTTGGCTAGGGCCGGGGTTTTATGAACACCTCGGTAGTTATTTACGTCCGAACGAGATCCTGACTTGAAGACTGGAAGAATTATAGATGTCTTCCATGAGTCAGGAAAGAAACCGTTTAGAAGATAAGCTGAGAATAGATAACTTAGCAATCGGGGGAAGCTGAATACTCTCTTGATAAGTGAATTTGGAAGGCCGTCAGTTCCCGAAGAGTGCGAGTTTTTTAGACGGATAATGTGCTTATGAATTACTTCTATGGAGAAATCTATGGTACTGATAGTATTGACTGAGCATGGCTGAAAAGACGGGACCGGTTCAGATTCCGTCGTAAGGTGTTTTGCAAAGAACGCATTGAACAGTTCAGCCTTCTCAGACTCATCTTGCACAAAGTTTTTATTTTCATTCAGTAAGGGGGGGATTTCGTGACCTCGTTTAGCGGAGGACCGACGGCGGAACAGTTGGGCAATCGATTTTGCAGAGTTTAACTCGCTGAGTGCGCAAGATTCCCTATGTTTGTCACGTGTAAGACGAATCTTAGACGCTAATTCGAAAATCTCTGCGATTCTAAGGTGCACCGATAATGAACTAGTAGACTGGTCTTTCAACTGTCTTTGCAATTTCTTCAGTCTAGACATAAGAAAATGAGGAACGGTGGGGTCCGAAGTATAAGGCTTAACAATTTTGATCGGCACAAATTCCAAAATGCTATTTGAAATTGCCGTCATTAAGTCACCGAGAATTGTTACACTGTTCGTGGAGGAAAGCTCCTGCCAGTCTAGTGAGTCCATAAAGTTGTTAATTAAATTAATATCAGCTAGGTCAAACGCACGGTAGGTACGAGTGGTGCTAGCCTTTTTCGTAGAAGCAAGCGGAAGGCAACAATGGATCAAAGTATGGTCACTTGGGAAAAGGTTCTGATTGTAGTCAACAAAAAGGGGGAAAATGTCATTAGTGAAAATTAAATCTAAAATATGCTGATACCTTGTTGGGGAACAGACCAACTGAGACCAGTTTGAAAAATTGATGGTATCTAGGAAGGGCTGAAATCTGGATGGACAACAGTTCAATGACCAATCAATTTCGGGAAAGTTGAAATCCCCAGCGATAACTTTAGCATCAAAGGCGGACTCCGAAATCAGCCTTAATATTTCGCAAAGCTTTTCATCATCTTCCGATGATGAGTAAGGTGGACTATAAATGCATCCAATAATCGCCTTTTGACGGGGAGACAGGATAATGGATGCAAAGCAGTAATTGCCCGAGAATGACTCAGCATCTAAGTTGAAGGGGAAATGCTTAAAAATAGCTTTAATATAGAGAAGACAACCGCCACCACGTTTACTAGGGCGGTCTTGACGGTAGAAATCATACTCGTCTATTATGAGTAAAGCATCAGAAATTACTGGATGGGTCCACGACTCTGTAATGCATATAACATCTGGCTTCAGCTCGAACGCAATAGCTCTAAGCTGAGCCATCTTATTTAAAACAGATCTTGCATTAAGCAGGATGATATCTAGTGAAGCTTGAGTAATCGAACTAGGGTTATCTTTATTTAGTACTAAAAATTTGGAGGTGGGTAATTTGGTTGGAAGTTTGGAGAATAGCCATCGACTGGAGCAGGACAATTAACATAAGAAAGCTGAGGGGGATAGCTGAAAGCTGCAGGTATATAGCTCTGTGAGATCGATGGGCCGTAGGGATACGTGCCGTGGTGAGTTTGCTGATAGTTACCGGGAAATTGGGAAAACCAAGACGGGAAAGAGAGGCTGGAGGGCGAGGTAAGGTAACTATGAGGATTAAGCGGTGGAAAGCCTGGCCCAGTATGATACTTGTGATAAGTAGGGTAACTTATATGTTTGTTAGCTTCCTGTTGTAAAGGCTTAGTTAGTGTTTGGGAAGGCTGCATGCTCGCGGTTGAGTTCCGGATCCCACGCTTTCGACGACCTAAATTGGGTGCTTTAATAGAAGGTTTGGGAGGACTCTGATCGAGTATCGAAGCTGTTGGTCTACCTGACGTAGAAGGCTTTTCGAAATTTCTAGGAGGGCTACCTGAATTACAAGCTATGGCAACTGGAGAAGCATTAAAGTTGGAAGTAGACGGGGATGTCTGGTGACTTGAGGGGGATGAGACAGTTGCTGTACTGGGGAGCAGTAATCTAGGTTTGGCAGGAATAAAAGTACATGGCTCGCTAGGCTTCCTAGGGCTACGACCAGAAACTTGAGCCGGTTGCGGTGAAATTACTATTTTATTCGAAGAACGTGACGCTATTCTTCGCTCCATTGGAGTGAGATCATGACAGAGGAAATACATTGCATTTCGCAGATATTTGGAAACAAGCTCTTGCTGTTTAAAAATGGCGTCTATTTCAATGGGTGAAAATAGCTTGACTAAAATGGGTGGGTTTTTACTGCGAGATGACAGTCTTATAGCCTCTGCTATTTTATAGTTAAATCCACAGGAGCAGAGGAAATGCATTGCAACGTCCATTGGCCTAATTGAGTTCAGAACGTGTTTCAGAATAAAATTGTACGACCTTTTTTGTCTATCCTGTGACTCACTTGCGACCAAATTAACGAGACTATCTAAACGTTTGCATTCCTGAGAGGAAACTGCAGCGATATTCCCATCAAATAGGGTCCCAAGGATTGAGAGAACTGACCCAAATTTCAACATAAACTCGCTGCAATTTTTCATTGCAGACAAATCTATTTGCTCGGCAGTCAGATCAGGCTGAATACTGATGTCAGGCTGAAGACTGATATCAGTAATGATGTTTGCCTTTCGCAGACACCGCTTGGGTCTGGAATTCTGGGGCTTCCTACTGAATGAAAGTGTCGCCTTCATACTTTTCGAAGCAACAAGTAGACTAATCACGAAAACAGTTGGGAATTCAAAATAAACTAACTGTTCAAGCTTATATAAGTTGCTGAAAGCAAAACAGATGGTTAACGGAATGCTAGGTAAGCAAGCAGAGACCAAACCAACAAAAGGAATGGAAGCAGATTTTTCAAACGTAACAACTGGTACTTACGGATAATTTATATCAGAAAACGCAAGACTAATAGTCGTATCTTCTCTTAGATAAATCGATTTATATAAGACTGATGACTTAGCTGAAATTTCGAAACCAGCGCTCGACCTCGACCTTGTTTTATCAGAAGGAATCCATGCGCATCTGATGGTGTCGCATTTGTCATAGCAACCCGGCTTACTTATCTTGACTACGTTCGTGGGAACTGTTGCGATTAGTGAAAATGTTCTCCAAGACGGACTGTGATGTATATGCGCTGGTTCAACACGGGGGCCAGATCAGGTTATGGCAGGCGTTAGTAGAGTTCCGCTCCCATAACAAATGCTGAGAATGGGGGAGTAGGGTTAATGATCCATGTATGTGCAGGTACCAGCCACAATGAAGGTACAAACCAAGTCCTTGTAGTGTAACCCAAGTAGAAAAGAAGACAGTCTGATTGATATAGTTAAAGAGGTGGAAACCAAGGCTACCTCTGATATGCTCAGGGCCCCAAACATGCATTTACTCGGAATACCTTAAACCCAGATTCACGTTCCTTGATGAGACCAAAGTATATTCAGGCTGACGTTTCAGAAGCTCGCTCGCTTTTATCGTCAGAGCAAGGTGTCTGTATTCCTGTGTGCGTCAGATAGATTTGAACTTTCATTCGCCCATGCGTCAGTCAATTGCGCCGATCGATTTTCTTGGCTGTTTGAATTGCTCGAGCCGTCGTGAGCTATGTCAAGTCGTTTTTGTGACTCGTGAGAGTTTTCACCCTCTTTGCTCGCGGCTACCGACTGTCGGCCCTGTTTATCTCTCTCCTCCCAACCTATTGCTCCGTTTTGAGCAGATGTTAGCCTTTTGCGGAACGCTTGGTAGCCGGGATGAAGGTCCATGGCTCTGTTTAGTGTGCCAGTCGAGGACCAACTTTCTAGCAGCAGTCTGGCTATCTTGTCGTTGGCCCGGCCTATTACCCTTGCTTTTTCAAACGCGAATTTGTGTTTCTTCTGCTTTACGTGGTCATAGACCAAAGACAGCTTATCCTCGCGGTTGATTGTGAGCTGATGCTCACGCAACCTTGTGCCAAGGCGTCTTCCCAGTTCACCGACATACCTTGCAGTGCAGTATTGGCATGGTATTCTGTAGACCACACCTGATTGTTCTGTCAGAGGTAGCGGGTCTTGGGCCTCATGAGTTGCTGTCTGATGGTTAATGCCGGCCTGTGAGCCACACCAATCCCGAATGGTTTCAGGATTCTTGCAGCCGCCTCTGATACATTCTTCACATAAGCGATTGCGAGCCAGAACTTAGGGTCATCACCTTTTGACCGTTCATGGTGGGGCTTCTTAAGACACTTGCGTACAAAGGACTTCGGATAACCGTCGGCGTGAAATAGGGCATGCAAGTACTTAATCTCCTCTTTTTTCCTACTTTTGTCACTGCAGTGTGTCTGAACGCGTTGGAAGAGGGTCCTAACACAACTGCGTTTGTGACCAATGGGGTGGTTGCTTCTGAAGTGGAGAATGCGCATGGTATTGGTTGCTTTGCGGTAGACCGTTGTCCTTATCTTGCCGTCTTCCAGCTTCGTTACTTGTACGTCAAGGAAGGGTAATTGATTGTTGACCTCCTCTTCCATGGTGAACTGGATGTCAGGAAAGATGGAGTTCAGCAGTGCCTTGAAAGCCTGCACTTTGCTCCTTTTAATGATAACGAAAGTGTCGTCAACGTATCTGGCCCAGAACGTCGGGGGAGACGAGCTGAACACCAGCCGCTCGAGTCTCTGCAAAACAGCTTTGGCAATAAGGCCAGACAAAGATGAGCCCATTGGTGTCCCCTTCTTTTGTTCGTAAACTTGGCCATTCTACGTAAAGAACGTTTTTAGACATAATTCTAGGCGCTCAATGATGTGCTCTCACTTGAGCTTTTGGTCGGTTTCGTCGTATTTTTCTTGGAAAAGACCATCAATTGTTCCAATAGCCAGAGTGGGCGGAATTGATGTGAACAATGAGATCACGTCAAATGACACCATCACCTCGTCTGCCTCCACTTCCAGGTATTAGATGTGGGTCAAAAACTCTTTAGCAGACTTCACTGTCCACTGCGAATCCTTGGTAAGAAAGCACAGTCACTGATACAGCCACTTTGACAACCCAAAAGTTGGGGTACCTCGTAAGGATACGATGGGACGTAAGGGCACTCCTGGTTTGTGCACCTTTGGTAGACCGTAGAAACGTGCCATTGCAGCGTCGGTAGCCTTTGCAGCCAGCGCCTCTCTTCTCGTTAGAGCTCACGACTTCTTCAGTTTGTCAAACACTTTGTTTATGTTGTTCACGAGCTTTTTGAACTCGCCGGCAGTCGATGGTGCTTAGGACTCCTTGTCCATCAAGAGGTCGTTCACTTTTGCTCCATACTCCACTTTATCCATGACGACTGTCGAGCGTCCTTTGTCAGCAGGTAGGGTGACGATATTCTTCATTTTTCGTATCTTAAAAAGTTCTCTTTCTTCTGCTTTAGATATCGTAACTTGGCGTTTGTGTTGAAGGAGTAAAGTCGTAACTTGTTGCGTGATATCTGAAACAGGCTGGTGGTGGCTCTACCTGTCTGCGCACAACCCCACCACTTGGCTTCTTCAGTCATGCAGAATGGAGGCCCATTTAATGGCATGAAACAAATGTTCTCAGGTAATTAAAGTTATCTGAAGCGAGGGAATCAGCATTTGCAAACATTCACTAACATGGTTTTAAGCCTTTGGTCTGCAAAAAATTTACTTTGTACAGACGCCACCCCCACAAATCATGTGGCATGTCCTTTTTTCAGATGGTCAACACCCCTCCCTTTGCCTCTCATACGATAAATTAAAATCGTAAAGCGATTCAACCCACGCTTTTGTGCGTGTGACGTAGTACACGAAATGCCTGCGTAAGTTACTTTACCCGTAAGAGTCAACTCGATTTTCCGAATGTCTTCTTTACTTGCATCAGGGTAATGATAGTTTAGCAAGGAGCTCTGATTTCCATGTTGTGTAGGTGGAAATGGTTCATATGTTGGCTCAAGCGTTTTGCAAATCTGTGAGCATCTCTTATGGGAAAAATTAATAAAACAGGCCTTTCGCGTAATATGTCACACGCACAAGAGCGTGAGTTGAATTGCTTAACGAGATTTAATTAATCGTATGTGGCTCTTAGCCAGGGGATGCAGCCATCTGAAAAAAAGAACATGCTACATGATTTACGCGGAAGTAGTCTGTGAAAAGTAATTTTTTCAGACTCAAGGCTTAAACCCATGTTAGTTAATGTCTGAAAATGCTGATTCCTTCGCTATAGATGACTTTAATTGCCTGAGAGCATGTGTTTCATGCTTTTTACGTGGGCCTAACACGCGAGGCATAACTCGGGCTGTTCTTAGAACACTAGTACGAAGGAATCGGACAGGCTAATGGTGCATGCATAGAGGAAAAAGAGAGCGACCTTCAAGGGACGACACTCGAGCGAACAATGACAACCACGGTCGGGGTCTGCCATCCGTGAGGTCATGCCTGGCCAGGGGCAAAGCGCACGCGCCAAGCATCACGATGAGGACCCGATGGCTGAGGTACAATGACTCCTCGCAGGGACCACTAGTTTAGGCGCCAATGAGGAATAAAGGTGGTGGATAAGTACTGACCGGAATGGGTGCAAAGCTTCAAGTTCTGAGTTTTTGTGTGAGGTTGAGAACGCCATTATAAAGGCAGAATTTTTTCGTATTAAAATTCGTTCACTGTCCTCTCCACAGCCTAGCCGATTAATTACTTATCTGTTAATTGGAAGAATGGTCATTTGACACCGAATAGGCCAACAATAAAACAAATTGGTAATTTGCCAGTTATATAGAAGACTACTCAATGAAGAATCTGTCTATCCCTGTACGTAAACCATAAGCATCTTCCAAGTAAGTAAAAGTGGCGAGAAAATATTTTGGTATTAAAACTTAATTTGTTGCTGGCTTCCCACTCGAAGTTGTATTACGTTTTAAATTGCGTATTTGAGCACATTAATACGCGATGGTTTAATGTCCCCCTCTCCAATGAGGATGGAGTTTGAACATACTTTTGTTACTATAGGGTGCTCCAATTCCCGCAACAGCATTCAACATAGAAACTATCCTATGACATTAGCCTCTGCAACTCAGTGGTTTGTGAATATTTTTGTCTTTTTAATATCGTCCTCCCCAAACCGTTTGCACAAAATGAAAATGTATCCCGAAATCGGTCCACTTCTGAGAGAACTGATTCGTTTTGTTACATTTTAGCTGCAACAGCAGCAGCAGAGTGTAAGGCCTCTTTGAGCAGTTTGTTGGGTTACTCGCGTTCGAAGTGGCTACTGTTAATGTGCCTGCTTACCAAGGGCTCTCATGAGACAAGCATCTTTTGCATTGTTCTTCAAGAAGGTATTTAACTTCCTGCCCAACTGGGAAAAACAATGAAATGCTGCCTCGCTTGTTGCCGTTAGTCAACGCTCTGGAAACGTCATATCGTACACTTTTTGGTTTTTTTGGAAAATGAACATGCAAATTTGAAGACAAGTCAATGGAAATAACCGGCTCGGAGTCTATCCGAGATATGATTTGAATGTTTTAGCCTACTCTGAGATAACCCGGTTATGTTCACGGTTGGCAATATGAAATCCAATTTCCATCCTGCTTTAATCCAGTACGACGCATATGTTGTATAAAAGCCGAAGTTTTGCGAAAGTCTGACAATCACTCGCAAACCGACATAAGCGCATGTACGAAAACTGAGAAATAATAATGGACAGCCATAGGCATTCTTTAAATTAAGAGCAAAATAAAAAGTAATAATTGTTGGTTAATAAACGAGATATTTTTTTATAATCCCCAAGTTCCAGCGAGTTAAAAAATAGCTATGAATAAGAACAAAAAATATAAAATCCTACCGTCACTTGAAAGGCTAACGATGCTACTTTCTCGTTATTCGAAGTAATTTTCTTTACTTAAAAGGTATCATGCATATTACCGTTATAAGACAGCAAATTTATTTAATATTGTCCTTTAAATTCAGATATATATTGGGTGTTTTTGGTGTCTTTACGCTTTTGTTTATAAGTCCACAATCCTTTCGAAATTTATATCGAAACTTTTAAAATATGTTATCGATTAAGAACATTTATCGAGAACAAATGAGTTTCTGGATATTATTTCTTGCGAAGATGGTCATGTGAGCCATAATTATAAATGCCTTCGAAGAGCAAAGCATACTGTCGTTCAAAAAGAAGGTCCACTCCAAACGTCTGTTAGCGCTATTCCTAATATTAGTAAGAGAAATTACCATGATTGGTGACCTCTTTAAAAAGCACTTTAATTAGGTATTCAGCTGACGAATTTCTGTGCATGTTACCTTTTTTCCGAGGTAATGTAGAAATGAAAATAGAAATTTTTGACAAGTATTCGGGCTCGATGAACAAATGTTTACCTGCCTGTCCGCTGTTGACTGAAGGTAAGATTGACCACTGATGGGCTCGTATGACCTTTGCCCCCTTTGTGGCTGTCATAATTAAGCGTGTTGACTGGCCTGCCCCTCGCGGGCCAACAGACCACTCGGTTTTTGCTGCTCGTGAGAGTTGATGTCAATCTGATGAGCGCAGTGATGACGTTGTGTTCCACGCCGGTCATGTGGTTCTTGGCTGGCTCCTCTCCTATTTTCCGCTGACTTCAGTTTTAGTTCACGCTTCAATTTGCTTTGCCTTCCTATTTTCCTTGTCAGAACTGATTCAAGTAGTGTGCGTTACGCCCGGTAGGCGGGATAAAGGTCTATGGCTCTGTTGATTGTGCCCATCGAATACCAACTTTCCAGCAGCCATCTAGCCATCTTGTCATTCACTCGGGCTATTAACTATGCTTTGTCAAGGACAAAAACCTGATTTTTCTGCTGTGCATGGTCATAGACCACAGACAGCTTATACTTGCGATTGATTGCCTGTTGCTGCTCGTGCCATCTTGCGCCAAGGCGTTTGCCCGTTTTGCAAACATATCTTGCATCCCAGTCTTTACCTGGTGGGCTGTAGACCACAACGGTTTGTTCTGTCAATGCTAGCGAGTGTTTGGGCCTCATGATCTGCTGTCTGATGGTTGACTCGGGATTATGATCCACACCGATCCCGAAAAGTTGCAGGATTCTCGCAGTGGCCTCTGATACGTTCTTCAAATAAGTGATTACGAGCCAGAACTTGGGGTCCTCTCCTTTCGACCGCTAAATGCGAGGCTTCTTAAGATACTTTCGTATGAAGAACCTTGGGTAAACGCTGGCATGCAATTACTTAGTTTCCTCATCGTTCCCACTGTCATCGCTGCAGTGTGCCTGAACGCGTTCGAAGAGGGTTCTAACGTAATTGCGTTTGGAAGCAATGGGCTGGTTCCTTCTGAGGTGAAGAATGCGCGTGGTGTTGGTTGTTTTGCAGTAGACCGCTGTCCTTGTCTATCCATCTTCCAGATTCGTCATTGTACGTCGAGGAAGGGTGACCAGTTGTTAGTTTTATCTTCCCTTGTAAACCGGATGTCCGAAAGGATGGAATTTACAGTGAATTGAAAGCCTGCACTTTGCTCCTTTTTAGGACGACGAAAGTTTCACCGATGTATCTAGCCCAGAACTTCTTAATTATTTGCCATACTAGCTTAAATTCGGTTTTATGGCACCCCGGAATTGTTTTGAAATCAAATTCTGAGCTAAACCCATCACGGCTCCGCCATGCAGCGTCAGAACATCGGCCAAATACATGTCTAAGCTCTTTGCTAGTATATAACGCTCAGGAGATTTTCGAATTAGTTGTGTAGTCCAGCGTAATCTGCACGAATCTGCTAATCTGCAACCCCGTACATGCTCGAAGGAAAGCCCAAGTGCCTTAAATAATCTCCACGTGAAAATAAGAATTTTGGTGAACTCATATTTCATTCTGTTATGCTTATTTCTCAGCTGCGAACACAGTTATAGAGTATTTAGTACATGCATGTACACAGCGCATTGCCGTGTAATATGTCCTGGCCTTAGCAAGTATGATTAATATAATAAGCACTTCTAGCCTTGGTTTATTACTTCTAGCAACGGCACGCTAGCCGTTGCAGTCACCAGCTAGGAAAAGAAGAAATAAGGCAAAAACCAGGATGTGCTCCGATCCTCCAACATGTATTTACTCGGAAAAACACAAATACTGATTCGCAATCTTTGTGGATGTCGGGGGAACACAAAACCAGTACTGACTTTAATCAGCATCATTTCTGACCAGTCATTCACCTTAGTAATGGGATCATAAGTATTATCACCCAGCTATACTCCTCGTAAACAGAAGTATAAAAAGTAGTAGCAGTAACAGAAATATCAAACTTGGTATCTTTGAGTCTTTCGGGACACCTGATGAAGGTGAAGGCGGGTAGGTACTACCGTAGTATCTGCGCAAGGGTTCAGATTGTGGTAGAGGACTGCCTGTCTGTTTTCACGATATCTGACTACAGTCACCATTTCTGTTTATTGTGCATATGGTGGGCCTCGTCGAAATCGATGGTCCAACTATCGTATGGGTAGTAGGGTATACTAGTTATACCATATAAAATCCATACTACTGATAATAGGCATTGCTCGGTTACTTCAAAATAGCTGATTGACTTCAAGTTAAATTTTCATTTCAATTTGGCGTCTGACTTTAAAAGGTAATCTTCCGGTCACTTAGTTCCGTTTCATGCACCTAAAAATTCACGAAATAACTCACTTAATTATTCCGTGAAATTCATATGCCAAAAACTACGCGGAGGACCCCCCTGAGGAGCGGGTCCTCTTTGCTTCTTCATACAGGAGCAGAAACGCCAGCTCTGGGCTCTCTGGGCTCCTAATAATGGTCCATATTGGGAGTACAGTTTAATAAATTTGTCATATAGGCTTAATACTACAGTAGACGCCAAAGATCACGCAACAGTTCGACATATGCGAAAGACTGATACTCTTTCGTTAAACGGCATTGACTTAAGTTGTGATAGTGATTATTGCGTAGTCTATTATGTAGCCATTTCATTCATGATATGATGCAGGCTTTTTGACGAGCTTTGTTCTGATCACTAGCAAAACGTAGATATTGTAGAAACTGGATACTTAAGTAATGTGTTTGTTTATCATTTATTTTGACTGCCTTTATAATTTCAAATATACTTTACGGAAAATCTGCATGAAGAAAATGTTTCTTGTACTTGTTTGATAGCAAATTACGCCTGCTTTAAATTTCAAACTCAAAGATAGAGAAGTTTTTGGTTTTAAAAAAGTTGCTTAATTGCCGAATAATTATTACTGCTACACTCGAATTAAAGGTTTAAAATCTGCACAGTCTGTACATCCCGTTTAAGGAAAAGTACGTTTCCACCCACAGTTTGCGGAAGCAGTCACATAGTAGATATAAAGTATTGAAAAAGATTTGAAACATATTTTGTGCAGTATAGGCAGCATTAATAAATTGACGGATAGGATACATTAAGAATGAAGACGTCACAGTCGTAAAGAAGCTCCTTCTTAGCATTTTTTTTTAAAAACGAAAGCTACTCTTTCTTTGAGTATGAAACTTAAAGAAGGCGTAATTTGCTATCAAACCAGTACAAAAAATTAATTGTCTCGTGCATGTTTTCCATAAAATATCTTTGAATTTATAAAGGCAGTCAACATCAATGATAAAAAGGCATACTACTTAAGTAGTCACTTTCACAATAAGACACTAAGCTCGTTAAAAAGCCCGCATCGTATCATAACTAAGATGACTTCAGAATAGACTACACAATAATCAGTATCACAACTTGATTCAATTCCGATTAGCGAAAAAGTATCAGTTTTTCGCATATGCGAAATGTTGCATGGTCTTTGGCGTCTACGGTACTTGTAGTAAAAATTGTTTGGATAATTGGCAGTACGTAATGTCCTGGCTACTGACTGACTGTAATTTTCATTGAAATGTCGGGCTTGACCATACAAATCCATGACTCGGCCAACTATATCCATATTGGGCAGTTACTGATGGCTTTACTTATAAATGAGACTATTTTGGGGGGTTCACATACCGAAAACCACAAAGAGAATGACTGGAAGACTGACTGAGGAGCCCAAACCCTGTTGAATAAAGTGGAAGTGAGAGAAGCTGATTTTATCCGAATGATTCACCTGAGGGAACACAAACGGACGCTGTGTCCGAGGCTGTTCACAATGAGAAAATTTTCAATAACCATGACGGAAACGGGGTAATTACCACCTCGTATTTCGTCGTCCAAGGGATTGTCCAAGGGGGGAGTCGCTTGACAACTCGAGGTTCTGCGGTTGTCTCTGATGCTGGGTTCAAGCCAGAATCCGAATCTTCAGGCCAAGTAAACTTATGTTCCAGTGATCACATCTCCTCCTTCTAAACTGCATCCTGGAACTCACGTGTTCGCTACTAGCAGGAATTCGCGGTTTGCAAACTCAAAAGCCAGGTGTATTGAACAGGCTTGGCTCCGGCACATGTTGCAGGAGGCGCTGATGGCAATTTTTCTCGCAGACCGCATGCTTTGCCATGCGTGTGTTGGTCATGGAGCGAATAGCACCTGTCGGTGCTTCATGCGACTGCCCACATCTCCGCAGTTGGTGATTTGAACGCGGGTGGTCAATCAGCAAGCTTACTATCAGCCACACTCTGAAACCGTGAGCATCCGTCGGCATACAATCCTCCTCACTGTCCCCCTGCCCCCTTCCCCTGACATTGTACTCTCGCGTCCTAGCCACTGGGAATCACCATACGTTATTAGCACTGGTTGCCTTTCATGATCGTTTCATAATACTCACAGTCTACCTGTGCGAATAGAGCAGCTTAACTTGCTTACGACAAGTAACCTTGCGAACGGACGTGTCGGACCAAACGTGCGGTAGACAAACCCAGACTAACTGAGAATAAGAACGGAGCTAGATGAGACCTTCTACTGAGTCTGAAGACAGGCTGACCTGCGCACGCACCGGGAGACCACGACGGTGACGGGGGGTGTCCAGTGCGTCAGCAGCCGAGACGTGAACACCACCGTAGCAAACATGGTTCACACCCCTGCGGACAGGTGCGAACGTGACGTTAAGGCGAAACCTGCTACCGAAAACGGCAATCGGCGTCGTCAACCCCGACGCCACCCCCCACTCCCCATCAAGCCGTGAGGGAGAAGACTTCCGTCCCTTGGGGCAACAATCGGCGACCCCTCGGTGCAGCGTGAACTAACAAGCTTGGGTTTAGTCAGATTAACAACATCGACAGTTCGGCCGCCATTTACGACGATGTCCACCACGAAGTTCAGCCAGCTGAAGGCAAACTCTGTAACTTCCGCCGGATTGCAGTGAAAGTGGCAGTTTTACCATTGATTTCGATGTGGTCCAACATATGCTCAACGAGCAGGGATGGTGACTGTTAGGGCAGCTGAACATGTGAGCCACCACCCTTGCCATCCATCCATCCATTCAGACAGACACCCTGAGGTCATATCGGACAAACGCGCGCGAACAGAGGTAAGCACACAGACACAGAGAGCTGCGACAACGGGTAAGGACGCCGCCAAATTATGCATATTCTTGAGAAGTCAACCAGCATCCGATGGTTACCCAGAGGGACCAATAAGAAAGGGCAAAGTGGGCGTGGTCCGATTGCCTTTAAATGCAAGAGCGGACACGGGAGGCGGGACATGCCGCAGACGTGCAACGAAAGACATATGCAGAGTTCCTGTGTTCGCAGGAATTGTTATAGCAAACTATTATCGGTTACCCTCTCGGTCTTATAACCCATACGTACAGCTGGCGAACACAACAGTCACGGTACTCAGATACAGTGAAAGTACATGCACAGCCATCTACCTCAATCTAAACCCTCATCCCACTTGAACCGGTGACAAGACAGAGTCGAGATGACCGAAATAGGTTCAGGCGTAAGCCGCTTTCTGCAATGCAGGCCAGAAACACTTACTGTTCATTGACAGTCGTCTTTTGCATTCATACTACTTCCCTACCTACCCACACTTGTTTTCGACAATTAACCTGGGGCACGGACAACGGTCGGGGGGTCGGACCGGGCACGTGGTAGTCATACCCAAACTGAGTAAGCATACGTAGGGGGCGGGACGGTTATGTGTTAGAAACCAATGACACCACCTACAGAGCCTGAAGGCAGACTGACACGCGTGGGTCAGTAAGCCACGACGATGAAAAGGGAGGGGTGGCCAGCACAACGACAGTCGAGACGTCAACACTAGCATTCCCATGTTTTCGGACAGGTGGGAATGTAATGTGAAGACGATACCCGAAAAGTGCAGACAAAAACATGGATTCTGCGGGCAAAAGAGCCAATCACCCTTGTCAATCCCACCTCCATCACCCCGCGAACGAGAAGGCGGAGAAGAGTCTCTGTCCTCAGGACGACAATCGCTGACTGCCCCTACCTCCCCCCTACAAGTGCAGCGTGGAAGGACGAGCCGGGGTTCAGTTACTGGCCCGAGTAAATACGCTAAAGGCCAGTACGTAACTTAGCCCCGAAGATCGAAGCTCAGTCAGAAAAATGAACTAAGGATTTCATTGATGCCCTTCTTCTTGTAGTTATGCCAATTAGTTTTGTCGATTTCGTGAAATGGCAACCTAAATTCGGCACTGCCATTCGGTTAAGACAGATTACCTTAAAGCATTGTAATATCGAAAACCATGTGGCCCAATCCTTTACTATTTCAGATACGGAAAACTCCCAAATTTTAGGCATCTTTCTTCTCAGCCATGCTCGGAAGAACTTACTATTCAAGTAGTATGCGTTCTTCCGTCATTTCAGGTTTCCTTATAACTTCAATAAAATTTTGTAGAAAACATGTTCCGAAAAATCTTTCCTTTATGAATTTGGTACGAACTAACATCTGCTTCATGCACAAAGATTTAAAAAATATTTCTGATTATGAGATATTTTAAGACCGTACTGTGTCCAATCAAAATATATGGTATCTGTTCATTTATTGATGCTCTTAATGAACTGTACACTATTAATTGCATTAAATTAATGTATCTTTTGTTTGAAGCATATTTTCTCAGGTGCAAATTTGAAGACTGCGTACACAGCAGAATGAATACACTAGATGCACTCCATACACTGCATACCAGCTTCAAGGAAACTCAACTCAGTCGTGGTTACTCAGCTCACTTTATTGACAAGTATAGCAAATCTTTACAGTAAAAGGTTATGGAATAGTCAGCTACAAAAAGCCTTTTTTTCCTATCCTTGCCCTTATGAGGGTGACAACACCTTAAACACAATCAGGAGACGCCTACGCAACACCATTGAAAGGACCTACTTTGCTGCTGAGCTCGTATTTTTTAACTCGACCAAGACCCTTCCGATTCCAACTTCGACGGATGCCTTGTTATTGTACTCCACTTCAAATTATGTTTATGAATTTACATGTACTTGCATATGCAAGTACATAGGGCGAACACAATGGCAACTGGCAGCCAGAGCTACGGAGCACTTGCCGAGTTGGCTATTAAAACAGGAGAATAGGACTCCCCATTCTGCCATTACTGAACATCTATTAGATACGGGCCATTCGTAGACCCCGAAACATCATTCTGAGTACTTGTTCGGGCACCAACAACTCATACATAGCGCTACCTGGAGGTGGCCTCTGTACGACGGTCAAAACCCGACCTATGTAAAGAGCTGGGGCATGCTGTTAACCTTGCTTTGCCCTGGTAAAATCCGAATCCTTATTCACGCCTTCCCTTACCCGCATTTTTGCTCTCAAGTTTCGTCCCCTATCTCACTGTCCACAGGGCTTTACTTACTTAGGTTACTTAATAGACCAGTTAGCCCCATTCACTAATTGACCTTCCTGTCCTGTTTCTATGACCTGTTCCATAAGAATTCAACTGTTTTACTCTTTCATTCGTTACTCACTTTATGCAGCGAGAGGATGCAACTGATGAGCATACGCGAAATTTAAGGTTCCATTAAATTCTGCTGGATACACAATATCAACTGTTTTTTGAAAGGATTTATGTGGTTGGATGACGTCTGCACTAATACGCCTTCATTGCATTCTGCCGTTCTTCGGGACTGGTTATGCTCGTCTGAATTTTCCCTTGAGGACTTTATATGTAACATCTTACTCGATATGTTAATTCATACATGCACAATAAGACAGTTTTTAAGGAATTAATGGCTTTTTCTGATTGGGCAGACGCCAAAAATCCGAGTGTTGAAACATTGTTTGCCCGGAAGAAATTTTAACAAGGCTGAGATCACGATCTGAGTAGAATTTATTGACGTCATAAATGTCCTGATCTGTAATTCATTTGCAAACGGTCATTGACCGTTTATATAGTAAATTTACTGTCCAGTACGAAGGGTGAAGCTTGAAAGGTAAAAGGATGGGAGACCTAAGTCAGCAATGTGGGTGCGTGGTGAGGCATAGAGGAAAATGCCGGTAATTATCGCAGCAGGGCAGTCCAGGTTAGAATTAGAGCCTGTGAAGTGTAATTAAAAGGGGGGGGGGCAAAGCACAGAGCAGGAGTCGGTCATAACTGAGGTGATCGATCGTTAACACGGCAATTCGAGGTTGATCACATGATCCAGCTGCCTACAGAGTTCTGGTTTTCCTCTGCGTATTGCGGCTGCCTCGGCAAATCGTAGGAGACGGCCGGTCGCCGACCCAAGTAAGACCTTAAACGCGGTCCTTTGGTCAACTGTATGGCCAGTATCCACTAAGCGCTCAGTGATTGAGCTCTTAGGTATTTTAGTTTCCACCCTGACCAACCACTTTGGCACGTGTTCAGCTGAGCGCGATGCCAACTGCCTTTGAGTGAGCTCGATGTATTTGCATCCACAACTGCATGTAAGCTTGTAAACCCAGTTAGAAGTAGTGCATATAGAAAGAGGATCTTTAGTTGGTCAAACTGAAATAGACGTTAAGAAACTTACGTACAGCAATTTAGCGGCGGATAAGTTCGTTCAAAACCGCAGATAGGGCAATTGCTCCCGAAATATCAGTGCCAAAAAAGTGGTTGAGCATCTTCCTCCCTTTCAAGGGTAATAATGTCTCCGACGTGATAAAACTAGGGCTTTGAGGCAAAATTAAAGGAAATTGTCCTCCGCAATATTGTTGTACGTAAGCATTAGAACGTCTATTTCAGTTTTACCAACTAAAGACACTCTTTCTATGCACACCACTTCTAACTGGATTTGCAAGTTTACATGCGGTTGTGGATGCAAATACATTGGGCTCACTCAAAGGCAGTTGGCAACGCGCTCAGCTGAACAAGTGCTAAAGTGGTTGGTCAAGGTAGAAAGTAAAATACCTAAAAGCTCAATCACTAAGCGCTTAGCGGATACTGGTCATAAAGTTGACCAAAGGACCGCGTTTAAGGTCGTACTTTACCCATTGAGCCAATTTACGCCCTATATGCATGGCCACGTAATGTTTGTGCATGCAGGTTGAGACAGATTAACCGGTTTGGCCACTATAAACAGTATCACAACTGGCCCCCAAGATTTCGAAGATAACGCCTTTTCTATTGAAATATCAAGCTTTGTCGTTTTAACTGACGGTGTTTCAGTTGGCACCCGACAAGTGCAGGCATGTTTTTTACGAATGCGGGTGTTCGCCAGAGTATGTATTTGGCTGCCTAGGTGGCCGTATGGTACGAAAGAACTTTCTGAATGATGCTTCTTACGAAAACTCCCGTGAGTACCCTTTAAAAAAACAATTTTAAGAAATATTTTATTTTTGTCTGGTAATTTGATTCATCAGAGCACGGTGCTTAGACCTCACTCACCTAACCAACACCCGATGGATGGTGCCAGACGTGAGACAAATGGATCCATTCTTCTAGCAAAAACGTGTGGACTCGTCAGAGAAAGAGGACGTCTGCTCCGGACGCGAACTGTAGCACCAGTGCTTAGAAATAATGCCAATAAATAAATAAGTATAATAAATTGGATACCGGTGAGCCAGGTAACAGAGCAACCATCGCGCTATCCTTTGGGAAGATTAAGCCTGACGCGAATGGCCAAGCATGCAGTGTCGGAGAGGAAGAAAGACACCGACTCCCACGTCGCAGCTCAATCGACCGGACCCTGCCATATGCTCAGCTTTGACGAGGCCGATATCCTCGCAAGAAGTGACAACCACTTGAGCCACGGGCTGCTCGAGTCATGGCTCTCAGGTCCCCAGTCCGTTAACAAGCACAACAATTTAGCGTTCCCATACGGTGTGCGGAGTCATTTCCTGAGCAACAGAAGGAGAAGGACTGGGCGCAACAACAACTCTGACAACAGTTACTTACCTACCTACATTTACCTACCTACATTTACCTATGATTAAGGATTCCCGAGGGAATTCGAAGTGTCAGTGATCGCCTATTCTTCATCTCAACTGCTTCCTGGGACTCGTATGTTCTCCTCTATTGACAGCAAAATGCCACGAACGAAAACAGGAGTTCAAGCAGACTCGCGGAGAATCTGCCAACTCACTCGCTCACTCGGTTGAACCTATGCGCGTTAATTCTGGTTCCTTCTCCGAATAAGCTACGTTCTCTGCCATTGTATTGTGGAAGTTTGACAGCCGACTTCGACTAGGTCCACTCTGCGCTCCACAGCAGGGTGGTGTAGGGATGGTGACTAGCCTTCGATTTCTAGTATTCTAGTAGTGGTTGCACTCAGATCACCAAAGTCATCAGATCGAATCCCAGGTTGTTAGTAAAGGGCGAGAGTCGCCAGAATAAGGGCTTTAGAAGAAGAAGATGCAATCAATAGAAGAAGAGTTTTATTTTCCTGACGTTTCGGATTCCCTCAGGAATCCTTCATCACAGGTGATGATAACATAGGCATGATCATTCGTAGATGAAGTGGATACGTGCACAGGCTGCATGGTTTTCAAAGTTCCTAGTGGTCATCCGCGTGTGTGTGATAATTTTTCACTTCTGTAGCCGACGCTTGGGTCTTAATTGATGTGGTACTGGCTTGACACTTCGCGTTCGACTCACTTATTGTCACAATTTCCATGTCAGCGTCAGATGCGGCGGTGAGAAAGAAAGACGCCAACTCCCAGGTTGCAGCTCATTCTACGGGGCCCAGCCCTATGCTCAACTTTGAGGAGGCCGGAATCCTCGCAAGAGGTGACAACCGCGTGAGCCGCAAGCTGCTCGAGTCATGGTTCTCAGGTCCCCAGTCCGTTAACAAACACAACGATTTGCCGTTTTCCTACGGTGGACTGAGACATTGTCTGAGCAAAAGAATCGGCTACGTGGGAGGGGCCGGGCCCAACAACAACTCTGACGACAGCGAGCATAATTGTCGCGCAATTGACAAGCCCGCATCCGACACGGATAAGGAAATTGGCGCACTTAATGAGTCGAACACGAAGTGTCAAACCACCACCGCACCAATTAAGACCCAAGCAATGGCTACATGAGTGGATAATTACAGTACGCACGTCGATGACCGCTAGGAACTACAAATACCGTGCAATCTGTGCATATTTCACCCCTATCTGCGCATGATTCATAATATTGTACCATTACTCATGATTAAGGATTCCCAGCGGAATCCGAAACGTCAGGACAATAAAACTCTTGTTTCAGTGGTCGTATCTCCTTATATTGAGTTGCTTTCTGGAATTCGCATATTCACCTCTATGCTGTTATTTTTGTAATGGTGACTGTGACCTCGTCATCGTCTAATTAAGCCCTGTTTGAATCCCCAACGATTTACACAATCGGTAGGACATAAAATCGGAAGCCACCCGGAGGAGAGCTTATTGTTTACAAAACCCGGATCTGCTGTGTCAAGTGGAATTTGCCCTTAGCTCAAAACCAGCGCGCGGAATGTCCCCGCCTCGGGGCGAAGTCCGGCAATGAAGTGGACTGGGCTTGTACCTATCAGCCCGTGCGCATCTCACTGTCTCTGACGTGACAGTGGCTTATAAGTTATTGTCAAGCGCGTAAGTTTGTGGCATGATTGGGCGCGTTGGAAAAAGGCCACCTACTGCGTAAGGCACCAAAGTGACCCTTGAAGAACTGTAATTAGGTTGGCCTGCACGTGTGCTCGTGTGCGTGTATTACTTACTCACAGTTTTAAGGTCATCGTGGGGGCACAGTCACCAGCGAAGGCAAATGATCTTGGAGGCAGACCGCATTGAAAAAAGAATCATTGTTACAGTCGGTCATAGGCACGTCGCCTCCAGAAGCTGGCATTCGGTTAGGCTAGACATCTAACAGTAATGACATAGTATGGTTCCGAATAAATTCGGAATAGTCCCCACTTTATTCCGCATAGTATAGTCCTAAAATACTCATAAGCACTGCTACGATGGTTTGTTTGAAAATCGTGTCTCAAAAGTCCTTGAATCGTCTGCCTTCATTGAAGGTAAAACGAATAGCGATTGCATCCTATAAATTTACAACGCTCCGTCTACGAATAACCCTATTCCTGATGCTCTCTCTAAAGGTGAGGTTACGCTGGAATCTGAAGCATCGGGCATTTTAAATTCTTGTCCCAGCAACTAGGGCTTAGTCTCAACTAAGGGTCATTCTCGTCAGTTTCTGCTAATCTTAATTACGTGCGTCCCTTTCTGTAGCAAACAAAGCTGGTTTTCTCTCAGCGAAAGTGGTGTACGTTTATCTTTTGCTTGCTAAATCAGTTCTGGCGCCAGCTTATGAAAGGGTGAATGCCGATACATGCAACTTGAAGTCGGTCTAGAAAAGCCTAGAAGCGCAATCATCTACATCGGGCATACTGGCGCACGTCTCGTAGGCTTACGGCGAGATGTAAAGCCTATTTGTTTGTGACAATATGTCATCAACCTGCGGGTTACAACTCTCCCAAGCCGGTTTACCGGCCAGTAATTATGAATAATTTAGAGGTTTTGCGCCACGTAAGACTTAAAGGCCTGTGAAGGGTCAAAAGGCTATTTTTAACACGGCGTACCGCTAGTAAGCAGGCCAATTTAGACGCTCAAGAAAGCTTTCAATTATTCACAAATAGAGGCGCACGTAAGTTCTGGGTGATTAAAGGACAGTGAAAGGGGCATAGTGCGTAATTAGGCTAAGTGTATGGTTCTAACTGCCATGACGTTTCGAGTCGCGGAGAAAAATCCGACTTGATATTTGTCCCTGCAGCTTATATAGAGGTTTGCCATATCAGTACGATACAAATGGCAAGTGCGCATTACCAGCTTGGCTAGATGTGTGCCAGACGCGTTTTCTTTTGTCGATGTGTGTACAGATAGTCCGTTAAACTTATTAGTTAGCACCACGTATTACTTTCCGAAATTTGCTCCGTTCGATTCGGGTATCGTTTATCGTGTAAGTGTAGCCAAAAGCTGAGATATGACTGTCTTAATACGCCGTTTTAGGTTCCCAACGCTAAAACGCAACAAGAAGTGTCTAAAAGTAGAATTCATTTAGCGTACTTAATGGGCTTAGTGTTTGAGGCAAGCAAACGCGTGTACAGCCATGTCAATCGGACCAATCATAGGCCCTCTAAACGTTCTTCCCTATTTCGACCCACAGCGGAATGTCAACGAGCTGGGCGCATACTTCTGACCTTTCAACCTTGTCGGCCGACTCTGCAAGTGAATATCAGGCTGCATCTTCCCCGCTTTGGTGATGATCCCGGCGACAACTGCGATGACCATCTCCGTTGGACCTTCCTTCCAAGAGCAGAAGTTTCTCCTCCTCAAAATCCCAAGGAGTTTTCTTCCCTGCCAGCTCTCTTTTTCAAATTTGTTCCACTTCATTGGCTCATGCCAATTGGCCTCGCCAAAGAGCTGATAGCACAACACACACACACACATACAAGTAGGGTACTCAAAGGCAACCCGCCTACGTCTCCGTCAACTATACTGATAGTGTCCTTGGGCGAGCGTTGACTCGATTGGCTTCATGGATCATCTTGCTGTCTTGCCGGAATGCTATGTCTCGCCGCACCTTTGCGCGGCATCATCACATGCGCTGCGTGTAAGCGGATCGACAGCCTGGCATAAAAACGACTCACTACGGCTGCCTGCTCGCGTGTCTGTTAGGGCGGCTCCCAACAATTTTTGTGCCAACCCAAACACAGTGAGCGGCTTTACCTGTAAATACCTAGAGTTTTCGATTGATTTAATTTGCATCGCATCAGATGGCACATGCGTGTAAATATGATGTAATTATGTAATTTGGCTCCAAGGGAATTCTGAAAAGCCTCTACATTATTTCACAAAGTACGTGTTTAGAAAGTCATGAATTGTTTGCCTTCATTCCGAAGAATTATCCTAAGCAAACGTTTTGTCGATCATGTCCTAGACGATACACTCAAATATGCATATGACAGTTCCACCGTTGATCTCGACGATGTGCACCACGAGGTTCAGCAAGCTGACGGCAAACTCGGTAACTTGTACTTGATTTTAGTGAAATGAGACTGACGCAGAATCACCCCGCCCACTCCCCACTGCCGCACCTGGTTCTGGTGTCAAGAAAAAACATCAGAAATCCGTAGATGGGGGAGAGTGCAGGCGGCTGACGCGGCCATCACTTAAATCTGCGCAGCAGAAAAACTTTGCTAGGTAGATTCCTGCGTACAATAAGGGGGAGACACTGCAGTATGACTCTCAGTCCGCCATTCAGCCACTCCATACTAATAAAAACGGAATGACCACGCGGTCCGATTTTCCCGTCAGTTGGTCGTCTTCTAGGTCACATCTTTTAGCGTATATTTGTAGCTCTAAGTAACTCCTATTGTTTCGTCAGAGTCATTTTCCGGTTGGGACTGAATGGTGCATTATGCAGGAGTTTGTAATGACATATACCATCTCTTTGTTTTGCTTTGTTGAATATGCTTACGTGTACAAAGATGTCCTACGTAAAGTTCCTTCCGAAAACGGGATCTATTCCGCTTACCTCTTCTTCACGACCAGGAATAGGCCACCACCTAGCTGATGGGCGCTGTGCCAACAATTAAAAAAAAACAAGCTGGAGTTGAGCGATGTAGAACAGCTTATGCAAAGGAGGGAATGACGGCAAAGGTAGACAAAAGTGAATAGAAAAAAGATAACAAGAATGACAACGAGAACACAGCTTACCTTTCAGTGGAGTATCTTTAGTGTGTGCTAAAGGCTTTCGAGGAAGAAACGTATACAAACGTTAAAAAAGAAGGCTGAAGGAGAAAATGATTGCGGGTGACCGTACTAATAACACCAACGACAAGAAGAGCAATAGGACTACAAAAGACAACAGGTAGCCACAAAAAAGACTAATGTTGCACTATAATAAGAACTACGTAACTGATAGTGAAAATAGTCCGACAATATTACTGATACTTTTACAGTGAGCGTAAAAACTCATTAAATGTGTTCGAAAACGTGATTAAAGTCATTTTGCGGGAAGTCAGCACATGCGGCGTGCCCCCAAACTATGATGACAGTAATGTAAGAACCGTAAATAAAAAAAGTCAGAGATTAGTTGAGAAACTACTGTTTAATAGCATAGCAAAATTCGATTTTTTCAAAAATCTGCAAACTCAGGGGATGGCGACATTAAAAATTACTGGTCCCCGTTTGTTAGGCATGTGAATGGAAAAAATGGCAAGTTAATACAGAATCAGTACAAATACAATTTTTTTGGATTAAATTGTTTCCAATAACATTTAAACTTGCATAAAATGTGTCAGAAATGGATGTGGTCACCTTAACTACAGTTTTTTTTCCAATGTGGATACTTCGTGAATTTTCCGTTTGAATGCACGAAAAGATTCTTGCGTGCGTTGTATCAATTTTAGTGACAATTGTAAAAATATTTTCGATGGAAATCCTATCCCGGCTGTTAAGTGAAATAAAATAGATTGACTGTCTCACACGCATAGGCTGGCTGTTGACTAAAAAGTAAGATTACGGTTGCACTTGTAATCGAATTCATACCATCTCGTGTATGTTGAAAAATATTTCCGTTTGTCGCATGTTTTAAAAATAATTTCGAAAGGTCGAGTGCGACGGGCAGCAAACTGTTTTCGAAAGTCTACTGAACACTTTACGAATTTCACCGTTTTGCTTTGTTTGTCCATAAATACCGATTTCGTTCAACCTGTTTACAGTAAACTTAAAAATAAGAAATATTTAAAAAGCATTTACCTCAACGATGAGTTCTTTAACATTCCTCGTTAGATAGCTGCCTCCGTGGGCCATGACTTTATAATCGCCCAAACATGTCAACTCATTGCCGAAAAAAATGCATTTGCAAAACGAAAGTCGAGGATAAATACGTCTTACATTCAATCGAAAACTTTTCATAACATGTTACCTCCTCAAATCACTTTTGTTAGATATTTTGAAGTCAAATATCTGTGTACGACACCCAATTTAAAGATAAGTCAAAATAAAAATGGGATATTTTGACCGGTTTATGACTTTCCGAAAACTTAGGGAAAAAATTGCTGAAAATGGAAGAACTTACATTTCTATGTGGAACAGAACAGTTTTCAATACGTTCTTTTACGTCAGGGCACTGTTTTTGATTTAAATTGTACAACAGAGTCAACCAAAAATATTCTCCAATATTCTTAAACATGAAAACTTTTTGCCTGTTCTGTTCGAAGGTTTTATATTTATTGATTTTCGTCTTTATTTTGAGAACATTTGGATGGAGTTAGTTCACGATTTTTATTGAAAAACATATGACAATTCAAGAAAATTCATTTAAGGTCAAATAACCTTACTAATTTCGGCGAAGTTAAACACATTTTGGTCTCTTGTAAGTAAATTACTAATTTTTAGAGCACAAAACATAAAAAATTTGTAGGGCAAACATTTTTTACTTTAATTTACCAATCTCTTTCCGACTATAGTGCTGTATCTCGTACGTGCACTATCCTCAATTTCATGGACGCAAAACGAAATTTTCTCTGTTGTGAACAAATATAATCAACCACTTTCTGCCCCTTGTGAATGTATTTTTATACTTCAGCATGCACAAATATGAATCTTTTCCAACGCAGCTCTTAATAGCATTATAAATTCCTTGGCTATCAACAAACGTTGGATTTTGCCCATTTTCGCCAATTTTTCTCCAAGTATACTGATCTGAATGCAATTCAATTCTAGTAACAGCATTTTGCGTCTCAAGCCAACCCAATGAACTAAATAAACAACCTCAAGTTTGTGTTAAATCCCCCGATCCAAAAACCTTTCATCAAATATTTTATCTACTGTACTTGTACTTTCAGTACCGGTACAAGAACAGACATGAAAAACGGAATAGCATTGTTTAAAGTTAAGACTATTTGGGGTTGGTGCCTAGACGTTCACTGGAAATTTGGTTGTTGCAGCTACGGCTGCGGTCATAGACACTAGTTATTCTTCCGTTTTTTTCAAATATCTGCAGACAATTTGGCTGGACTAGAAAAGAACGTCTTTGTCACCATCGCGATGCCATATTTTGTTTTTTTAAAGTGCGTCTCTGCTTTTGAGAAAGTACACCCAAAGCCTATAGTATTTTGTCCTAAGTTTTCGTTTCAGTTAAGGGGACCACAGTGACGTGTAACGACGATGACTTTAAAGGCACTGAAAATTTCAAGTAGTTTCCTCTTGGTTTAAAAATCTCAATTTTAGAGGGATGACTTATGATAGACAGGTTGTTAATTCCTGAAAGTTATAGTAATTGACTTCTTTTGTTTCGGACCTTCGTCAATTAATTTTAATTTTTCGGTGAAACACCTAGCCCTTTTCGCAAATTGTTCCATAAATCATTGTTTTTTGCAGGATACAACGCCAAATATCTCTCAACAGCTTCTTTGTCGATATTCCGAAAAATCTAGAATGTGGATCAACAATGTTAAATGTTCAACACAGGATAAAATTGCATACGCAAAGGCAACTGACAGCCAGAGCTGCTGAACGCTTGCCCTGATTGGTTTATCTAGTAAGAAGACAGTGTACCACGATTTTCGATTTCTAAACCCCTGCTAGACATTGGCCAACATATCGACCTCAGAACAGCTTTCCGGATACCTGGTTTGGCACGAACAAATCGCACCCTGTGCTGCTTGCAAGTGGCTCACATACAGCAGGAGAAACCCGACCTGGGCAAGCAGATAGACTGTATTCAATTACTTTTGTACTTGGGTAGTCAGTTTTCATAATGACTTAGTTTGCGCCGACTACTCTTCCCCTTTTATCACTTTATGCTGAATTTATATCTTAAGGCACAGTAAAACAGCACGATAACTGGTCCTCTTTTCACATGCTGGTGAACTACAGTAGGCTATCTCGGTCATGAATTGTCAAAATATAAATTGAAGGGGGTGGGTTTAATGCACATTTGAGGTTGTCTGTTGAGGTCGTTGCTTTGGTCTGAGGTGAAAATGACGTCTAATAAAGATGAGCTTACATCAGATCCGAAGAGAAAAATGGTCAAAATTGGTTAAAAACCAACGCTTCTTCCTAGGCTAGTCGTTGACCGGCAACTTTATTTTACATTCGTAAAAATCAGGTAGATGCACGTGTAAAAAGTCGCTTCTGACGTGGCTACCGTGTGTACCACAGCCATTGTTCATTCCTGCTCCCTGTTTTCGCAAACCATGGAAAAAATATTTCTTGTACTCGTTTGGTAGCAAATTATGCCCTTAAATTTTATACTTGAAGAAAAGGAATCTTTCGGTTTTAAAAAATGTTTATAAATTGCCGAATAATGTATAAACCTAGTGACTGCTTCACTGGAATTCAAAAATTTACAACCACTGTGCGCACTGTGTACATCCTGTTTAAGTAAAAGTTCGTTTTCGTTTACAGTTTTTGGAAGCACTCACATAATTTTCAGTGAATGTTGCAATATCTATATAGCATGCTTAATGCAATAAAGGCCACATCAATGATTTGACGTTCACACTGTTTTACGAATGGACACCTTAAAATTGTAAAAAAGCGCACAATTTATTTTTTTTAAACCGAAAGGTACTCTTTCTATGAGAATAAAATTTAAAGAAAGCATAATTTTCTACTAAACAGGTACAATAAATAATTGTTTCTTGCATGTTTTCCAAAACATAGATTTGATACTTAAAAGGCAGTCAAAATTCATGACGCAAAAGCATGCAACTTACGTAACTAAATTTACAGTGCATATTTTTACTTCACGGTCAGAAAAAAGCTCATTAAGAAGCCGGCATCCTGATTTGACCAAAATGCATTGAGATTAGGCTGTACGATCGTCATTTATCAATCCATACGTAATTGTTATGTTTGTATCGAAAACGCATTTCAGAATTCTGGGTGACGTTTCATGAGATAAGGAATCTACTGTGCCTTCACTGTCCCCATTGCCTGCGCATACTCACTCATCGCGCATGTGCCTATTTGATCACATGTGCATGCATGCAGTTAAATACCGCCGGCTGCACCGCATCACTATGCTGCTCTCCATCAGTGCCAACAGTCTCATCAGCACAATTTTACCTCCACCCCCCACCACCCACAATGTGCTGTTAATCCACCCACTGTAAGCCACCTGCGCCTGTCAAGCATCAGCCACATACACTTCCACTGACTTAGCCTATGCACACTTGGACTAATCATGGTCTCGCCATCTCTGCCTCGAAGCACTCAGCTTTCTTCAAGATAAGTAAACCCCTCCCCCAGGTACGTTGGGCTACTGCTTCGTTGATCCTGCCTATCAATCACCTGTATTACTGTATTTATAATACGATGGCTGGTGTACTTCCGTTAACTATATATGCTTTATTTTTCTAGCTCTATTAGCTTGAAATATAACTGATATCAGCGATACCTTACTGCTAGCGTTTCAGTATTATCAGTACTGTCATATGTTATTTGTTTTCTTTTGTGGCAATGTTGCTCCTTGCGAGGATTGTATTACGATTACTTATGACCGCAGTACTACCTGCAACAGCCACACACTTAGCTTATCTCATTATCTATTTATCACTTAAACCAGCCAGTTGTGATTGCAAATCGTCACGATGCGCCAGATAGCCATGGATGGAAAAGCTGTCAAATAACGGGGTGGCGTTCGCCGCCCGTCAGACGACAGCTCGACCATAGATTTCAACGAAGTCCTCCGCGTGCTTCATCAGACCGAGGGCAAAGGTAGTGACTTGCAGGTGAATTAGTTGAAAGTGTTAGTGAACTTGCATTTCAGCTTCTGTAATCTCTCTCACTTCCCTCACACTTCCCTACCCAAGGCCATGGTAAAGTCAAGAAGACCGGAGGTTGGAGGTGTCTACCTGGCCAAGCCGGAGACTGCCATCACGCCTGGCTAATTGGGAACACCAATATTGTCACGTAAAATAGCATATATTGTAGCCTCAAGCTCAGTCTACTGGATGGTCAAATCACACATCACACTACAACGCACACTGGTCTGAGTGTGCGGTCGTATCAGTTGACAATTTTCCAGGATACGCTTTTTAGTGCACCTTCTAAGTGTCAAGTGTGTCAGATTGGTTCTGATGAGAAAAGTGCTCTGAGATGCCAATCTTTATTCTCTGTCCCACCTCCACCGTCAGGCCACCGTCCGAGCCGGTCGGTTAGCGGATACATTATGAACGCAACTGCTGACAGAACCGGCGAAATCTTCTACACGCGCCACAACCCGACTTGGGTCTCATTATACACACACCAGGGCTAGCGCAAAAAGGGAGCAAGAATGAACGATGGAAGTGGTACACACGGTAGTCACGTCAGAAGCGACTTTTAACACGTGCATCTTCATGATTTTTTCGAATGTTAAATAAAGTTGCCTGTCATCGACTAGCCTAGGAAGAAACGTTGGTTTTTAACCGATTCGGACAATTTTTTTCTTCGGATCTGATGTAAGCTCCTCTTTATCAGACGTCATTTTTCACCTCAGGTCAAAGCAATGACCTCAACAGACAACCTCAAGTATGCATTAAACCCACCATCTCAAATTTATATTTTGACAGTTCATGACCAAGACAGCCTACTGTAGTTCACCGGCATTTGAAAAGAGGTCCAGTTATCATGCTGTTTAACTGTGCCTGGAAATGTGCACGACCTTAATCTAACAGTCTGTAGTGTATGCAATACTTTGCGAAGGAGGCTATTTTTCATGTTCGAAGCAATGGTTACCCGGTAAAAATTTAAAATAATCATGGGCAGTACAATTTTTGGAATTTAAAAAATATTGCGACAGATTTTGCACTTGCATCCTGTCGTTGCAGGAGTCAGCGAACGGTTATATGTAAACAGCATATTAAATTTCACAAAATGTCCATGAACAATAGTAGCGGTCATAGTTTAGTGTAAGTAGTGGACAGCTGAACGTAACATTATTAAATCAGCCTATAAGGAGAAAAAAAGGAAGAAGAAATGGCGCAAACTCAAACATGATGAAAACTGGCTTCCCAAGTAAAAAGATAAGTAAACATATAGTCTATCTGCTTGCACAGGTCACGTTTCTCTCACCATATATCAGCCATTTTCAGGTAGCACAGGCTACGAGTTTTTCCGCAATAAGTTAAACAATAATACAGATTAGGAACATCTACAGATATAAATCAACAACACTTCTAAATACAGTAAAATAAAAATGTAAATATCATTTACTCAAACATATTCCACTGCGTGACCTAATTTCCCTCTCATAAAACCCTATAACCACCGTTTTCGTAGGAAAACCTGCAGGGAGTAGGGATTACCGGGTCAGCCTACCTAAGCTACTGTTGCTCAGGGTGCGATTTGTTCGTGCCCAAACAAGTACTCTGAAAGCTGTTTTGAGGTCGGCAGATTGACCAATGTCTAGCAGGTGCTTAGTAAACGAGGATCGTTGTTCTCTGTCTTATTGCTTGAAAAGTCCATTAGGCAAGCATTCAGCAGCCCTGGCTGCCAGTTGGCTTTGCGTACGCAATTTTATCCTGTCATAAAAACTTTCATTTTTGGTCGGCATTCCAGATATTTCAGAATATTGACGAAGTAACTGTTGTGAGACATTAGGCGTGTTATCCTGCATAAATGGATGATTCATTAGACGGTTTGTGAACAGGACTAGGTGACATACCGAAAAATGGAAATTTATCCGAAGTTCCGAAACAAGAGA
Source organism: Ligula intestinalis (assembly GCA_036362985.1). Lineage (NCBI taxonomy): Eukaryota > Metazoa > Platyhelminthes > Cestoda > Diphyllobothriidea > Diphyllobothriidae > Ligula > Ligula intestinalis. The sequence continues at coordinate 11,910,217 of JAYGXS010000009.1, forward strand.
AGGCGATTAATATAACTTAAAAAAATTAGCAACCTGTATATAATAAGTCATTCCTCTAAAATTGAGATCTTTAAACCAAGAGAAAACTTATTTAAATTGTCAGTCCCCTCAAAGTCGTTGTCAGTACGCGTCAATTTGTATCCCTTAATTGAAACAACAACTTTGGGACAAAATACTATAAATATTAAGATGGACTTTCTCAGATGCAGAAACATACTTTAGAAAAACCAAATATGGCAGCTCGATGAGGGCAAAGATCTTCTACTCTAGTTTGGCCAAATCTTGTGCAGATATTTGGATATAATGCATGTAGATAAATAACAGATGACAGTCGGTTTTGTGAACTGGGTTAATGAGCCAAACATTGAGATTTCGCTGAATGGGACTTCCATTAGTTATAAGAGAAAGAAGCGCTAGGGATTTGTCCATATCAGCACTTCCCATCAAACTTGGCTGGAGTTCGAAAGGCGCCTAGTAACTGGACAGTGTTTTATCTGATAAAAATGAGCAGTTATCTCTGCTGGAATGATAAGCCTAGTTAGTTCCGACTGCTAAGTATTGCCTTGAGACTGCTTTCAACCAGGACATAAAGTTTTCGGTGCCTTAAGAGCCATCGCGACCGTGTTCCTCTATATTTCACCGATAAGAATGACTTAACTTGGAGTTTTTTAATGCAATTGTTAACTTTTTTAATGACGATAATATAAGATATATAAAGATCAGATACACATATAATAATCTATACAGAAGATATGTAAAAAAGCAACCCTCCTACACAATCAATTCTTAACTTTAGCCACATAAGACAGAGACAACTAGGTGGAGGACGTGGGTGAAAATAAGACTAGATGGCCAGTTTTTGTTAAAAGTAAATTGAAGATTTCAATGCTGAGACTTAGCTCCGTATAGTTTTTTTTTGAAGTGGTATACTACAACACTTCCCATGACACCTAGTACGCATGGTCGATGACATCTCAGTAGTTGATTTGTTCCGAAAATACAAATAAATATATCACTCCCTTGTTAGGTGAGTTAAGAGGAATTTTTTTGCTCCTAATAAACTCATGTATCTTCTCAAAGGAGCAATTTGAGCCAGACTTTGAGAAAAGTATTTTCGAAAATAAAAGGTATACGACAAAATATCCTCTTCTTACAAAATATGGGCTTCAGGAAGGACACAAAACGACTCGGTCTGATTAACAGATTTGCTTGGAAAATGCATTATTTAATTATTGAAACGGGAAAAAAGATGTGCGTGTAGGCCCTATAGTGAGTTGCTTGGAACATCATTTTTGGCGGAACTTACCAGTTTACTCATGTAATCTGACTAATAAAATTGTTTAGTAGACTGCATCTGATGCCATCAAAGAAATAGTCAACATTGGCACCCGCCCTCTAGGCATCAATTTGAATCACCTGCGTTTCACTATATTATTCAACGGACGAATGAAGCTCCAACTAAAAACAATGTAAGGTTATGATTTACTTGCATATTTACCTAAATTCCTTATTATTCGGTGAATAAGTGCTGCTGCGATATAATCAGAGAAAAAAGGGACGAGTTTCTGGTAATACTAGCAGTACTAATAGTAGTAGTAGTAGCAGTAGTAAAAGTAGTCACGACAAAGGAGGCCCAACCACTAGAACAAGAACTACCTCCGTCTGAAATTTCAGACTCTTACTCGCACCCATCATCAGGTGAAGTCGCCGAAGAGCGTAAGAGACGGTACAAAGAGTGATATTTGGAAATACTTTCAAACAAATAAAACAGGACTTGGCGCTTAGGTATGATTATCAGTTAGTGCGTAACGAAGTTCGAAGTCAAGCAGGGGACTGGTGGTTTGTGCAATTTTGCACCAAAATTAAAGAAGCAGTTGACAGTAGATTAATTAATCTATTTAAGCAATAAACTCTTGTGAAACTCTTAATTTAAAAGAAGTGTGAGTATTTGGTAGGCTTTTGTCCTCGAGCTGCGCATAACGAGTATACTTTTTCAAAAACATATATATAATTTGGGAGGTCAGTAAAATCTCAACTGCAGTCCATTGAGCCAAGCGCAACTTTTTAACCATCATCGGTTACCGATTTTAGACGAATATGTGATTTAATTTGGCAGACAAAAGTTTGATCGCTCAGAAAATGTTTATTGGCCTTACGTCTCAGATTCTAACTGGCCACACATTTAACTTTGGCAAGACCAGCATTCCCGGGACGGCCGACAACCGTGTCAATGGCTTGCTTAGCCGGTTTGCAGCCAGTAAATAAACGCAATATACTCCCCGCTCTATATTCTTTGCTAAAACTAGGCACGCGGGAAAAACACCTCCAACTAACGTTTCCAGTTGCAGTGGGTCAAATTGCCAAGAGATCATTATGCCTAGAACGAACAAGGACGACAAGCTCTCGGCAATCAGCTTTTTGGAATAGTGGCTAGTGAGTAATTGCCGCGTCATTTACACAACCCAGTGATAAACGAGAGATCTGCTGATAGGATTATGCACATGGTCACATGGCAAAAGCATCTAGGGAATACTACACGCTCTGCACCTTCACTGACTGTTTCCGATGATGGGTTTTAGCGAAAATCAGAAAGGCTAGACCAATAATCAATCGGGTAACAATCGGGTGAGCGGAGAATTACTTGAGTCATGGTTCACGGGCCCCCTAATCAACAAACAAGTGAAATGATTTTCCCAATTCTTATTCACTACTGAGACTCAATTTGACCAAACAAGTCACCACGTGGGGTACGGACAGGTTTACGCAAAAACCACAGGAACAAATGGCTGAGTAATCATCACGCCCCAGTCCACCACGCCTGATGAAAGTTTAACAGGTCAGAGCCCGCATGACTTCCAACAAACTGTCTACGCACAAGAAGGCAATTACTGTTAATTGTCTCTGTATATTTGCAGCAATGACTGTGTCCTATAAATACACCAAACCCCTGTACATGTATTACCTGTTTCTGCTACTGCTCTTTTAATGGCTCTGATGATGAATCCGCGACGGACTTCGAAACGTCAGGCAAATAAATATAGTGTCCCAGCGACCGAGTTGTCTTCCACTTCTCAATTACTTCCTGGAATTTGCATGTTTGCTTGTATTGGCAGACCAATAATCGGAATAATTATAAAACAGAAGCAGACAGACGCATGTAAGCGCCCCCTCCCCCAATTTGGCCAAATTTTGTAAAGACATTTGGAGGAAGAGCGCGGGTGAACATAAGTGTAGATAGCCTAAAGTACATTCTGCAAACTTTTGGTGCGTTGATAGTCATCGCCAGTTTACCCTGCCATGCATCGCTGTATTAAAACAATACCTTGAAGAACAAAGAACAGGTGCTTCACGTCTTACAAGTAGCTTTGTCTTTAATGAAAATGTAGGGGAATAGGGGATTATTACCGTCCCTTGACTGTCATCGAGCTTACGTACATTTTTCTTTGGAATAATCTGTTTCCCGCCTTACCTTTACCAACGTGAGCAAGTAAGAAAATGGTTTTTTCACAATTGGGTCAACGAAATGAAACAAATCTGCCAAAAACTTCTAACAATTCAGTCAGCCTGGTAGTCATTCTGGTGGATTCTAGATTATCGCTTAGGTATTTCTACTTGGGCAGTCAGCCTGCCGTTCCGTGATGGTGGATTCCATAGGAGCGGTATGTTGGGCTGGTAAAATCGGTCCTAGTGTGATTTAACTCACGGCGCACGGTGTGGCGTCGTAGCTTAAATGGCTAAAGTGGTGGCTGCATAAAAGCGTTCCCTGATGTGTGGGTTTAACCTCCACGATGGTGCAAGTTTTTTTCAAAATTGGGTCAACTGAATTCAAAAAGAAGTCATTTAATTTAAAAACGGTTATAAGAAATCGTAAATAATTGTATTCACATAAGCATTGAAGGTTCTGCTACGCTAATGAATTATTTTAAGTTATGCTCAATCAAAGAAGCGAAGTGATAGTCAGAGATGTATGTATACTCTGCGTCAGAGTCCGGTAACTGTATTAAAAAATATAATTTTTATTGAGACAGAGATAAAAAGCTAACAATATACTTTATTCTTAAAGAATCAGTCAGTATTTTAGCACAAAGGGCTCCATTCAAGGTGACCAGAAGAAAACGTAATAAGAGTTCATCTTCTGCTCATCAGAATAAAGCTGTAGACTTGCTGACGTTTCGGACAGTCAGACTAGCTGTCCTTTGTCGAAGCCAATAATGACTTAAGCGATCAGCAAGTTTAAAGTGACGGCTGTGCATCTTGGCCCTGGGCTGATCAATTTTTTCTCCGGTCGCTGTTTGGCCGTGCGTGTGGATTAAGTTTTGGCGTGACGACAATTTGTCAATAAATGAAAAAACCTGAGTTCCAGGAAGCATTTAGGAAGAAAAAAAGCGGTCACTGGGACAAGAGGCTTATAAGCCTGACGTTTCGGATTCCGTCGGGAATCCTTTATCATAGGTTATCGTAGAAAAGTCTGAGACATGCGCTGATAAGGGGTGATACATTCACAGATTGTACCGTATAGTTCGTAGCGGTCACCCGCATGCGTTCTATAATTGTCAGTTCCTTTAGCTACCGCTTGATGTCTTAAATGGTGCGATTATGGCTCATTAATTACCACAGCGTTCTTGTCCACTTCAGATGCGGGTTTGATAATTGCGCGACAATTGTTCCCGCTGTCGTCAGAGTTGTTGCTGCACCCGGCCCTTCCCATGTGACTGATTATCTCGCTCAGAAATTTTTTTAGTACGCGGTATGGGGCGCTAAACCGCTGCGCTTGTTGACGGACTGGGGGCCTGAGAACCATGACTCGAGCAGCTCGCGGCTCGCACGGGTGTCAGCGCTTGCGAGGATTTTGGCCTCGTCAAACTTGAAAATATGGCCGGGTCCCGTTGAGTGAGCTGCAACCTGAGAGTTGACGTCTTTCTATCTCACCGTCGCTGCATGCTCAGTCATTCGCGTCTGGATTAATCTTGTGGTTTCTCCGACGTAGTTGCTTTGTACACAACTACACCAGATTCGGTAAATGACTTGCTCATCGATAAAGTCACTTTTCGCTTTGACAAACGTACAGACGCCCCAGCTGTCCGAAACGTCAGCAAATCTACAACTTTCGTGTTTTTTAATCAGAATATGAACTCTTACTCTTAGCCCGGAATTCAGACTTTTCACATGTAAAAACGTTATAAGTCATGCAAGAGTAAAGAACTGTGAATAAAGTTGAGCGTACAGTCCTGCGAGTCCTGCAAACAACTTTCTTGATAAAATTTATCTTGGTGGTTGAACATATATTTGGAGAGGTTATTTTGATCAACTGAAAAAGAAGTGCTTTGTTTTAGAAAATAGCCCACTTAGTTTAACATATTGGGGGAAAAGGGCACTCATTTTGGCTAAATCATGAGTAAGTTAACATAAAAGAAATTTCCTATGCTATAAGGTACGACAGAACCAAACTTTCTGCTTATATATTATGATGTGGAAGAATTTCATAATTAGTAAAAAAAGGTAAAATAATAAGCCTTTTCAGAACTTGACACATTTGTGCGATGTTGATAAAATGAAAGAGAAAACAAGTTTTAGGAATCTCGTTTTTTGCAGAAACAAGCAAGAATTTAAGTTTTAAAAATTATGTTTAGCTATTCTGTGAAGCTTTTTGCACAAAATACAGTAACAAAAATTGTCATCGCATTTTGTTTAAATCTCACCACTGGCCTTGAGCAAAAGCAAACTTTGCAACACATGAAACCACGAAGGGAACTTAAGAAGGCCTTCTTATACTTAAATTATGTAGAAATATACTTTTTTGCGTTATATAGAAACAGAACGGATACAAACATAAGAAGTTTTTCAAAAAATGGTCATATATGTAACCTGTTTTTTGCATTCGCAAACTTATAACGGATCGTGGAATAAATCCCCTTGAGCAAAAAATAATCCGTTATAAAGAGAAAAGTATGTTCTTTCATTTTCAGTCAAATTGAATCCCTTATTCAAGCCAAGTCAATTCAAGTTTATTGAAGGAAATATAGGCAAACGCCCATGAACTCCCTATTGTTACATGGGATTTAAGAAAAGCATCGGCACAGCCGAACATTATAAAGAAGTCGTTGACAAAATTGTAGATGACTGTTCGCTTGTTTCAAGTAATACACTCACTCTCAGTTAACACGAGCCAGCAGTGTAACTGAGGAAGAAGAGCAGACAGTGAAAAACCTCCTAGGGCTGGGTCATAATTCAAAATGGAATGTCATTTGTGGTTTTTAGGAGAAAAACTGTCGCTCGTGAGGGATATATGTGAATGATAGGGGCATGATGCTTCTGTGAATGTTGGCGGCAGCCATGGCGTCCATGGCGAGTTATATCTTCTTCCATAGGACCATACGAAGAGGAGACGTCGGAGTCACGAGAACGTCCCTAAGACCTGAGATGCGACCATGATAAACCTTTGCTGTGTCAAAAGCAAAGGAGCCCGCCACGTCGTCAGCAGTCGGTTGATACGAGAAAGGGTGTGACAGGGCCGCGTAGTCTAGGTCCATAGGTGTGGTAGATGCGTTCTCAGACACGATCCGCGCAGTTCGCATAGTGAGCAGAAACGTCAGTTAGCTAGGTAGTCTTATCGCATTTAGTTAAATGCTGAAAATAATACTTCTTTAAAATTACTAATTGTATATATTTATAGCATTTCAGTGTTTGGATTTAGAGGAGTTAAGTTTTTGGAATCGCAGCATTTCAATGTTTGGATTCCGAACACTTCAGTGTTGGATTCGGCGCACTCAACTGTGACGCTACTCATTAAATCGGTCAATTTTTGCTTTAAAAACATCCACGGAAAGGGATATGACATTATCCGCAGGAACGGCATTCCATGCCTGGATTACCTTCTTAGAGAAAAAGAATTTGCTTGGGTCAAGTCTTGCCCCAGTCACGCGTAATTTGAGGGGGTGTCCTCGCAGCATAGAGGTGGTGGCCTGCTTAAAGAAGTCATTTGTTTGGAGGCAGCAATCTTGACGATGCAGTATGCGAAATGCCTGGATTAGGTTTCTGCGTAGCTGCCTGTAATCCAGAGGAAACAAGTCAACATTGACCAATCGGGTCTCTTAAGCGAGGTTCTGTTGACCTCGTACTAATTCTGTTGCGCGTCTTTGTACCCTTTCGAGGTTTTTTGGTCTTTAACTGTCCAAGGTCTCTAGGATAGGATGGAAAATTCCAGTTGAGGTCGCACAAACGTGCCAAAGACCTTGCCAATTACTAGTTTATCAAACTTAGAAAAGGCGCGCTTGATTAGATACAAGCTCAAAATTGCGAATTAAGCCACTTTCATGACGTGGGGTGATGGCTTCAGTGAAGACGTGAGCCACACCCCCAGGTCTTTCTGAGCCTCTACTTCTGGCAGTGGCGTGTGATTCAGGTAATACACGTTCCGGGGCTTAGTGCTGTTTCTACCAAATCGCATTAAGCTGCATTAAGCCACATTGAATGGCATGAGCCAAAGGGTTGACCATTGCTCCAGTCGATGCAAATTTGCCTGGAGGTTTAATTCATCGTCTCGGTTGCGTTTGACCTTCCAAAGTTTTATGTCATCAGCAAACTTTGTGAATTTGCAGTCTAGTCCGTTAATGCAGTCATCAATATATATAAGGAAGAGAATTGGGCCAAGATCAGATCACTGTGGAAGCCCGCTCTCAACTGCTACCTCCGCCGACCGCTGTTCACCAAAACACACGGTCTGGGTACGACCAGTCAAGAAGTTTGCGATCCAATGCAAAAGGTTTCCTCTTACCCCTATACGGATGAGATTGTATAAGAGACGTTGATAAGGCACCGTGCCAAATGCTTTTTTTAAGTCTTCGAAGAATTTATGCACCGTATTACCTAGATCAATCACTCGAGTCCATTGTTCTAGACAGTAGAGTTGATTGGTCAAGCAGGACCTTCCCCTGCGGAATCCGTGCTGTTTGTCAGAAAGAAGTTGATGTTGCTCCAAAAAGTGCATCAGCTCGCGTTTGACTTTGCGCTCCATGAGCTTGCAGGATATTGAGGTGAGGCTGACCGGTCTGTAGTTATTTGCGGTCGCCCGACTCCCACGTTTGTGGATGGGTGAGATCCACGCTGCCTTCTAATCGGGTGGCACTTGTCCAGTATTAAGTGAAGCTCAGAAGATTATGTACATATATACCATTAACTCTATGGCTAGCTCTTTTAATAGCTTTGCAGGTATTTCATCTGGACCTGACGACTTCGTTTCTTTAAGTCGTAGAAGTTCTTGTTGAACGGTAGCTTCCGTGAGTGCAACCGACACTATTGTGTGGATCTCAACCACACTGCAGTTTAAAGCGGTGAACTCAGCCTCTCTCGTAAAGACCGACTTAAAGAAGCAGGATAGATATTCCGCCTTTTTGTTAATCTCGGAAATTTCTAAATCGTTGTCTGTGTTTAACAGAGCAATAAGGTCTCTATTTCGAGTGCATTGACTTACGTAGCTGTAGAGAAGCTTTGGATTTCCTATTGCTCAGTTTATTAGATAACTCTCGAAGTTTCTGCAGCTAATTCGTATCAGGCTCTTGACCTTGTTTCTCTGCGCCTTATACTTATTGTACGGTTTGGAGGTCCTTTCAATGCCATATGTTTTCCACGTTCTATCTTTGTGGTTTACTGCTCACTTTAGCGTCGGTGTTAGCAATAGAGGCCTATTTTTTTTACTTTTTTACCGTGATAGGACAGAAATCGGTAATTAGTCCGTGTAATACGGCTTTGAATGCCGACCAATCATCGAGAACGCACCCGGTGAATAGTTCGTTCCAGTCTATCTCGCTCACTGTGGTTTTCATTTGTGTAAAGTCCCCTCTCCAGATGTTGCGTCTGGTTACCGCACTACGATCGGGCACAGAGAAGAGTGAATATTCCCACTGTAGCACTACGTGATCACTTTCTCCGAATGGTGGTAAGCAATTTACAATATACACACAATCAGGTGCTTTCGTAAGTACTAGGTCTAAGCAATTAGCTTGTTGCCCTTCGCGTAATCTGGTCGAATATAGGACGTGTTGCGTTAGAAAAGATGTCTGTACTGTGCGCAGGAGTCGTCGATCGAAATTTACTTTTGTGCCGGGCGCAGAACTCACCTTCCAGTCGATATGGGGGGCGTTAAAGTCTCCCATGACCATGACATCGGATCTCCTAGCAATTTCTTCGACTCCTTCTATCAGACTATTGTCTGACTGTTGGTTGCTCGATGGTGGACGGTAGACCGCCATGATGTCAAGCGTCTGTGACCCCAGTGTTCTAACGGTGAGCCATATTGCCTCTATATTGCCCGAAAGGTTTTCAGATTTGCCGGACACGAGCAGGCCGTGTCTAACATAGATTAGCACACCCCCACCTTGACGCCCGACTCTATCTTCTCGGAAAACTTGAAACCCGGGGAGAGCAATTTCCTGGTCGCCTACCTTCGTGAACAACCATGTTTCTGCTATGCAGACGACGTCTGGTTCCAGTTGGCACGTTATAATCTTAAGCTCATCTAATTTGGAGAGCAGGCTTTGTGCATTGGTGCACATGCACTTTCGTTTCTTTGTACGGTGTAATGCGGTTGTGACAGTCACTTCCTGACCGTCGTTCGGAGTATTACAGTTTGGTTCAATGTTTTCTTCTGAATTATCTTCCCGTTGAAGATTTCCAGGCCTTCCTCGCCATTCTTGTTCCTCGACTGTAGTTCCGCTACTAGTTCTCGGCGTTTCAGCCGTTCCTCCAGGGAGTGGTCCGGTTGAAAAAAAACCTGTTTATGCGCGTGACGTTGGTTAGTATTTTAGACAGGATTACCTGAACATGTTCCTTGTTTTTAAAGACTTTTTTAGCGGTCTAAGTCGGGGCATTTCTTCAGTATCTGCCGGCCTTTTCCCGATACGAAATGACTTGAGCACTTCAAATTATTTACCTGTCGGAAACGGATTGCTCAGGATATCGTTAAAGGAAACCAAGTCCGGATCGTTCTGATCGTTTGAGCGGTCTGAAATGGCTTCTTTTAAACCCTGCACAACTAGACAGTATTCCTGATCCTCTCGGTGTCGTGTGCTCTTAGCTGAGGTTTTTGTCACCTTTTCTGCAGTGGGCCTGGAGCTCGAACTGTGTGGTATGACTGCTTGGTCGTCAGAACAGTCTGAAGTTGCTTCTTGCAGCCCATGAACAAATACCCCATGTTCACCACCATGTCGGGAGTCTTTAATTTCGGTTTTGGTTATCTTCGCTGCAGTGGGCCCTGAGCCCGAACTAGGTGGTGTGATTGCTTGGTCGTTTGAACTGTATGAAGTTACTTTTTGCTCCCCCTGATCAACTACACCATGATAACCCTCCTGACGGGAGTCCTAAAGTGCAGTTTTGGTCGCCTTCGCTGCAGTGGGCCTAGAGCTCGAAACGGATGGTGTGACTGCTTGATCATCGGATCTGTCTGAAGTTGTCTCACCGGTGTCTTTGTTGTACACTATGGCGGCCTGTACTTCTGGTATATGCATCCTCTGTTCTTTTCTAGGCGGTCCATGCATATGCATTGAAATCATCACTTTTTCCATCGCAGCGATGGTCTGCTGGAGCAGTTTTTTTCATATTTTCCATTTTACCTTCAAGTTTGCTATACTTAGAGGCTAGAATATGATATCCTTCGCATCGGTTCTCTGTGCGCGTCGATCGCACCCAATTAGTCAAGCTTTTCGATCGCCAGTCACAGAGTGTGGTGATAGCGCAGTGGTTAGCGTCGCGGTCTTGTGTTGAAAGGGTTTTGAATTCGAGCCCCTCTCGCGGCAAATTTTGCATTTGACTTCTCGTTTGCATTATTTTCGCAAGACAAGTGAAATTTTCGAAAAAAGGATTCATATGTGAAGCTCCCAATAGTTTGCATTTGTGTAAAGTGCCGTCTCCATATGTTGCCTCTAGTAAACATACCTAGGATGCACAAATTTGCTTTAATTCGTAAAAATAACATATGTATTATAAAGAACTGATAAAAATGAATCATTTCTTGAATCGGAAAATATGGCATTAAATAAAGACATGTAAGATATGAGCAAATATAAGGAATCACATCGTTGATCGAAAACAATGTAAGCATTCAGCTTTTACAAAATTCGTTAGACCAAATTTTCATGTTCCACACCAAGAATCGGAGCACAAAGCACATACACGTCACTGTGGATATTTAATTACACGAAAAAAGCCCAATTATTTTTACGTATGTGCTCAGATATATTTTCTCATAAAATAAATTCTTATAATGGGTTCATTTAAATGGAAAAAATTAGTACATATTCAGCCGGCCTGTTTTGCATTTGCAATACTTAAATGTAGACAAATATAGCAAAAATGCCTCTTGTACAAACAAAACGTTAAGTCTGTTCAGTTTTGGCGGAAGGTTTATTACCATCTTTCAAGAACTTGAAATCGCATATCAAATTTATGCATTTTTAATCTGAGTTAATCCTGGGAATAGGTAAAGTACAGTTTTTAAAGACGCAACTTATGATTAAAATGTTCCAATTGATATTATGTATATTATATGTTGGCTCTTGTTGTAGGCATTCTGATTTTTCGATAGTGAGCACTAACGTATGGGCAAGTAAAAAATACGACCAAAGCAGTCATATGCATTAACAAAATGTTCAAAATATAAGCATTTAGGTAAACGCTTTTAAATACATATTTTGATGAATGACTCAAACATACCTTTATTTATGCCAGTTTATTTAAAACGGAGATAGGTGAGAATTTCCTTACTTGGCTTTTGAGTATGATTTGAAATTACATGTAACACGACAAAAGAAATGCAAATCAGAAAATAAGATAAAAGGAAAATTTTCTTACCGTACACAAAAAAGTTTGCTTTTTATTTCACACGATAATTATGTTTACATTTTATATTCACAGCGATAATTCATTTTTATGTTTTCTTAATTTGCCGCTTTTCTATTTCTAAATTATGTAACATTAGTTTTATAGTTAACCTTAAAAAAATTGTATAAATTTACAAATATTTTACTTCACTTATTAATTCCCCTTACGTGGGTTGATCCATCATTCGTGATGGGCAGTTCACTGTTTCAGCTAAGTACGCTTTATATAAAGATATATACATTCACTCCGAAATGTGCGAACACCGATCAAGTAGGCTTCCGAACTAAAAAAAGTTCCTGTTGTGGTCAGAGGTCCCCGACAGGTGACCACATGCAAGGCAGATTCCGGCCAAGTTATTAAAGCAGTAAGAGGTTATGACATCATTTGGCGGTAACTGGATTCAGAAATGTTTCGGGCTTATTAGCGTTCATCAGCCAAGCATAACCCTGAACAACATCTGGTCGGACAACACAAACAAACGCAGTCACAGACGGCGCAGTCGATCCACCACTGGTGTCTATCAGATAGGTCATTAGCACTTCATCAAAACGCAGTTCGTCAGCGCCTGATGAAGGCTAATAAGCCTGAAACAGTTCTGTATCAACTTACGTCCAAATGCTCTCATACCCCTTACTGCTATTAAGAATTGGCCGGAATCGGTCTGGCAGGCGGTTACCCGTTTGGGACCTCTGACCACCACATGAACTTTGTTTAGTTCGGAAGCCTATTCGAGTGGTGTTCGCACATTTCTGAGTGAATATATACCCGATCAGCAGTGACAGTAAATGGCAGGTGACAAGGCGCTGATGAACTGTGGTTCGATGAAGTGCTTATGACCCATCTCATAGACACCAGTGGCGGACCAACTGCGCCGTCTATGAGCTCGTTTATTTGTGTTGTCCGACCAGCTGGTTTTCAGGGTTATGCTTGGCTGATGAAGGCTAATAAGCTTGAAACAGTGCTCTGTCAATTTACCTCCAAATGCTGTCATACCCGCTTGCTGCTATTATGACTTGGCCGGAATCGGCCTGGCAGGTGGTTACTGTGTGTTTTAGAGCAAACTATGGCCCGACAAATTAAAAACCGAGATGTACAGCATGATATAACGCACAATTGCAAAACAGAATGATAACAACATAACCTGTTTTTTTTTCCAAAAGTAAAAAAAATTTCGTTCTTGGAAGGAATTTGCTTAAAATATTGCCTGTTTTTTATTTGCCACTATCACATGCGTAGAACTCTACCGGGATATCAAGAAAACAAATCGTTACCTGTGCTTCATTCATTAAACAGATATGGTCTCAACTCGATTCACCAAAGGAAATGCACATCATCAACTGTGCGCTACGCTAACCCTCTCAAATTTTCTCTTGAAATTTCGGGGGTTAGGTATGTTTTTGGCCAGGAAATTAAAATTTTAACAGGACAGGTTAACCGGATACAGGGATTCTGTATGTCTGGGTTAACTGAAATTTAAAGCGCTTGAAAATTTTTCTGCACGAAATTACATTATGTTAAGAATTATTTTTATATCTAAGAATTAGGGAGCAGCATGATACGAGGCAACAAATTTGTGACATCTTTTCAGACGCTAGTTCTAGATAAAATGCTGCCTGATCTAAAGAACGTCAAGGATAAGGAGCATTGTCACAAAATTTTTAATATTGTTCAAAACGCACACAAAATCTGCATCCTACTGTATACGGCTGCTGTGAAGCTCCTTTCAGATGATATTCTCATCGAAAAGGCGAAATTGACGCTTATCTGCCTTGATATCGGCCTTGTTGGAAGTATTCTTTAAAGCAAAGTTTTTTGTCATATTTGCACTCGAATCCTCACAAATATTCTTTTTTGCTGCAGTTAAATTTTACGCAACTAATCTTGGCTTCCGTCATATCCCCTGTCACCTAGTAATGAATCCTAAATTCAAAAAATGTGGATGGTCACCACGAGCGTCAGAAAATTCACAAATCCTCTAATAAGACCTCCATGCATGATTATATATGGTGTGCCCATGGATATTCTAAAAAAGTCTTTAGTTTAACAGTACGAGATGAAAGCATAAAGCAAACGTTGCGATCTGAAGAAGCACTACTGCGCCTTAAAAACCCCTGACTCGTGCTTACCTTCAAAGTTAGGTTTATGCGGGCACGCGTTTTGCAAAGCTATCAATGGTGTGGGCTCCAATTCGATGCCGTTAAGCTTCGAGCATGTCTGACTTCTGCGTTTGTCCTTATTGCATGACAAATCGTTGGTTGAGTATGTACGTACCATATGGTGGGGGCCGCACGCAAGGGTCTTGAACGAATTCGACTTTGAAGTTAGGCATATAATTGATCGCGTTATTTTGATGGACTGAGTTAATTGAATCTCGAGAAAGCACTTCTATATTGAACACTGACTTCTTAGTTCAGTTTATTCAAGGTAATTGGCATAAATTTGAACTAAATTGGGGTTTGTTTGATATTGACGAAAACCTATATGTAACAGAACCAAACACTTAATTGATATGCATTATTTTGTGGGATAACCGCAAAACAAGCAAGAAAAGTTTAGCAATATTCCTTCCATAACAAGAAATCTTAGTCCAAAAATGATCAAATGCAAAAATACCACGTTAATGAAATCACATTTATTTTCAGAAACAAGGACATAATTCAGCTTTAAAAATTACTTTTACTATTGTGTGCTCTTTGCCACCAAATGCAGTAAAACATTTGTTGACCGCATTTAATTACCGCATCAAGTTATTGTGACATAAACAAAACTGTCCATATATTATCGCGAAGACGAAGGTAAAATTGTATTTTATTAAATCTAAATCATGTTAAAATATTTACTTTCATACAAAATACTTTCCGCTTATGTGTAATTTAGAAGGGAAACGTCTAGAAAAAAATTAATTGTATCATAATCTTCATAGAAAGTTGACTGATGCCTTTTGCAATTGCAAGCTTAAAACTGATTATGAAACTAAGCAACTCTGGTGAAGAGAAAATACTCTATTGTAAAAAGAATAGTGAGTTGATTCATTTTCAGCCAAACGTCATCAGTTATTTTTCATTTTTGTTTTGATATTACCTTGGCAAAAGGTAAAATGCACAAATATGTGCTAGTTAAATATTTAACTGAAGTGTTTTTCTTCATTATTCTTGAGAAAAACAATATCAGACTTCAGTTTTGTGAACTGGTTTGTTCAAAATATGCTTTGATGTTTAAAGGAATTACCAAATATGGCCCAACTGGTCATCCTTATGAGTATTAATATGCAAAATGTCCATTTTTTGGTATATTTTATTTATGAGGTATCTTATTGTAGAGATTGTATAAAAAAATCCAACGCAAGATATGTTTATGACGCAAAACTTAAAACACAGGATAAGAGTAATATAATTAATAAAGTAACTAATAAATGTAAAATACCAATTTCAATACCATTTTGTTTTCAGAATAGTGGAAAAACCAGAATTGGTAATCAAGCGCTGTAACGTGGTCGACTGCAGTGTTGAGAAACCAGAGAGCCTCTCCGTGCGAAGACATAGAAATATAGGTCAACAAATATATGATGATGTTAACAAATATTCCTCAAATGAAATTGGCAGTTACGTTCTTTTCAATTATACATGTAGAATCAACTATAGCCATTATCAAACAGCCAATGATTTACATTTAGATTTCTGTAGAAATTCTATTTGCTAGATGTTTTCTCCGTTTTGCTTTGCCTGCTTTAAATTTAATTAAGCCACAAGTGACGCAAGACGTACAACATATTTGATTGCCTCACAAGTTGAAAACTGCTGACTGACCTGAATAGAATTTTTAGTTTCACTCATGAACATACGATTTGTTGTATACTTTATAAACGTTCCTTCCTCAAATTAATGCTGGTGTTGAATTATGATGGGTGTTATGTTTTTTTTAAAATGACGGTGACTGGCTTACAACTTTGAGGGTGCTCCCCGAGTTCACGTTGTTGTAAATCTCAATCTATGCATTTATAAGGGTCCTTAAATTATGACAGTCGATAACAGTGCTTACCGCACTAGCAAGTTCTATGGCATTCTGCCTTATTTAAATGACCATTTCGATCATGCTTTTAACTTCATCAAAAGTAAAAATTCGTAGCCAAGAAAACTTACGTCCACAAAGAACGCCGATCACGAATATGCACAGTTTAAATAAAAAATCTCTTAGGTAGGATTTCTGTATAAGAAGCAATTTACTTATGTATTTAACTAGTAGAAGTCTGTGTACTTTATCTTTCTCTAATGTAAAGCCGAGTTGAAAATTGAGTAATTTAACTGCGTTTTCTTTTGAATTGACGCAAAGGTTCGCATCTCAGGTATGTGTGCAGACAGAGAATTAGAAAGCGTTTCGATAACGGGCATAATAGTTTTATTTTTTAAGGATTCGGGCTCTTGCTGGAGTGGATCAGCAGCGAAGAAGGGCATAAAGGAAAGGCAGGCAAAAGATATAGGAGGCAAGGGTAAACCCATTGGTACTTCTTTGAACATTATTGATACCCTTTCAACTACAGTTATAAGCACTCGATTTTTGCTTTTTATTAGAGACTTTGTAATTGCATATTTTTTAGTTTTGTCTTCCTTTTAAAATTTTACATGCACAAAAATACAGCCCATTGCATACTACAATAATCTTCCCACTCCGTTTCTACATTATGCACATAACACAACCTTAGATATTCATTAGAGTTAACATGGTGTTTTGTGAAGGACAGATTCGTTGTGTAGAATATTCAGTGTGAACAACGGATAAAAATGTGTTAAGATCGTTTAAAAAGAGAAGTGCAATCAGACGTTCTTACGGCGTTTGAGAAAATGAAGTGCCAACGAAAACAGACTTTGTAAAAATAATTTACAAGCTTGTGCGTTCTTCATCTAAGTTGCGTGATTTACATTGATTTTCACGCGCGAGGTGTTTTATCATGTAAACCACCTTAAATTTAGATTATCATCTTCTTATGGAGACACACACGCAATCGAAAACAGTCTGAAATAGCTACAAACATCGAAAGCCCCCAGATTACCGTAAAAACGGATTTCGCTCGAATTTGCTAAATTACAACTGCATGCAAAAACGTTTCACTGAAAATGTGCAAAAGTTAAGTCGCAAATAATTGCTCCGTTCCATTTGAGTCGACAGTCTGCATGACAAAATTCGCCTGAAGACACAGAATATCTTGGAAAATTTGCCAGAATTTAATCAAGGACCTGAAAAAATTATAAGTAAATAGAAGAAATATGCTAAAAAATGTTGGTTTTGGGAACTTTCTTTTGTTATGAAGAAAATGGTATGGTTTTTATTTAACTTACGATAATGTTTGAATTTATTGTTCTCATTGATAGTAATTTGTTAGTCTGCGGATCTTGATGATTCTGAAGATGATTCTTACCAAACAACTAGCACATTTTTATGATTTAACAGTCACCTGTTTTCCCGAGGTTGTTTATTATTATTTCTAAATTTTCATTCATGTATTCGTGCTGGTATGCGAGTAATTATCAGCCTTCTGCAAACTTCGGAATTTGGCATGAGTTGCTTGCCCTGCTATCTCCTACCTTGGTGCAGATTCTGCCACTCACCTCACATGTGAGTTTGATCACGCATCCAAAGTCATCCCACATAAGTGAATGTGCTGGATTTAAACCACAAATTTTTGATTCATTTTACGCTTGTTGCCTCTTTGTACATTTGTCCCAACGCTTTAGCTCTATTTTGAGCAAAAATGCTAAAAATATTTAACGAGCGCTTGAAAAATACTTTTTTGAACGCAGAAAACATTAATGATGGAGAAATCTATTCTTTATTGTGCTTGCAAGATAGAGATTAAAATCTCTTTTCACAGATCCCTTGATCTCCATTTTTATTTCGGTTAATCGAAAAACTGTCACCCTATCCTCATAAAACAAGTCTTTTGTTTTACAACCTTTTGTTAGGCTTATTTCTCGAATTTACTTCATGGAAGATGTAAGTCAGGGTATATTTTCCTAATGGTGAAATGTTTAAAAGAAAGTAGATGCGATCCTCGGAAAAGCGATCGTATCAGCTTCTTCTTAATAACTTCCTGGGACTTGCATGTTCGCTGATATTGGCAAGGAAACGTTTCACACCGCAGTAATCAAAATGTATTTTTTTTCTCAAAAAGATAACATCGTGGGACTGTTCAGTATACGAAACATTGTGCATGTCTTTCACATGTTCTAAAAAATTCCAACTCACTTTCGGAAACAAGCCAAACGTGTCTGTTATCAAATATCGCCTGTTTAAAAACGTTTCAACAATTTTCCATAAGAACAGTTTATAAGTAATCATCATAATACTGCACACCCCGAGATTTATGTAATACACAAACTATGGTCATTTAGAAAAAACATTTATTATGCATATAGTGCCAGCAAATAAAAAAATCCACTCAATCTACCACAAAGCTGGAGAAACAGTTATAAAAAATATAATTTCTTGATACTAACCACATGCTTGATATATAAATACGCAGATATCACGGAAGTATAGTAGTAATAAAAATGGCTGTTCATTTGTTGTACTCCTGTTTACATATTTAGGGCAATGGATATGCTTTATATGCATGCAAAAAGAAAGGCTTCTATTTTACTACCGTTTTAATAAAACGGATTTATGTGGCTGTGTTTGGCCAGTGCTTACCTAGGCAGATGGTGGTGTTACTGTGCTAACTGTTGCTCAAGGGCGAGTTTTGAGAATAACTTATTCGTTATCAGATCATTAGGTCTAGCGGCTTTGGCGTAAGACTTAGGCTGTTAGTATGGTAAGGTACAACATCAATATATACTACTAAAGCCTGGCCGTTGGCAGCAAGTGCATACTTCGCAGTGTTTGATGCCTTTCAACTCAAATATACGCTAACAATTTCGGTGTTTGACTATAAACCTTAAATATACTGACGTTTACCGCGAACAGAAATTAATATTTCAGGAAATTCAAAAGCTTAACTTCAAAAACTGGTATATAAACCAGAAGGCAGACAGGGAAATCTGAGAGACCCATTGATGAGCCGGAACTCTCGCATATGTGTCAAGCAGCGGCAGAATACCGGAAAAACACGTGTTTGGACCTTTAAGCTTGTTCCTAGGCAGATTATATTGAAGTCTATTCTGAAGTTATTTCAGTCAGGATAGGATGGGGGCTTTAACGAGCTTTGTTATGACCAATAGCAAAACGCATCTATTGTAATAACTGGCTACTTAAGTAATATGCCGTTTCATCATTGATTTTGACTGCCTTTATAAATGCAAATATATTTTATGAAAAACATGCACGAAAGAAGTATTTCTTGTACGTGTTGGATAGCAAATTAAGTCTTCTTTCAAGTTTTACTCAAAGACAGGATATCTTTCAGTTTGTAAATGTCTAGAAATTGCCGAGTAATTTTCTAAATTACTGACCGCTACACTTGAATTAAAGGTTTAAGAACTGCGCACTGTGTACATCCTGCCTAAGGAAATGTACAGTTTCGTCCACAGTTTGAGAAAGAAGTCACACAGGAGTCATAAAATATTTAAAAAGGCTCGGACTATACTTTATGCAGTGCAAGCAGCACTAATAAATTGACAGAGGCGATGCATGATGAATGAAGACCCCACAGTCGTTAAAAAGCTCATAATTAGCATTTTTTAAAGCCGAATGCTCTCCTTTGTTTAAGTATAAAATTTAAAGAAAGCGTAATTTGCTATCAAACATGTATAAGAAATAATTTTTGTGCATGTTTTTCCAAAAAATATATTTTCATGTATAAAAGCAGCAAAAAGAAATGATAAAAAGCGTATTTCTTTAGCAGCTAGTTTTTACAAAAGATGCGTTTTGCTAGTGGTCAGAAGAAAGCTCGTTCAAAAGCCCCAAACTTATCGAAACTAAAAATGACTTCAGAATAGACTACACTATACTAAATATCACAAATTGAATCAATGCCGATTAGCAAACGAGTATCATACTTTCGCCTTTGTCGAGATGTTGCATAAACTTTGGCGCCTACTGTACTTCCGTCGAAGGTAGATGGATTGTTAATACCCTCAACGAAGCCCCATATGTGCAATTGGATAGGTTGAATTGACCCACAGGTCTTAGTCTGAAAGGCAGGAGGAAGCTTTGCGAAGGTCAGTTCTTCTGACATAAAAAACAGCCAGGGAATGTTTAGCGATTGATTTCTGAGTACTTGGTACATAGATAAAATCGAACTTAGCAAGTTCCATTATTCACTACGGACTCAATCGGCACAATCGAAGGCAGCAGCGAAAGTGACAAAACAGACGGCCGTTGGTTGTCGGTAGCCATGGCAAAATCCCTGAATGCGCCTCACTGTGAATAGCTGATCGACGCATTGACGTCCAACTCGGAATCCGTATTCTTTGAGCATCCATCTCGAGTCTTGTATTTTCTGGAATCTTCTGGGAAGGATAACGGTGAAGAACGTCGCAGAAAATTCGATAAGGCTTAAGCCGCGATAATTCTTGCACTTCTTCTTATCTCTCTTTCTCAGGACAGACATAAGGATAAGCGTACCGCAGTCATTCGGCACTATTTCATCTGTCTACATGTGCTTGAGCATCTCATGGAGCCAGCGCGCTAAGGTGACAACGCAGGGTCTTTTTACCTTAGTAGGAATACCGTGCTCTGTGGGCACCCTGTTGTTGCACAGCCTTTCTAATGCATTCTAACCATCGTCTTCGGAAAAGAGGTTGCACGATACTGCAAAGGCTGTAAATGGATGAAACTCCACTTCAGGAAAGAGGGTCATGGGTTGCTCATCGAAGGTGGGGCGTGCTCAAAGTGCTTACGCCGGCGATCGCAATTGGGCGAGTTTTTAGCAATAAAGTTGGCATTCACATCGCCCACAGGGTCACAGAGTTACGAGTGCTGATTGTTAACTTGACATACCATTTAGTAGAGTTTCTGAGTGTCAGCAACACTTGGGGCCTGTTCTGTGGAAGTCAATGTTTCAAACCAACATTTTCTGCCGGTCATTCCTATTCGACTTTGGTGTCCGCTTTCGTAATTGGCGGAACGGAGATTAGTTGCGGTGCCTAGCTCGAGTCATCTCAGTAAACAGCTGCAGGGTTCTTCCGCTGATCCAGTGACTGCGGCACCGCTGAGAGAAAATAAAGAATTTTCTTAGCTGCCACATAGACGGGTGTCTTCAGTGATTACCACTTGCTACTGCATTTCGGGTCTTAAGACGGGACCAGATTTCTGTGCTTAGGGCTTTGGTAGTGCTTATATGCCGGACTTTTGCAACACCAAGGCGTCTCGCAGCTGGCGTTTCGGGTGCAGATGACAGATGAACGTTCAGGCATGTGTGAATAAGAATATAGTCAGATCCATGGGCGTTACCAGCTTCGGCACCACTCACCGACCTGCCATCGTGGACCCAACGGCGGAACCCTGAACCAGCTAGAATTTAATCGATCCTACAGATGGAACGGCCGTTGTTTGAGCACCAGGTCAGTAGATGTTCGCGATGTTACTGAAAGCATGTGTTGGTTAATAAGATTGGGTTCTGAGCTGCAAAACGCAGCAACCTTTAGAGAACAAAGCGCAAAAGGACGAATAAGATGATTGTTTGAAGGGTCACAGGACCCAGTTCGGCCATTTCAGCCCCCAGCAGTAATCAGCAGATCACGGCAAGGAAGTCTTTCAACCAGTAGCAAGACGGCATTCTCCTTATCATGCTGATCGGTAGCTGATATTGATGCATATCCAAAGATGACAGAGATGCTCATAAAGTGACTGCTTAGTCAAATGTAAGCCATCCGGTCATTGACTGGTTACTATGCCAGTAATATACAATTTTCGAGAGGGCAATTGCCACACCATGTCTAGTGTAGGTCACTGCGATGAAGGATGAGATGGGAAGCGACGTCCGGGCTTTTTATCTCCCGGGCACCCGAGTGGGACTTAGGACAGGCAGCAAACGTCTACGTGATAGGGCTGAAGTCTGCACGCCGTCAGATTCTTGACACCCGGTACCGCAAGTGTTTGCACATTCGAGGATCTAATACCAAGAGTCAGGCTTGATCTTTTTGTCTCGTGGACAGGTGTTGACTTCTGCAACCAACATACCCTCTCCGCAGGAGCAAATGAAGATTTATGTGCAAAATGAGGTAGGCTGAATGGGGAATATATATATCCCAACCTTTCCCGCCTAACAAGGCAGAACACTTCAAATCCTTGCAGTTGATAGGAATAGGGTGACGACATGCTCGCGCTATCTACCTAGAAGTTCACTCAGAACGTCCCCTTGTTTTTTTACTCTAACGAATAGTTTTATTTCCGCAGTACGTGTGATGGGTTTTGCTGGTCACCGGGGAATGTTTCTTGCAATACCTCTGTCTGCATACCTGTTTTTTAAGGTAGAAAGTGTGTTTCTAAGGCAGCATCAAGTAACACCTTGCAAAGTGCCAGGAAAGGTTTTTCGAGTGACTGGTAAAACCTATCACACTGATAACGGAAAAGACTAATCGAGGTACATTTTCAAGGAGACTCTGAAAAAAAATTCGAAGAAAGCTGCTTGAATTAGATTTTTTTGGTCAAAGATGGGCAGCCTACTATGAACAAAACACTAGTAATAAACCTCCCGATGAAAGCGTGCAGTCAGGTGTTAAGAGCGATTTACTGGAAAGACAAGAAAAGCTGTCGTAAATCAACTGTTTGTTTGCGGGTGGTAAATGCGTCCGTCTGGGAGCGTGTGAACAGCGGTAGCTGGACATTGCAACCGTTCGGGAGCCTGCTAGCAGAGATGTATTGCTTAAGCGCTCGGGCGGGCTCGCATGGGCGTGGCTGTCTGGCTGTCGGGCTCGTGATTGGTAGCGTCAAAGCCCGTGGTTTTGGGGGTCGGATGACAAAGTCAATTAGTCACCGGATAGGCTCGAGCTTGTGGGGCCCGGCGTGCTTTACTGTGGTGACTGTCAGTTAACCAGGCTGATGCAGCCATTGTGACGCCAGAGAATGAAGGCATTTGAACAGCTTCTGCAAGATGCCATACGAGCCCTCCTAACAGCATCGATGCAAATTATATTATCTAGAAAACCCCTAGTTTTTGCGGATAAGGTCAGGCCAAATGGCCATATCATAATATCTCAGCAAGGCATAGAACAAACTCATATAAGTTCCGCGCTTACGGTGATTAGAGGTTTATAAATTGTTCGCATTTCTTCAGGCAATTCTGCTCTCTCTTCCTTTGAATTAACTCTTCCTAACCCTGAAAGCTTCTCATTACCCGAGCAAATATTTTCTCACGCACAGATTGCGTGTCAAGACGAGGTTTCAAAAGAATATCTGTGCTCGGGGTTTTTTTTTGCTGGACCTCGGTTCCCCATTAAATACCCTAGATTGGTGAGGATTTATATGAAAAACAAACATTTGCTTATCGCAGTTGCTGAAGGTGATAGCGGAAGAGACTCTTGTCGATGCGATCTTCAGGCCCGGTTTCGTGTGGGACGAAGAGTAGCGCAACATCAAGTGGCAGGATTAGTATGCAGTACGGCCCAGAATTTGTGAAACATGTCGGCATATGCGAAAGCTTGATATGCTCTCGGGAATCGATACGAGTAAGGATATAATACTGATAACCATGTAGTCTTTTCTATAGTCATTTCAGTCACGATAGAATGTTGGCTTTTTATGGAGCGTCTTAATTGCCGTTTGCAAAACGTATGTACTTTAAAAAGTGACTACTTAAGCAGTATGCCCTTTGTTCACTGATTTTGATTACCTTTATAAATTCAACTATATACGAGTTCAAATTTGCAGCCACGAAGATAATTGCCCACGCTGGCAGCAAGAAGGGCCGAGAACTGATTGAAGCCTGGACATCGGATGACAACTTGGTTAACCGATTACTTAAGCTGGTGTCCGCATATACTGCCCTGCGCAGGTATCACCAGACTCATGGCACTGGTGGTTAAGTGGTCCTCTCCCCGTCCTTTCCCTGCCCCTCCTTTCCCTCCCCCTCCTTACCCTCCCCTATGACTATTAATTGACCCTTCTCCCTATAAATCTTGCTCGTTTTCGTTGACGATTTTATTTTTGTGATATTTCCGCTCAACAGGCCGATCTTGCCTATTGCACAGACTAAAATAGTCCGCAGTGGCCAGTCAGCGTCCACATCATACAATTATTGATTTTCTACACGTTCAAACTTAAGTTGATTTGTACTCACGCTACAAGTCGCCCCTCCTCTCTCCCATTTGTTGCTGCTTCCCGTCTCTGACGATGGACTCCTGCAGGAGTTTGAAAGGTCAGACCAATTAAACCTCGATGATGGTGTTCGACAAAGCTTTTTCTTCTCAAACTATACACGTACGAGCCTTTGCTTCAACTGATTTTGTTTCTCACGGCTGCAAGGAATAAGTGGTTTAGCATATAAATTGAAAGTGGGCGTAGCGATTTATCGCTGCAGACTTCAGTTATCTAACTCCAGGACGGTAAGTTCGACCTCTGGTTAGTTTAAGTAGACGAACTCCTAACCAGCATTTCTATATTTTCAGGAATTTTAATAAATTTGCAATTTGATAATGTGATTTTTTCGCAATACGTTAAACGTTAATACAGATTATGAAAATATACATATGTATCAACAATATTTCTGAGAACGATATAATAAAATGCATATAGCAGTAATTAAACTATATTCTACTGCCCATGCTTATTTCCTACCCGTAAACCCCTATAACAACTGTTTCCGTCGAACCAGCTCCTGGGACAAGGGGTTATATGAGTTGCCTTGCTTAAACTATTGTTGCGTTTTGTTTATATCCGTTTTTTAGATTGCAAGAACAGCAGAATTTATACGATTCGTAAGTTTCGGGAGCACTCATCAGCTGCTACCACTCACTGCATAACGTAAATGACGTAAAATTTAATACAAAATTGCATCTAACCAGAGAAATCGATGGAAACAAGTCGAACCTTGTGCTACCTGGAAGCAGTCTATATACGGCGATTAGAATCAAACATATATGCACATGTGATTAACATAGCTGTGCCCTGGTAAAATCTGGCTCCCAGATTTAAACAATACCATTTCAAACTTTTTTGCTATATAAGTTTTTCCCCATTTTTGCTGCCCACAGCTTTTTTAACTTCCTTGCGCTAGTGAGTAACCTCTTAGCCATTTTCTATGACCTTGCTGTTTGTATCAATTTTTCTGCATTAATTCAATTTTGTATTTTCTCCTACGTTATTTGCGGTATGCAATGAGAGATAGCAGTTAATGAGTGCTCCTGAAATTTATGGATCTAAAAAATTCTGCTGTTCTTGCAATCTAAATATTTTCACCTGGGAAATTTTGCTTCATATGTCCACTTTGCTAACGGGAGTGTGACATGATCCAAGCAACAGCATTTGGTTCACTAATGCAAATGTCGTTGTAAAAAGTTCGTAGGAAAAATGTTCTTTATTACACCGTCCCATTTGAATGTATGCAGAAGGCAACTTGCCCATGACTTTTTTTCAGAATTTATCGTGACCTAAGTCGGTAAGGTTATAAGTTAAATCACTGATAACTTATAACACTCGATAACCATCCCCACGCAAAGGTTGACCGCACCGGTTCTGTGCTCAAATTACTGCTGCATGGACGCGCAAAGTTTTCAAATAGTAAATCTTCGCCTTTGCTTTCCGGACGGGCTGACCTTTTGTTAATTTGCCATTTTTGGTTGCATCTTCCCCCAAACGAAACAGATGAAGTTTTTTTCTGTCACTGCGAAAGTGGATGTTATGTCACTCAGCTTTTAGACCGTGACTCTAACCGAGGACGTGCAAAGTAAAAAAAAACAGCAGATAACTTTTTCTACTAAGAAACTGAATCGCTGCAAGATGGATTAGATTTGCCCAAAGTTTCGGACTTATACACAAAACCATCGCCATTTGTGGCGAAAAGAAGCAACTGCCAAGCCTCTGGGTGAGCAGTACTATCAGAATTCATTCAGAGCGATAATATACACACGATAAACTGAACACTCATCATATAAAGTCGAACTTGGTACAATTAGTGATTGGTTGTCAAGCTGTGAATCACCAATGTCCGTGATGTCATCACTGGAACTGCAATAACTTATCAATACATCTAATTAAAGGGGCACTTGCTTGGGACACGCGCAAACCCTCAAAAAACCTAGAATTTGTTTGTCGAAACGTACTCCGCGTTCGAGGGAACGGTCACTGCAGCGTTTACTGTCGCAATTGTTTCCAGTTGACCCAACTGTTAAAAGAAGTGCGGCCTCAGGGGAGGAGGCGGGGATCGAACCCACACAGCGCGGAAAACTTTTGCGCAGCCAACACTCTACCATTGAGCTAGAAGGCTCACTGTGAGCTACGAATTAAATCACACATTTGGATCTATTTGTTCACCAAACCTTCTGCTTGTATGAAATCTACCAGTACGGCTACAGTAAGCTGACTGCCAGAGAGGATTCCCTGAGCAATAATTTAGGATCCACCGGATGGACTTCTAGGCTTCTCATCATTATTGAGCATTTGACAGCTTTCGATAATCTTGGTTGAATCTATTGTGAAAACTCGTGGACTCGGTGGGAGTCGTGAGGCCGTCCGGTTGATCCGAGTCTAAAGCTATTATGCGCAGCAGCTGATTAAAAACCAACAACCAACTGACTCCGAAGGGGAAAGATTATCGTATTCTATGTCTAAGTTCTCCTCAAAAATGAACTGGCGAAAATAGGCGTGCAACGTGGTGACCACAATATGACTACGAATGCGTGCACAGGTCCTGATGAAATTTGATTTGCTTATTTAGCATATATTTAGTCGCGTTATTTGATCCACCGGCTGGAATTAATTCTTAAAAGCTCTTTAGTTACGAAAGTGCTATTTTTAATAAAGTTCGTAAAGGGTTTTGGGCATTAATGTTGTTGAATTCGAGGGTAGCTTATTCTCAAAGAAGTTGCCTATGCTATTAAGTATGACAGAAACATTTTTATAAATAGGCATTATACTATTGCAAACCACCACAATAAGTAAGAAACGTGTCGTACATATCCCTTCAAGAACCGGAAAATTTGTTCCGAATTCGCTCAACAGCAAGTGAAGCCATCTTTAGGTAATCCCATTTATTTTCAAAAATAAGGAAAAATTTCAGATTTAGAAATTATTTTTTTTGCTATCCTCTAAATATTTAGCCACAAAATTCAATAACAGCAAAGTTCTTATGTTACCATATCGATTAATTGGGATGTTTGTATGTTATCATGAAGGTGATGTTAAACAGATCTTTTTAAACATCAGTCATATAGAAATAAGTTTTTCGTACACTGCAGTTTCCGCTTATACGTCAGTAAGAAACGAAATATACAGAAAAATAATAATCAAACCAATATCCTGTTGTACATATGACCACACTTTTTTGCCTGAGCACGCTTAAGACAGAGCTTAAAAGTAATCTTCTATGTCGAAAATAAACCAATGCAAAGTAAAACGTGAGTTCCTCCATTTCCAGTCGAATTGAATCAGTTACATTTAGATAAATTAAAATATTTGCCGAATCCCCCATTTTCAATTTGAACTTGCCTTGGAAAAAGTAAGCATTAACAGACGTTCTTCACTTTATGTCTAATTAAAATGGTTTTATAGTGGTAACCTACTTTAGAAAGTTTTTTATTGATCTTAGGTATAACACTATCAGAATGGTGCTGCAGACGTTCTTTTTGATCGACAATATGTTTTGTTGTTTGAAGGCATTTATAATTGCGAAGAAGACGATTTGATCGCTGGGACAAAACTTTTATTCGTCTGACGTTTCGACATACGTCGCGGATTCATCCTCAGAGATATTCACAGGAAACGGTAAGAGACCCTTTTCTGATACCATCTTCTGCTACGCGAGTTGCGTAGCCGCTGACCATGGTGGCACATATGGGACTCTGAAGAAGCAGGCGCGGGACTTTTCAGTCGGGTAATGCTCGGAACTACCCTCATCCTCTTCCGTCCATGGGTTTCTTGACTCGGCCATGACACCGGAATCGGGCAAAGGAGTAGGATTATGGTAGATGTAGTACAAGTCTAGTCTTACTACGTGAATGCCCGACCGACTACTGGCCTTTCCTGTTCTGGCCAGTTGATCCTCTGATTTTATAAAAGAGAAGGAACGTGATGATCTGGCAACTTGAGCAGACATACCTTGACTGTCTGTGTGGGTAAGACGAGAGGTGAAGTCGGGGTTGGGAGTGTTAGGGGCCACCCTAACAGACACGCGAGCAGGGAGCCATATCGAGTTGCGCTCAGTACAAGCTATCTATTCGCCTACACGCGGCGCATGTTAACGAACAATTCGTCAATTATTTACAATTTTAATTTATGGCAAGGCTACGATTCTGACTAGCCAGCCGTAGAGTGGCATACCAATCGAGTCAAATCTCACCCGAGGACACTACCTGATCGATTCGATAGACATGCCGTATGCGCGTTTTTTTTACCTCACATATGTTCCACTACGTACGTTCAAAGATCTACGTTTGTCCTCCGTTTCTTGTGTTCTTCCTGGGGAACTCACACAAGGCCTTATTAGATGGAGACATCGTGGCCTTGGCAGCATTTACAACAAGGTTTGTTTATTTGCGTGTTGCAACCGCGAGTTTCCAGTCTGCAACCCACGGTCTGCTTTGCAGTGAACATGGTCCAAGCATTTTTGTTTCAGGCACCTTTTCAGCGGCTACTTACGCGAGGACCTTACGAGTGTTGCTTTGACAACCAACTCGTCTTCTAAACACCACTATGGATCAAGGTTTGGTGTGGCAAATGAGAAAACCCAAATTAGCCAGAACCGTTGTGGGAGGGTGAAAGGTGGTGCATGAGGATAAAGTCTTGCTCCCAGAAGCCTAAGGTGAGCGATGGATGCCAGTTGGGGATAGCCATGAACATCCCCTACCTGCGCAAAGTAAGTAGAGCAACTTAATGACACGTAGTTGGTGACCGTCTTCACTCCCCTAACCTACGCCTTCACCGGCGTATAAAACCCTACAGGGTCACATCCAAGGGCGTCGTACTCGAAGTTTATTCTATAATACCCTCTTTAAGTGCCGCCTGTCCGAACATCAAGAAAGAAAGAATATGCAGTATGGCGAGAGCTGCACGCAAATGTTTAGCATATAGTTGCTCATGTTATTTTAATCCTCTGAATATATTTAATTCAACAAAAGTCATAAAGTTCGGAAAATCGCCCTTTAAATAATGCTCATTAAGCGTAATTTGAATTTATTTTGGCGAACTTAGCATTCATCTCATATCGAAATAATTTCCTATGCTGTTAAGTAGGATACAACCAAACTGTTTAATCTTTTGCATTATTCTTTGAAAGAATTTCAAAAAAAGTTAAAAAAAGTGTACAACATATCTCTTCAAGGACAGGAAAATTTCATTCAAAATTGTTCAGATACAAGTTAGGCCCACTTTAAAGGAACAAGGAACTATAAATGTTCAGCTAACCAGTGAAGATTTTTTGCACAAAATGCAGTAACAAAAACGTTTGGATGCATTTTGTTTAACCGCATCACCAACATGGCACATATGCATGATATCTTATATATGTTAGCGTAAAGACAATCTAAAACAGGCCTTATAAAGCGTAAGTCGTATAGAAATATACTTCCTTGTACACTGTACTCATTGTTTATGCCTTGTTTCGAAAAGAAACAGGCAGAAGTAAAATAAGTATGGAAATATCTTAAAATAAATATGGCCACGTTAGCAAGCATAGAACAGAACCTAGAAGTTAACCACCATGATAAAAGATAATCCAATATCAGGCTAAAATTGAGTTCTTTCACTTCTTTCAAAATACAATCATCCGTCTTCAGGTAAATTTTAAAAAATCGTCAAAAAATCTTTATTTCCATTTTGACATTACCTTGGACGAAGTTTATATTCACGGAAATTTGTCAGCTGGATATCTAATCAAAATGCTGTTCAAGGGAGCAGCCTATTTTAGTAAGTTTGTTTTAAACTTTGGAATAATAATATCATACTTATATTGCGCACGTCCTTCCTGCTCGATATTGTGATTTGCTGATTTGAGACATTATGAAATATGGTCCACAAGGCCATCTCCATAGGAACTAATACACATAAATTTACTTTTTTCGGTAAATGCTCTTGATATATATCTTGTGTCAAAGGTTCTGCTGTAAACCTCGAACGGAATCTCGGTTGAATGACGAAAGCCTGAAGGCACTGAAAACGCTGGAAAATACGTCGGATTTTAAAGGACGATATTAAGTTAGTAGTTATTCATTAAGGATATTTTGTATAAATATTTTTGACGAAATAAAATGCATGTTAGATGAACAAAGCGGTTGTGTTATATTTACAGATTGAGCAAAGACTTACATTTACTTTTCTGTTTTATAGCTATTTTTACGTCTCCGGAAGTTTGGAATGATCGAGAGAATGTCATTTTCCTAACAAAAATTTAGTACGTCTTATACTTATGTTAAGTATTAAATGTGCCTTATGCTGTTCATTATTATTTTTATGTTTTCCTAAATGCGTTCACGCCGGCATGCAAGTAAGTACCAAACTTTAATAAACTTGGGTGGTTTGCACGCAGCACTCGCCATGCTTTATACTCTCCAGTGTTTTACCGAAAATCTTCCCTTCTTTTAAGTTACACCATTTGTAACAGTCAGTTATTCCATTAAAATATATATTTTGAAAGTTTTAACACTACACTTTACTTGTCCTTAAGGCACCTGGTATGTGTCCGTAGACATTTATCGTTATCTGTCAATAAGGATACACTGTGAGATTCAAAGTCCAGTGCACCATTTCAAGGAGAAGGACTATTTTCTGTTCTTTGCCAACAGAGGTGAATATGCGAGCTCCAGGTTTGGTGAGCTCTTTCGCACTTGGAAAATATATCGGGAGCTGTCAGCCTTTTGTTCACCTTACCTTGAGTTGCAGTTGTGCACAGGCCAGAATCAAACATCAAGCGCCGGGTCATGAAACCCAAAGGCCCACTGCCACAACAGGAAATGGCTAGAGTCATTTACCGAATCTGGTGCAGTTTTTGACAATGCAACTACGTCGGAGAAGCCGGAGGTTACTCCGGACGCAAATGGCCCAGCACGCAGCGGCGGAGAGGAAGAAAGACGCCAACTCGCAGATTGCAGCTCACATGACGAGACATGGCCATCTTTTAAATTTTGACACGGCCAAAATCCTTGCAAGAGGTGACAACCTCGTGAGCCACGAGCTGTTCGAGTCATGGCTCTCAGGCTCCCAGTCCATCTACAAGCGCAACGATTTGGCATTTCCCTACGGCGTACTGAGAAATAGCCTGACAAGTGAATCAGTCACGTGGAAAGGCCTGGACTGAACAACAACTCGGTAGGCAGTTAGCATGAATGTCGCGCGATTAACAAGCCCGCATCTAACAGGGAGAACGAAATCGTGGCAATTAATGAGTCGGACGCGGAGTGTCAAGCCATCACCGCACAAATAAAGACCCAAAGTGGTGACTTCAGGAGGCGGACGGGTGCTTATAGTACGCAAGCATACGACCGCTACTAACTATAATACCAACCAATCTGCGCATGTTTCGCTCTTATATGCGCATGTCATGGATTATTTTACCATTACCTATGATTGAGTTTTCCCAACGGAATCTGAAACGTCAGTAAAATAAAACTCTTGTTCCAGTAGTCACCTCTTTTTCTTCTGTTCTTTGTTGGAAAGCGCGTTACATGCTTATGGTCAAAAATAGTACATTTTTTATCTGATTTGTTTTATCTTTTGGATGGCCGATAGAAATCTTTTGAAGTTCAAATAAGGGAAGGGGACCAGGCCTGCTGAAAAATTAATAACTTTGCATCACGTTTGCTCGATTAGTTTCTCCAGCAGTGAATACTGTTTGGGGAAGCCTTGATCAAAGAGCTCACAAAGCAGAGCCTATAATCGACCGAAAAAGATCAAATATACACATTCTTTTAATGTCATTATTGTTCCTGCAAAGACCTTCTGACAAGATAGGCCATGAAGATGCATTTAATTTACACCTAGTGCTGTTTCATTACAGTGTGGGTTTTACACTTCATTCAACTTTTGCCTGAAGTGCTTAGGAAAAAATAAATTTTGTTCCAGTGATCGACCATACGTCTCCTTTACCAATAGAAATTCCTGGAATACGAGTATTCTCTCGCATTCGCTAAAAGTTCATTTCGCACAATACTTGAGACTTCTTAGAAGTGGCTGCTGTTAGAGTAAACACTGAAACAAACACTAAGTATTGTACATTCTTAAGACCTTTTACCTCATGCTTTATATGAATGCATTTAATAGCACAAAGGCGTACACCGATCAGTGAGAGGACACACTCACCCGTCTGGAGTGCGCTTTGAGCTTGTACTCGATCTGTAGCCGTAATGTGACTGACAAAGACTGTGGAGACTAGGATGGCCAGTTCTGGCATATTAGCCATCATCAGATAGTCGAACCCAACTTAAGTGTTGCCCCAGAAATTGGTGCCCCTGTCGACTTTTTAACCCACCGCCTAGTTAGTTAGAAGTCCAACGCTCTAACCACTGCGCCACGGGCTCGCGTTTCTGTCGGTTTTATCATCGGGAATGTACACTTACAGAGAGACGTACACCTTTGGAGCTCACACTCAAACCTTCTCCGCAAGGCGACTGATGATATAGGCAGAACGACATTAACGACAAAGAAAATGGAGATTAGGATGGCCACTAAGGGTGTGCCGTCGGCAATAGTGGAAAGGAAAACAGCAAGATACTTCTCAGCATTTGCCGCGCTTCCGAATGTGGTGGTGCTCGTATCACCGGAGCCGACGCTGCACGCGGGCAGGAGGTGCCTTTGTCAAACAGAGAATTCATGGTGTTGGTCGATGGTGATGGTCATCCTAGTCTTCCCTGGTTTTCCAATAATGTCCTTCTGTATATCGATTTGTCTGATAAAGAATAAAGACTCGTCGGAGCAGTCGATGTGCACTCGTAAAGTTTTGAGTCAGTAACATCGATCCGTTTCCAGATAAAATGAACAGAGGAGAAAAAGAAGTGATCATACTAGACCAGGTGGCATGGCAGAATAGATACGGACCGGAAGAAAATATATGCGTTCAGAGGAGGAATTGGTGGGCACATTTTTCCAGTAGGATTAAAGGCGGAAGGGAGCATGAAAATGATTACGGCCTCCTGTGCAGGAAGGAGAGAAAAAGATCTACTGGTCGTTGGTACCGGCGGGATGAGAAGGCCAATGCACCAAGATTATAGCTGTTAGGGGTTTCAGCTGTGGTCCGCCCTGTAATAGGCAAGGGGTGGCGCGACAGGGGTATGCATCACGGTTCAGCCTATATGTGCAGTTATTGTTGGGCCGTGTGCGGAAGCAGGACATGTAGGCCTTCACACTGAGTGTCTCGATCGAAAGAGCGATTTATGCTGGTTGTGCGAGAGTGCTAGGCTTCGAGGAATTATTGTGCCTGTTTGGTGCTAGCCATGGCAATTACCCCAATTTCTTCTCATTCGAAACATTATTCGCACTCTAGGTCTTGCGCAAACACGAGTGGTAAAGGTCACGTCGGTTAATGGTCAGCATATGTTCGTAAATACGCGTTAAAATTCGTCAGTACAGTAACAGTTAGCAGATGGAATGTGATAGATGACATTGATGTATTTGCATTGAAACCTCTTTTAGTGAGTTTAATTCGTTTCGGCACTATTTCTAGAGGGATTGTTCAATTTTAAAGCGGGCTACGCCAGCCTGTCGTCAGACGAAATGCAAAGAATAACGTTTAGATTATAACACTAGAGCGTCTGTCGGATGCAGAAAGACAGACTGGCATGAGAGGTGGACAAGAATCGTATTGAGATAAAAGACGGTAGTGAGGGGAGGATTGTTAAATGTCAGAGTGTTCGCAAAGTGTTGGAAGTCGCCGAATCAGTCAATTTTCACTTGGCCGAATTCGAATGAGGAAGTATTTTGAATATGGGTTCAAGTCAGTCGACCGCGCATCCAGACCTTCATAGTGTTCGCCCATATCGATATGCGTGCGCATATAAGAGCCACACTATTCTACGGTTGCCTTTTGTGAAGGTTTCTCGACAAAATCCGAAAATTCAAGCAAAAAACAGCCTCCTGGAACTCACCTATTGGCTTCTTTCGGCAAAGTGAATTACTTTATCAACAAGACGTATAAGCGTTACATTTTTTATGTACGCGGAAAAGTATGTCAAACATATTTTGCCTTTGATCTGAAAACGGTGCTAGTTTGTTGGGTCTGAAGGCTTTTTTAAGGATTTAGTGAAGAAATTCGGCATGAAATGTGTTCACTCGATTGCTTAAATTGAGGATTTGTGTACAAAACATTTGCAAAAACCTCCAACTTTAGACAGATATGTAAAGAATTTATAAGTATTGTGCATTTTCGGAGGATGCCTTTAGTGCAGATGAAAATTGAGATCCTATGGTCAACGTGCTATCCTCTAAGGGTTTCAGATTTCTACTTACCCGAAGACATGAGAAAAAGAAGAAGAAGAAGAAGAAGAAGAAGAAGAAGAAGAAGCGATCACAGGAACAAGAATTTTATTTTTCTGAAGTTTTGGATTCCGTCGAGAATCCGTAATCATAGGTTACCTTAAAATGATGTGAACCACGCACCGATTGGAGTGATACATGCGTTGATTGGGCGGTACTTATAGTCCGTAGCGGCCACCGCATGCGTACTATAATTGGTGATGGCTAAACACTTAGCTTTTGAGTGATTATTTGCCGTGATTTCGTTGTCCGTGGTGGATGCTGGGTGGACACTTGCTCAAAACGTATGTTCGATATCATCAGAGTTGCTGCTGGGCCCGGCCCTTCCCACGTTTTTAAACTACCGCCGTCCTTGCTGTAAACTTAGACATCCAGGAAGGTTAGCTGGTTGGCTCCTTCTTCCTCGACATTGTATTGAATGTCCGAGAAACGGTGTTTGGATGCTTCTTGAGTGTCAGCAACTGATTTTGCTCAATAAAGACGAAGATGTTGTCCACAATTTGAGCCCAGAAGTTTGGTCTGGGATGTAAGTTAAGCAGTTACCCTAACCGTTACATGACCACCTCTTCTATGAGTCCGGAAACTAGCGAACGTATGGGTGTGCCCTTTACCTGGACAGGGGATGGAGGATTTGGGCGTGCCCAAGGTGATTCTCCGTTTCATTGTATTTGTCTCGTAGGCGTAATTGGGTGGTCTCGACTGCCAGGCCCTGTGAAATAGACGTTTAATTGGGATTGACATAAAAGTATACTGTGACATCGGTTGGCAGGAGGTTCACCACTTAAATCTTCTCCAAATATTGAGTTGACGAGCTAACTGTTGTGTCTGAATCCGCGGTCAAGAGTTTAAGTCGTCGAAACAGCCACTTTTCTAGTCCATGGGTTGCAGTCCCTTTGAGAGGTACAATTGGATGGAGGGTTGCAACCTATTTGGTCACCTCGGGGAGACCATAGAAGTGGTTCACGACCGTTTTTTTATCCCGCCAGGCTTCGGGCGATTGATGATGTTGCGTCTGCGTTCGCCATTGTCAGTACCATTTTGTTGATCTTGCATGCCAGTGTTTTTGTGGGGGCGGATTTGCATGGGATGTAGGATGGACGATTCTTTGACAAAGTTTGAAGCCACTTCGTCTAGAAGGCACCACTCAGCAGGCCTAAATCAGGAAGGACGAATTGGTGCCGTCCCTATCTTGTTTGCTGAAGACGTAGTTATTGGTATTTTGACAACCAAATGCCCCTAAAGCGAGGGAGGAACGGCTCCAGACAATTTGCCGCTGTTCAGGTTGCAACCTTCCGTGCGGAAACGTGCGCTGACGTTCACCCGCCTATACCTATGGACTCGGTCCATTCGTATTAGCGCTGTTCTGTCATGTCATCGTCCAGCTGGATGCAAGCGTAGACTCCCATAAAAAGGCACCAGTGCAGACTCCGGAGTGATCAAATACACACAAAATCTAACTCAGACGGCAGCCCTGAAAAAAGCTCCATGTTTTTCGTGAGAAACTTAAGATCTCAGCGCTCAATCAAATTACCCATCATGAATTAACATCTGGATAGAAAATTTTGATTTTAAGTTTCCATCTGGCCGTGTGTCACATTTTACGGATGATCGATTCTAACCACTGCGCTGTAGTACTAGTTTGAGTCGTCGAAATTGTTTAAATAATCTAAACGGGTTTCAATCACAACATACACTTACAATTTTGATCTTCGCCTATAGACCTAAAATACACTGCTATATACCACGAACAGAAATTAATTTCTCAGTAGATTAAAACGCTGAACTTTTTAAAACCGATCTATTAACGAGAAAGCAGACAAGCAAAGCTGCAGGCCCACTGATGAGGCGCACCACTCGTAGCTCTGTCAAGCAGCGGCAAATTACCAGTGTAACACGTGTCTGGACCTTTTGGCTAGTACGTACGCTGTTAGTATGGTTAGTTAAAACATCAAATAATCTTATCTTTGCACAAAACGAGAGTGCGCCATATATAAAAACAGAAATTTGCTTAAATTTCTTACTTTCCTATAGTTTACCGAATGTGACAAATATGCACATTTTTTCTTCACTTATGCTCAATAGCATATTGGGCTTTTTGAAATTCCTGAGAAAAAAAATTGGTAAGGATGTCGTCTTCTTTGACTTACCCGAGGTCCAGCTTACCACTGTAGAGTAAGTTTAGTATAGCTCGCTGTGCGAATTGTCGCGCCGTGCACAAATTAAATTTACATGCGGCGCA
The DNA here is from genome assembly GCA_036362985.1 of Ligula intestinalis. Taxonomy (NCBI): domain Eukaryota; kingdom Metazoa; phylum Platyhelminthes; class Cestoda; order Diphyllobothriidea; family Diphyllobothriidae; genus Ligula; species Ligula intestinalis. The sequence goes on from JAYGXS010000009.1 coordinate 11,946,878, forward strand.
AGTTTTCGGTCGTTTTTTATTTGGTTTATTTTACTTGTTTATATTTAAATGAAGTTTTAAAGTAAATGTTTCCGTTGTTTATTTTCATTTAAGTTTTAGATTATTTTTAGCCGCTTGAGGTAGCTTGTTTTGGTTTACGTGCTTTTATAGCAAGTTGCATTTAGTTTTAGTCAGTTTTTTTCTGGTTTTCGATGTTTGCATAAAGGCACGTTTTAGTTAAAGCGTGCTTTTTGTAGATAAAAATATGATTATTATCAAACAAATATTCCTTTTTTTCTGTTTTAAAAATATTTATATTAATATTTCCTTTTATAGTATTGCCCAGACTTTACAGTGGTTTATTACACCCAGTCAGCCTTCGTGTTTTGATCTGGGGCTCAACTGCTTTTCTCCCAACACTGGTAGTTTGGCAAAGGTGCTGAATACTTTTATAATCCTTTCATGGTAAATGAGTTGTTTTTCTGCGGTGTTTCGCTTAACTCTTACCGCAAGTGCACATCTTCTGAGCTTTTTATTCCACTTGAATGGGACTTCAATCGGTATGCTGAAACTGCGTCCATCTTCGGAAGTCTAAGTACGTTTGACTGACGTTTCAACTGCTGGCCGCCTTTAATTCCCGTAGCATGTTTTATTGGGGCTTATTGACTTGGGTTTGTCCAATTATTGGAGGAGGGGACGATTTCCATATGCCTGTCCGCAAAATACAGTGAGAGAACCCTATTTCTTATGCCCTGCATTTCCACCAAGTCGCTTAAGAGGAAAGTCGATCGATACGTCTCTAATTGATGTCATAAATTTGGATAGGCCAGTCGGGATTTCACACGAGGATTAATAAGGCCAATCTCTTATTGGTACCAGTACTGCCGCTTATAAGCCATGAGCACCTGTGGTTGTCTTCAGCAACAGAAGTGGGTTTCATTATTTAAGTAACGTAACTCTTAAGTTGCCAGAGACAAGCAGTTTGTCCGGCTGCGGTACAGATTACAGGAGGACGTGCAATCCCCGTATGCTTTCTTTTTCGCCACATTAGAGCTCATCAGTGAGGATGTGGATTCTCATGATAGAAACTCATACGGGTCCTCGAAGATGCAGACACAGTGTCATCAGCTGGCCTTGCGACAACTAGGTCAGTCGTCCCACGATGTCGTTCATAGTAGAAAAGGTAACTCCACCGTCGCGTCACTGCATTTTGGGTGGCCGCTCTCAAAGAAGTTGTTGTCCATGACCACTTCCTCTTGTCTGGACAATCAGGCCTGCTGGGAGCAGTGATGCTCAGTTCTTAGTGCGTCATTTCTCGAGCTTCTTAGGGTGTTCTTCTTTCCAACTGGTTACACCTCAGATTAGCTAAAAGCGAATAAACATTCCAGGCTGCGAGTACAAGCAGACTCACGCTACGGTTCAGAGAGATAACATGAACCAGGTCTCAGTATGGTCGTTGACAAATGGTCTTCAACTGCACGATCAGGAGACATTTGGACGAGACGGAGATCACAAATTGAGCAAACTTTATTGTCGTCATAAAATCTCCTGACCTCTCAATCAGCTGGAGACGGCCATTGACTATTAATACGAGAATTAACTTTCCAATTAAGTGTCAGTTTAAAAGGGTGAAACTCGTGATCTTCACCTTGTTCAAATTTGTTACGGGAAAGCAATGTTTCAAACAGAAGTCAGTCCAGTGCGTCTTACGTTTGCGGTCTCTGCCCAGCGATTAATCCTTACACTTTCTGTCCAACGAGGCATACTTCTTCCGGTAACTTGGTGTTACTCTGATATCTAATCTTTCATAAACCCTTCATTTCGGAAACATTGGTTTAAAACGTTTAACAACTTTACCATATCTGTTGTATTTTTCCCGTCACATGTTTGAATTCTGTCCCTCTTACTCTTTAGTTTTCTGATTATTTTTCCAGTCTGCCTTACAAAACCTGTTGTTTTTAAACATAACATACGAATGCTCCCTACAGCTACCGGTGTGTCTTGTGTTTTTTGTATTCAACAGTATAATACATCGACGTCTAACAACGGTCAAGCAATTCACTAAATTCTTGATGATGTACAGAATTTGATGTATGGACTTTGATGATATTTTCGATTCCCTCCGCTCAAGCTTAGTGGCTGTGAAGTCTTCACGTCCCATGCGCCGAGCCTTGCAGAATATGGTTTGCCATACATTGGCATATATCAGTGCTCTGAATTGCCATTTCTATCACGATAGCTCAGAGAAAGTAGTGCAGACACTAAACTATCTTCATGATAAGTGGGAAGTTTATCTTAACCTTTAGATTCTAACGTATTTTGTCAACTTGTCTTGTTCTCTCAGTAAATGGCAACATATTTTGCTGAAAATTGAAAATGCTGCCTTCAAAGCAAAGTGTATCTCTCTGCCTCTCTGCGTCTGTATCAGAAAGTGTGACTCCATTTTCTGCAAGCAAATTTTATTTATTTGACCCCAATGTGAAGAACTCGGCCACTTCATTGGTGTGGCGCTGTTCTTAGACTGTGCACGGTGTCCCCTAAACAGCCCGATAATATATTTTAACAGACCGAGCGCACTTTGGGTCCCTGACAGCGTAGCTTTCTCCTAATTAGGCAGGAACTCAGCTGATCGTCTGCAGTCACCATCTCCTGATTTCAGTAGAAGTTTTGTCATCAGTCATCCGACAGCTTTGAAAGCTAGTATATTCAACAGCATACAAAAGTTTATTAAGGATAAGGACAACAGCCTCCGCATGGACGGCAATTATAAATCGGCTTAAGCACAATAGTCTTGAGGAAATTGACGGTTATAATTGGGGGAAGAAAATACTCCGCGGGACACTGGTACGAGGGGAAACGATTATGCACAATTCTCTATAGGGGAGGGTTGGGCTGGCGACCACCACCAAGGAGGGGACAGCCAGTACAGTACGCACCAGAATTCGTGCAACATGCCGACATATGCGAAAGATTGACACTCTCTCGTTAATCGTCATTGACTCCGGTTATGATAGTGATTATCGTGTAGTCTATTCTGAAGTTATTTAAATCAGGATAGGATACACGAATTTAAAGAACTTATTTCTGACCATTAGCAAAACGTATATGTATTATAGAGTAACTACGTAAATAGCATGCATTTTTATCATTAATTTTGACTACCTTTATAAATTTAACTAAATTTTATTGAAAATGTAAAAGACGAAATCACTTCTTGTACTCGTTCGGCAGAAAACTATGCCTTCTCGAAATTTTATACATTAACAATTTCTAATTATGAGCTTTTTTGATACTGCGAAGTGTTTATCCGTAATAAATCGTAGCCGTCAATTTATAAATATTGCCTATACTCTATAAGGCATGTTGCACACCTATTGCATAATTTTATAAGAACTACGTGACTTCTTCCTCAAACTGCAGGCGAAAATCTATTTTTTTCTTCAACATAATGTGCAGGATGCGCATTTTTTAGCCTTGAATTCGAGTGTAGCAATCAGTAGGCTTCAAATAGTTCGGCAATTTTTTTAGCTATTTAACCAAAACATCCCTTTTTAAGTGTAAAATTAAACGAAGGCGCCATTTGCTGCCAATTGATATCAATAAATATTTTTGTCGTGTAGGTTTTCCGTAAAATATATTCAAATTTATAAAGGTAGTCATAATCAATGATAAATACGCATGCTATTCAAGCAGTTACTTTTGAGAGTTCATACGTTTTGTAGATCGAAAGCTCTGAAATTACTTTAGAATAGACTACATGATAATCAGTATCACATCCTAAGTCAATGCCAATTAGCGAAAGAGCATCAATCTTTCGCATATTTCAGCATGTTGAACGAATTCTGGAGCATAATGTATTCAGCCTATCTGCAACTGCACAACATCTACAACACCCTTGACCAGACTCGAAGTGCCCGCGTTGACCAGTTCAAAAAACGTGCAGTCTTCGTGTTCTCCTGGATCGTGTGGCGGACGTCCACGACCCCTCCTTCGTTCTCCAAGACTCGGTGTCCCATAGTTGGGGCGTCAGCAAAAACTCTTAGAGCGCTTTCTTTCACTGGCACCCCCATCCCCCGAGGCTTGACCTCGCAGCTGCTTCTGGCTAACCGAATACAGCTGCATCAGCATCCCCCGTTCTTCGGCGTGCCTGCGGACCCAACAGTTGACCTCAACTTAATAAGCGCGCCTGCCTAAAGGCCACTTGACGAAGACACTCCTCGGTCGATGCACCAAAGACCTTTGCAGGCGACATCCCGTCGGGCTACTTGCAACACATCAATAGCAAAACACTTGAATTCGCTTTACAGTCATGTAAATCTAACTGAAATCACCCCACACAAAACACCGTAAACACTCTCAGGCCTGGCTGGACGCAGTCAGCACTAGCCCTGGCTTCGCCAGTGGCCACTACCACCCGAGACGGCAACTGGGAGCTCTGTATACAATAAACCCCTCATTCTGGTGGCTCTTGCCTTTTAACTTCCAACCTGGGCTTTGACCTGATGATTGTAGTGATCCTAGTACAACCAATACTTGGACCACTATGAATTGGTGACCCCAAAGTGATCTAGGCATAACCGTCACGTAGACCCCTACAGTCCTACAGTTTGTCAAACATGGGAGGGCAGCTTGATGGCACGCGTATGAGCGGCCTCGGTGGCGCCAGCTATTCACTTTGATTTTCTCGACTTTGTTTTGACACCGGGCTTAACTGGCTACTAGCTTATGTGGGTATGTATTGAACATTCCCTGTTTAAACTTAATGCTAAAATAAAACTGTCTTGCACGATAATCCCGTCCGCCACTCGTCAGTTAAATGATTTGTGAAGTCGCTAGCTTCAAATTTCGCGGTCAATTAACGCGTAGTGTAATCTGCTAAGTCTAAGCGGCTAAAAACTGTCAGCACAACTTTGATGGGAACACCGGAGACGGCCTCAACGTAGCTCCAACACAAAGAGGAAAGTCTGCTATTTCCACTTCCAGCGGAAGCTTTGTCATAAATTTTCAGAAAAAGCAATAAAGTGGAGCAAAAGTCCCCATTCTTAGTTTTATTAAATCTGTAGGCATATCTTATAGCACCAAATTATTCGAGAAAATTTGCTAACTGATCCTAGGCATATTAATATCCGACTTATGTTATGGAAATTCATTTGTCCTGACAATGATTTTTCAAGTTTACAGCAGTCTAAAGTTATGCTTCTAAAAGGCTAGCTCCATACATACACAAATTCAAAAGCTTGCTTTTACGGTAAGTTCCTTCAGGCGATGGCAAATTTTGAGGATTTTGATTTTTTACAATCAAACAGACAAAAAATTCATGAAAAAAGCTTGGAAACACTGAAAATCTTGAACTATTCACTGGACATTTAAAGACAGCCTGAAACCGATGGCAATGGAATACCAGAATTTTCTATGTAAGTAGCACTCAGAATTCCTGCGACATACCGAAATTTCTGAAAGACTGATACTCACTCGCTAATCGGCATTCAGCAAGGTTACAATATTGATTATCGCGCAGCCTATCTTCAAGTAATTTCAGGCACGATATGATGCCGACATTTTAGCGAGCTTTTTTGACCGCTTACAAAAAGTATGCACCATAAAAATGGCAAATTATGAAGTATTAATTCCTTTCATTGATTTTGACTGCTTTTCTAAGTTCAACTATATTCCATTCAAAATTTCAGACAAAACTTATTTCTTCTACTCCTGTAGTAGCAAATTACGTCGATTTTAAATTTCATATTTACAGAAAGGATAGCCTTTGGTATTTAAAATGTTTACAAACTGAGCGCTTTGTACATCCTGTTTAAGGAAAAGTACGTTTTAGCCTACGGCTTGAGGAAGCAGTCATTTAGTTTTCATAAAATGTTTCAATAGGTGTTGATCATACTGTGTACATTATAGGCACTAGCACTGAATATACGGACACGATTTATTTTGAATGAGTGCCTCATAATCGTAAAGAATCTCAAAAGTATAAACTTAACTAAAGCCGAAGAATACCTTTTTTTAAGCATAAAATTTAAAAGTAGCTTAGGTTGCTATCAAACGAGTACAAAAATGCATTTTTTACATTTTTTCCATGATAAATATTTGTACTTAATAGCACAGTTATACTGATATTATTGACATTGAAAATAACAATCAGAAAAATTTGTTGCGAACGTTCTTTTTGGTTGACAATGTGTTTTACTGTTTGGAGGAATTCCTAAATGTGGCCTACATAAGGACGAATATCCAAAAATTCATGTATTTTGGTAAACTTTAATTTGTATCTTTTTCACAGGTTAAGGTATGAAAGTCCAACGCAATCTGGATTTGAAAGCGAAATTTCAAAATTTTTTTTAGCAATTAAAAATCCCTGTGTAGGTAATTGTAATTAAAGAACTACAATACATTTTCAAAATCTTGACTAAGAAAATGTTGTCTTTATATAAAGGTATTATTGTAGTACGGTACTCAGCTAAAAAGCTTTAAATGTTTTGTGCTTATTTTCAGCTATTACTAATGCCTACGGCATTTGAGGATTATTCAGAAAATATAGTTCTTGTTAGCAAACAACAAGTACTTAATATATTTCCTGTAAATATCATATTTTTTATGTTTATTCATTATTTCTTCTACGTTTTCGCACATGCAGTAAAGTCAGTTTGCGAGTGATAAGCAATATTTCGTAATCTTCGGCATGTTAAGCGATTTATGTGCCAAAATTTATTGAGAGAGATTTCAAGGTCTTCACCATGCACCTCGAACGCAGATCATTTGACATATTTTTACCTAGTTTTCGTTAAGAGGAATCCTTCATTTATCCTACAAACTTATGCAAATGATGCATGTGGTTTACAGCTCTTCATCAACTGCCTCTATCTCTTTCCTTTTCAATGATAAAATGCATACGATTCAAGTAGCGCTATTGCACAGTACACGCTTCTTGTTAGCCGTCAGAAATTTACTTGTTAAAAAGCCCGCATCCTTTCGTGACTACAATGACTTCAGAGTACAGTAAACGGCAATTAATTTTACAGCCTAACTCAATGCCGATTAGTGAGTCAGTATAAATGTTTCACAAGTTTCGGTATTTTGCATGAATTCGGAGTCATACTCTATAGCAGAAATTACATGAAATGAAGATAACTGGTATGCTGCTCCTTTCTACCTTTTGTGATCTAAATATTCCGGTGCATGCAGTCAGTAACATGAAACACTTTAAAAACTGCGAACATTCACTTTATGCGTTCTGATTAAATCCTTTATCTTTATGCATCAAATGCTTGTAAATAATGCGGGCGGTTATAAATATATCGTAGATGTTGGTCTTTTTATCATGTGGTGTAGTGCATTTACAAACTGTTTGCCTGGAGAGGGGCAACTGAAACAACATTTCAGGGCTCATTTTACAAGACAGAAGCGAGAACGCCTTACGATGTTGACTCTTATCTTTTCTCTAATCGCGCCTGTCAACTGTCTTTTCCCATAACTGATGTTTGTTTTTAACCTCAAAAAACGTTCATTTAACAAAGGGGTAATGCTCATCAAAAGGATTGTCAATGCTCAAAAATAAATACAGCCTGTCAACCTGGAGTTGTACAGTGAAACGGTACTGCATCACGCTCTCTCCTTGAATATAAACAGAATGTTATGCCGTATTCACGTTGTGCTCTAGATATACATTCCTTGCATGTAAAAGACGAATTTGTCAGCAGGACATAAACAAGTTAATTCAAAAGTCGTAGGGGCGCGGTGGTTGGGGTAATAAGTGAACTCGGCTGACGACAGCGTATTGGGGACTTTGGGTGCGACCCGTAGGCAGGAAAGGGTTGTTCTCACGGTCAGTCAATTAGAAGGTTCTTAGTAGAATATCACAGTTTGCAGTCAGTTCCGAGCGATTGAAAGTTGCTCAAATGGAAGGAGGTTGCCAATAGAGGTGAATCTGCAAAATTCACGAATCAGTTACGAAGACAAAAAAGCAAAGTTTCGGATTTCGTCGGGAGTCCTTAATCATAGGTAATGGTATCATAGTATTAGTCATGCGGAGATACGGTTTGCATGACTATGATAACATTACCTACAATTACCTTCATTAACTACAATTTCGACGAAATCCGAAACGTCTGGACATCAAAATTCTTGTTCCAGTGATCGCTTCCTCTTCTTCTGGAAGGAAATGACATTCCTTGATAAGATGTTCCTATGATTATTCAACTTAGCAAACGCAAAATATTGACTACTTGATAAGTCCTCGACCCAAATTAGCAATCATGTCTCCAATTGTGGCTGATTATTTAAAGGAGATCGCAGGACCTCTGATTTCGAGATAATTTGGCCAGGTTAAAGTGCAGACCTTTTTCCGAACATGTGAGTAACGCATTGCCTCGTCTTTATTGACAAAAGAGATTGCTTTTTTATATGTATTTTGGTAATTTCTTCAAAACATTTTTGCATATATTCGGTCACAATTCTAAAAGACCTGCTGAGAAACTAAATTTCTCACTATAATCATGCAGGGCTATTTTTTCCCTACATTGGGCATTGCGAGCAACAGTAGATTTTGGTTTTAGATGTGAGCCATGCAATAAATTGCATACAGCGTTTACGTGCTTTGCAGTTTGCTGCATTTAAAATTTTAATTTTCTTAATAAAGAAAACGCACTTGCAATCAACCTTTAAAAATGACTGGAAGCAAAAGTGGTCCTGTTGCTGTCAATTCTTTCTGTCATTGGGTTTAGTTTTTAATCAATTCCTATTAAATCTGAACTCGTTAAAAGACACCTGAGAAACCCCATATACACGTGATGAGCAAGCCAACGACCAAATATCAAAAACAGCTTGGACATTCCAAGAATTAGTCGTTTACAGGGTTCGTTGTGGTAGCTGAAATGAAGTTTATTGGGGACAGAAAAGAAAATCAGCAACTTCAGGCTTTCAAAAACACAAATAGCGGTAAAAAGGCGAAATAACTTGCCATGAGTCTTCATGCATTCACCATAATATGTGCATTGATTCGTATAGGACCAAGTTTGCGTAGGAGGCTCTTGTTCACCTAGGACAAGGCGTAAGTTTTTAAAGGTCATTAACTCCGATGACTCGTGCATTTATAGGCAAGCATGGAACGGACGGCAACCGACCCGGACTAGACATCAACTAACAGACCCTGCCATTCACCAAACATGACTAGGCTTTGTCGATTTTCCCACACATGTTTAAAATTCTCATCGTTTTCTACACAATTCACGTGGATGATGACGAGCGGGTGTGCCAGATTTAAAAATTTCCGATAACATGTTTTAGCCTTTCCGAATGAACTCCTTCCACAAACGTCATTTTTTTTACATTCACGAGAAATTTCATTGAAGCAAGATATCGTGTAGAAGTCAATTGACACAGATTTAATAGGCTAGCTAAGCTGGGTTCCAAAAAATTAGCAATCAAGAGATAAGTAAATAGCATTGGCCCACATTTTTATGCCTTTAAGACATAAACGGCGGTCAAACGCATTAAACTTCAGTAACCAGCACAAAGAGTTTAATATTGTACGAACGAACCTATTTTATGTGTGTGCATTGATCTATTTCTCAGGATTTTCCAATCCTGAGATAATGCTTTTGCGAGTCGGATCAAAAAACCCTGTTCCGCAAAGCTACTGATGATTGACATGACATAAGCCAACAGTCAGTGACACTTTTTTGCTATGTTTTTTTCCTAGGATTATTCCGGCGCAAACAAGGCACCGTGATATGAATTTTCGGGCTGTTGACCCTTATCAGCCACGGGAACTCAACTCTTGTGTAGCAGCTGAAATTGCCGCCACACCCGAGTTTCGAACTCACGCCTCGCCGGTCAGGGGCAGACGTCCTAACCATTAAGGCCATCCAGGTCGATGTCTAGCCGGTTGTAGATTGGGAGTATCTATTATTTGTTTGCGCACCGATCTATTCCTCAGGATCACCCATCCTGAAATAATGATTTTGCTAGTCGATTAAACAAACTGTGTTCTGCAAAGCAACATTACAGTTGGCTACCCATGGCTGATAAGGGCCAATAGCCTGAAATAGCTACATCACGGTGCCTTTTCTACGCCGGAATACTCCTATGGAAAAGCATTTTAAAGATGTGTTACTGACAGCTGGCTAGTAAATTATCAATAGTCCGTAGCTTTGCGGAACACAGTTGGGTAATTTCATGGAAAGGCATCCTATGGGAAATAAGTAATTTCATTGAGTAAATTTTCGACACTGGATCTCGAGTTCGTCGTCCGACTTCAAAAAACATTTGCAAACAATAGTTAGCATTTCAAAGTGCTAATACAGTTTTATAGTCAGTCTAGTGTGGGTGTTAATTATACTCCCGATCTACAGCCGCCTAGACATCAATGTCGATGGCTCAAGTGTTAGGACGTCTGCCCCAGACCGGCAAGCTGCAAGATCGAAACTCGGGTGTTGCGGCAATTTCAGCTGCTACACTAGAGTTGGTTACCCGTGGCTGATGAGGGCGAATAGTCCAAAATATTTATCTCACGGTGCCTTGTCTATGCCGGAATGCTCTTATGAAAAAGCATTAAAAAGATATGTAAATGACCGTTGGTTATTAAAATTTAAATTATCAGTAGCTTTGCGAAACACAGTTGGGTAATACGACTCGCAAAAACATCATTCCAGGATGGGCACATACTGGTGAATAGATCGGTGCACAAACAAATAATCTATACTTCCGATCTACAACCGGCAAGACATCAACGTCGATTGCTCAATTCTGAGGACGGCTGCCCCAGACCGGCAAGGTGAAGATCGAAACTCGGCTGTGGCGGCAATTTCAGCTGCTACACTACAGTTGGCATCACGCGGCTGATGACGGCCAAAAGTCCGATATATTTATATAACGGTGCCTTGCCTACGCCAGAATGCTCCTATAAGAAAGCATCAAAAAGATATGTAAGTGACCGTTAGCTATGAAAATTTCAATTATCAGTGGCTTTGCGAAACACAGGTGGTAATCCGACGCGCGAAAACATAATTCCACGATGGGCGCATACTGATGATTAGATCGGTGCACAAACAAATAATATATACTCCCGATCTATAAACGACTACATATAGCCTACGATGGCTCACTGGTTAGGTTGGCTGCCCCCGACCGGTGAGGCGTAAGTTCTGAACTCGAATGCGGTGGCATTTTCTGCCGCTACACTTAAATTTGGCTACCCGTGGCTGATGAGGGCCAAAAGCCCGAAATAGCTATAACACGGTGCGTTGTCTACGCAGGAATATTCCTATGAAAAGGCATTAAAAAACGTGTAACTAACAGTTGGCTGGAAAATATCAATTATCAGTAGCTTTGCAAAACACAGTTGGCTAATACGACGCGCGAAAGCATCATTCCAGGATGGGCGTATACAAATGATTAGATCGGTACACAAACAAATAATATATACTCCCGATCTACAACAGGCTAGAAATCCACCTCCATGGCTCAATGGCAAGGACGTCTGCCCCAGACCGGCGAGGTGCGTGTTCGAAACTCGGGTGTGGCAGAAATTCCAGCTGCTACCCTGGAGTTGGCTACCTGTGGCTGTTGAGGGCGAAAAATCCAAAATATTTACATCACGGTTTCTTGCCTACGCCAGAGTGCTCCTATGAAAAAGCATTAATAATATGTGTGCATAACTATTGGCTAGTAAAATGTCAATAATAAGTAGCTTTGCGGAACAAATTTGATGAATCCGACTCGCAAATGTATTATCACAGGATGTCTGCATCCTGGGGAATAAATCGGTGTTCAAACATATAATAAATACTCCCAATCTGCTATTGGCTAGTCATCGACTTCGAAAGCTCAATGGTTAGGAGGTCAACCCCCAACCGGAGTGGCGCGATTTCAAAACTCGGGTGTGGCGGCAATTTCAGCTGCTACATTAGAGTTGGCTACCCGTGGCCCGAAATATCTTTATCACAGTGATTTTTCTTGGCAAGAATACTCCTATGAAAAAGCATTTAAATACATCCTACTAACAGTTGGCTGGTTAATATCAATTATCAGTAGCTTTGTGGAAGACAGTTGGGTAATACCACGCGCAAAAGCATCATTCCAGGATGGGCGCATACCGATGGTTATATCGGTTCACAAACAAGTAATATGTACTCATAATCTACAACCCCTAGACATCGTATTTGAAGGCTCAATAGTTAGGATATCTGCCGCCGATCGGCGAAGTGCGAGTTCGAAACTCGGGTGTTGCGAGATTACTCCATTGAAAAAATATAAAAAGGATGTGTTACGGGCAGTAAGCTAGTAACATTTCAATTACCAATAGATTTACTGAACACAGTTGGTTGATCAGACTCGCAAAAGCAATATCCCAGGATGGGCGAATCTTGCGAAATAGAATGATGCACTAACGCATAATAAATGCTCCTGATCTACAACCGGCTTGACATCGACTTCGATGGCTCAAAGGTTAGGATGCCTGCCCCCGACCGGCTTGGCGCGAGTTCGAAACTCGCGTGCAGCGGCAATTTCAGTTGATACACTAGGGTTGGCTTCAAGCGGCTGACGTGGGCTTATAGCCCAAAAAGGCTATATCGCGGTGTTATGTCTACACCGGAATCCCCCTATGAAAAAAAACATAGAAGTATGTGTTGCTGAGAGTAGGCTTTTAACATATCAATTATCAGTAGCTTTGCGGAACATAGTTGGTTCAAAAGACTCCCAAAAGCATTATCCCAGGATGGGCTCATCCTGAGGAAGAGATCGGTTCATAAACATATAATATATACTTCCGATGTTCAACATGCTAGACATCGAACTCGACGGCTGAATGTTTAGGACGTCTGCTCTTGCCTGGCGAGATGCAAATTCAAAACTCGGGTGCGGCGGAAATTTCAGTTGCTCCACTAAAGTTGGCTTCCCGTGGCTGATAAGAGCCAATAGCCCGAAATAGCTTTATCCGGTGCCTTTGTCTACGCCGGAATACTCCTATAAAAAAACCTGAAAAAATTCGTTTGGGACAGTGTGCTAGTAAAATATCATTTATCAGTAGCTGTGCAGAAACAGTTGGTTGATCCGAATCGCAAAAGCATTATCTCAGGATGGGCGCATCCTGAGAAATCGATCGGGCCACTAACAAATCATAAATACTCCCGATCTACAACCGGCTAGACATCGACTTCGATGGCTAGATGGTTAGGACGTCCGCCCCCACCGGCAAAATTCGAGTTCGAATTTTGGGTGCAGCGGCAATTTCAGCTGCTACACTAGAGTTGGAAACCTGCAGCTGACGAGGCCCAAAAGCCCAAAAATCTATATCAAGTTGCCTAGTCTATGCCGGAATACTCCTATTAAAAAAATAAAAAATATGCGAAAATGACAGTGGACTAGTAGCACATCAATTACCAGTAGCTTTGCGGAGCACAGTTAGTTCATCCGACTCGCAAACGCATTATCTCAGGAAGGGCGCATCCTGAAAAACAGATCGGTGCACATTGGTGTTGACGGTTTTCAACACAAATATACACTAACAAATTCGGTCTACGCCTATAGACCTGATTTATACTGATATATACAGCGATCAGAAATTAATTTCTCTGGAGATTAAAAACCTCAACTTCCTTAACCGGTATATCAACCAGAAAGCAGACAGGGAAAGCGGGGGACCCACTGATGAGCCGGACCCCTAGCAGCTGTGTCAACCAGCAGCAGAATACCGGCGGAACACGTCTATGGGCATTTTACCATTTACCTAGCTTGTTTGTATGGCAAGTTATAACGTCAATTTATAATATTAAAGACTGTCCTGTGGCAACAGGTTATATTTCATTGCGGTGACGGGTTTCAACATAAATATACACTTACAATATCGATCTACGCCTATAGACCATATGCATACTGATATGTTCAGCGAGCAGAAAAACATTTATCTGGAGATTAAAAACCTCAAGTCTCTAAACCGGTCGTTCAACCAGAAAGCAGATAAGGAAAGCTGGGCCCCACTGATGAGCCGGACCCCTAGCAGCTGTGTCAACCAGCAGCAGAATACCGGTGGAACACATGTTTCTGGGCCTCAAAGCAAGTACCTAGCCTGTTAGTATGGTAAGTAACAACGTCAATTTATGCTCTTTAAGACTGTCCTGTGGCAGCAGGTGTATGTTATATTGGGGGTGACGGGTTTCAACACAAATATTCAATTACAATTTCGGTCTACGCCTATTCACCTTATATATATACTGATATATACCGTGATTAGAAATTTATTTCTCTGGAGCTTAAAAATCTAAACTTTCTAAACTGTTATATCAACCAGAAAGCAGATAGGGAAAACGGGGACTCAGGCATGTGCCGGACCCCTAGCAGCTGTGTCAACCAGCAGCACAATACTCTCAACACATGCGTCTTGGCCTTTAAGCAACAACCTAGCCTCTTAGGATGGTAAGTTACAACGTCAATTTATACTACTTAAGACTGTCCTGTGGCAGCAGGTGAATGTTTTATTGGGGGTGACGGTTTTCAACACTAATATACACTTACAATATCCATCTACGCCTATAGACCTTATATATACTGATATGTACAGCGAGCAGAAATTAATTTCTCTGGAGATTAAAAACCTTAAGTTTCTTAACCGGTCTATCAACCAGAAAGCAGATAGGGAAAGCGGGGGACCCACAGATGAGCTGGAGCCCCAGCAGCTGTGTCAACCAGCAGCAGAATACCGGCGAACAGCGGTCGGCGGAGGTAGCAGTTGAGAGCGGGGTTCCACAGGGTTCTGTTTTTGGCCCTATTCTCTTCCTTATATATATATATATATATTGATGACTGCGTAAGCGGACTAGACTGCAAAATCGCAATGTTCGCTGATGACATAAAACTTTTGAAGGTCGTACGCAACCAAGACGATGAATTAAACCTCCAGGCAAATTTGCATAGACTGGAGCAATGGTCGATCCTTTGGCTCATGCCATTCAATGTGGCCAAATGCAAACTAATGCGCTTTGGTAGATCCAGCACTACGCCTCGGAGGGTGTATTACCTGAATCACACGCCGCTGCCAGAGGTTGAGGCTCAGAATGACCTGCGGGTGTGGTTCCCGCCTTCACTGAAGCCATCACTACACGTCCTGAAAGTGACTAAATCCGTAATGTCGAGCTTGTATCTAATCAAGTGAGCCTTTGCTAAGTTTGACAAAGTTGTATTTGGCAAGGTATTCGGCACGTTCGTGCGACCTCAACTGGAATTTGCCATCCAAGCCTGGAGACCTTGGACAGCCAAAAACAAAAAAACCTCGAAAGGGTACAAAGACGCGCAACAAAATTATTACGAGGCCAACGGAACCTCCCTTATGAGACCCGATTGGTAAACCTTGATTGTTTCTCTTGATTACAGGCAGATACGTGGGGACCTAATCCAGGCATTTCGCATGTTGCGTGGTCAGGATTGCTGCCTTCAAACAAATGACTTCTTTGAGCGGGTCACCACCTCTAGGCTGCGAGGACACCCCCTCAAATTACGTGTGACTGGGGCAAGACTTGACCTAAGAAAATTCTTTTTCTCTAAGAGGGTAATCCAGGCATGGAATGCCCTTCCTGCGGATATTGTCATGTCCCCTTCCGTGGATGTTTAAAGGCAAACCTAGACCGATTTAATGAGTATCGTCACGATTAAGTACTCCAAATCCAATCACTGAAGTATTCCGATTCTAAAAATGGAAGCACTCTACATCCAAAACCTGAAATGCTAGAAATACTATAAATATATACTTATAGTAATTTGTAAGTAGTATTATTATTAGTACTTAACCAAATGAGTTTCTGACATTATCTAGCTATGACGTCTCTACTCACTATGCGATCTGTGCCGATCGTGTCTGAGGACGCATCTACCGCACCTATGGTCCTAGGCTACGCGGCCCTGTCAAACCCTTTCTCGTATCGACCGATTGCTGACGACGTGGTGGGTTCCTCGGCTCTTGGCACAGCAAAGGCGTATCATGGTCGCATCTCCGGTCTTCGGCACGTTCTCGTGACTCCGAGGTCTCCTCCTCGTATGGTCCTTCGGGTGTAGATATTACTCGTCATTGACGCCATGGCTACTGTCAACATTCACAGAAGCATCATGCCCCTATCATTCACATACTTCCCCACGAGTGACTGTTTTTCTCCTAAAAACCAAAAATGATATTCCATTTTGAATTATGAGCCAGCCTTAGGAGTTTTTTCACTGTCTGCTATTCTTCCTCAGATACACTGCTGGCTCGTGTAAACTGCGTGTGCGTTTTACTTGAAACAAGCGAGTAGTCGTTTGAAATTGTGTAAAGGACTTCTTTAGAATGTTTGGCTTTCCCGATGCATTTCTTAAATCTTATGTACAAAGAGGGAGTTCAAAGGCGTTTGCCTACATTTCCTCTGATAAATTTGACTTGACACGACTTGAAACACGTGTCTGGGCATTTTACCAAGTACTTTGCCGGTTAGTATGGCAAGTTATAACGTCAATTTATGCTACTTAAGACTGTCCTGTGGCAGCAGATCCATATTACATTGGGGTTAGCAGGTTTAAACACAAATATACACTTACGATTTCGGTCTATGCCTATTGACTCTATATATACTGATAGATACCGTGGTTAGCAATAAATTTCTCTGCAGATTAAAAATCTCAACTTTCTAAACTGCTATATCAACCAGAAAGAAGACAGGGAAAGCGTGGGACCCACTGATGAGCCGGACCCCTAGCAGCTGTGTCAACCAGCAGCAGAATTCCGGCGGAATATGCCTTTGGGCATTTTACCATGTACCTAGCTTGTTTCTATGGCAAGTTATAACGTCAATTTATACTACTTAAGACTGTCCTGTGGCAAAAGGTTATATTTCATTGCGGTGCCGGGTTTCAACATAAATATGCACTTACGATTTCGTTCTATGCCTATTGACTCTATATATACTGAT
>JAYGXS010000009.1:11963803-11974768 GCA_036362985.1 Ligula intestinalis
TATGTTTTATTGGGGGTGACGGGTTTCAAAACAAATATACACTTACAATATCGATCTCTGCCTATAGACCTTATGTATACAAATATGTACAGCGAGCAGAATTTAATTTCTCTGAAGATTAAAAAATTCAAATTTCTAAACCGGTTTATCAACCAGAAAGCAGACAGGGAAAGGGGGGACCCACAGATGAGCTGGACCACAACCAGCAGCAGAATACCGGCGAAACACGTGCCTGGGCATTTTACCAAGTACTTTGCCGGTTAGTATGGCAAGTTATAACGTCAATGTATGCTACTTAAGACTGTCCTGTGGCAGCAGATCCATATTACATTGGGGTTAGCAGGTTTAAACACAAATATACACTTACGATTTCGGTCTATGCCTATTGACTCTATATATACTGATAGATACCGTGGTTAGCAATAAATTTCTCTGGAGATTAAAAATCTCAACTTTCTAAACTGCTATATCAACCGGAAAGAAGACAGGGAAAATGTGGGACCCACTGATGAGCCGGACCCCTAGCATCTGTGTCAACCAGAGCCAGAATAACCGCGAAACACGTCTCCGGGCCTTGAAGCCAGTACCTAGCCTGTTAGTATGGTAAGTAACAACGTCAATTTATACTCTTTAAGACTGTCCTGTGGCAGCAGGTCTATGTTTTATTGGGGGTGGCGGGTTTCAACACAAATATACAATTACAATTTCGGTCTACTCCTATGCACCTTATATATATACTGATATATACCGTTATAAGAAATTAATTTCTCTGAAGATTACAAATCTTAACTTTCTAAACTGTTATATCAAACAGAAGGCAGATAGGGAAAACGGGGGACTCAGGCATGTGCCGGACCCCTAGCAGCTGTGTCAACCAGCAGCACAATACTCTCAACACATTCTTCTGAGCCTTTAAGCAGCAACCTAGCCTCTTAGTATGTTAAGTTACAACATCAATTTATACTTCGTAAGACTGTCCTGTGGCAGCAGGTGAATGTTTTATTGGGGGTGACGGTTTTCAACACAAATATACAGTTACAATATCCATCTACGCCTATAGACCTTATATATACTGATATGTACAGCAAGCAGAAAAATAATATCTCTGGAGCTTAAAAATCTCTAGTTTCTAAACTGGTCTATCAACCAGAAATTAGATAAGGAAAGCGGGGGACCCACAGATGAGCTGGAGCCCCAGCAGCTGTGTCAACCAGCAGCAGAATACCGTCGAAACACGTGTCTGGGCATTTTACCAAGTACTTTGCCGGTTAGTATGGCAAGTTATAACGTCCATTTATGCTACTTAAGACTGTCCTGTGGCAGCAGGGGCATATTACATTGGGGTTGGCCGGTTTAAACACAAATATACACTTACGATTTCGGTCTATGGCTATTGACTCTATATATACTGATATATACCCTGGTTAGAAATAAATTTCTCTGGAGATTAAAAACCTCAACATTCTAAACCGCTATATCAACCAGAAAGAAGACAGGGAAAGCGTGGGACCCACTGATGAGCCGGACCCCTAGCAGCTGTGTCAACCAGCAGCAGAATACCGGCGGAACAGGTCTATGGGCATTTTACCATGTACCTAGCTTGTTTTTATGGCAAGGTATAACGTCAATTTATACTACTTAAGACTAACCTGTGGCAACACAGTCTATCAACCAGAAAGCAGATAGGGAAAGCGGGGGACCCACAGATGAGCTGTACCCCCAGCAGCTGTTTCAACCAGTGGCAGAATACCCGTGAAAAAGCTGTAGGTGTAGACGGAAATTTTACGTGTATATTTGTGTTGAAACCCGTCAACATCTGTGAAATATACTCATGCTGCCATTCAGACAGTCGTCAGTAGCATAAATTGGCGTTGAAACTTACTATACTAACAGCCTAGGTACTTGCTGAAAGGCCCAGACACGTTTTTGCCGGTATTCCGCCGCTCCTTGACACAGCTGCGAGGGGTCCGGTGAATCATTGGGTCACCCCGGCTTTCCCTTTCTGCTTTTTGGTGCATATGCGGATTTTTAAATTTCAGCTTTGTAATCGCCGGAGAAATTAATCTCTGATCGTGATATGTACTAGTATATTCATGGTCTATAGGCGTGGACCGAAATTGTAAGTGTATATTTGTGTTGACACCTGTAAACCCCTGTGAAATATACACATGCTAACATCAGACAGTCCTCAGTATTATAAATTGACGTTGTTACTTACCATACTAGCAGACTAGGTACTTGCTAAATGGCCCATGCACGTGTTTCGCCGGTATTCTGCCAATGGTTGACACAGCTGCGAGGGGTCCGGCTTTCACTTTCTGGTTGATATTTCGGTTTTTAAAGTTCAGCTTTTTAATTTCCAGAGAAATTATTTTTCTTTGTGGCATATATCAGTATGAAAAGAAAGAAGGTCTTCGGAAAATCGAATTGTACTCGTGAATTTTCGAACAAGTATCACGTGTTCGTCGTCAGACTAAATTAAAAGTGAGGGCTGGGAATGTCGTACTAGAGGTTTTGGAGGCAGAGGTTACAACGGACGGGGGAGGGAAGGGGGGATTGGGTGGAAGGTTTGCGGTGACGTGACACTCGTGGCAATCGGTTGTGCTAGTGAGGGGAGGGGGGTGTTAGCGTTTGACTATGGGTCACGTGTTCGGGGGAGGGGGGAGGCTGGTTAAGAGTCAGAGAAATTCCACTTGACCGGGCACAGAGAGCCAGTTGTTGTTTCAGGCGCTGTCCAGATTAATACACCATGCACGAAACCCGGTATAGTGTGAGTCAAGCTCTACGTGCCTGTTTATACTAGCCGGATTCGAGTGCCAAGCTTCAATGAATTCTCTCGCTTCTCGCGTATTAGCCATTGCGATCACGTCGAAGGCATCGCAATTGAAGTGGTGATCACACTCAATGGAGTGTGCAAATAAGAGTGATAAATGGTTCCGTAGGCGAACGGCTGACTTGTGTTCGTTGATGCGAGTCTCAAGGCGTCGGCCTGTTTGGCCAATATAAACGCAAGGGCAACCAGCACACGGTATACGGTAAACGACGTTACTTAGTTGTCCCACGGGTAGAGCGTCATTTATTCGACCTTAGCTTGCGCGCAGTGAGGTTGCGGGCTTGTGGGCAACGGAGATGCCACAGCGACTTAATTGCCGAGAGATGGTTTCAGATACTCTATTCATGTAGTGTAGAGAATAAAATTTCCGTGGCAATGTAACATCGTTGGGAGGGAGGTTTTTTACTTGACCCCGACGTCTAAGGCAATTCTTGACAAAGCTTGTCGGATATCCATTGGCCCGGAAAATTTTGTACAAGTACGTTAGTTCTCTCTTGAGCAAATCATCGTTACTGCAATAACGGTGGGCCCGTTGGAAAAGAGTGCGAAAACAGCTCCTTTTATGGGCCGCAGGGTGGTTACTCTTATATTTAAAGATGATTCCTGCAGTGGAGTCCTTTCGGTAGACGCTTGTTGCGAGTTCGCCATCTGCAAGTCTTTGTATCCTCTCGTCAAAGAATGGGAGGGTATCTCCTCCTGCCTCTTCGCGGGTAAATTGTATTCCTAAGAAGACCTCATTTAGACTCCGGTGCAGCCGTTCGACATCGCAAGTCTTCATGATGACGAATGTGTCGTCTACGTAATGGAGCCACGTTTTTGGTTCTACAGCGCCAAAAACCTCCCCTTCTAGTCTCTGTATGACTAGCTCGGCCATTAGCCTCGATATTGGCGAGCCCATTGGGGTACTCTTCACCTGCTGATAGGACTTGCCATCAAATTGACAATAGTTCTTGAGACAGAGCTTAAGCATGTCCAACACGTGTTCTTTCGGAATATCAATAGGATTTTCATCTAGGCGCCGCTCTATGCTATCGATGGTTAAAACGTGCGGTATAGAAGAAAACAGAGCAACAACGTCGAATGACATAATACATTCGTCAGGACTTACTTGACGTCCTTGAATTCTATGCAGGAATGCCTGTGGGTTTTTGAAGTTGTATTGGGATCCATCACTCGAGTGCTTATTTTTCTGTTAAGCCATTTGGCGAGGTTGTAGGTGGGGGATCCAATTAGTGGCACTATCATCCCCAATGGCGTATCAGCCTTGTGCGCTTTTGGAAGGCCATACGCATGTGCGATACGATGGTCGCTAAGGTTGATAAATTTGGCGTCAGCTTTTTAATCTCTGGAGAAATTAATTTCTGATCGCAGTAAATATCAGTACATTGAGGGTCTATAGATGTTTACCTATATTTTAAGTATATATTTGTGTTGAAACCCGTCAACCTCTATGAAATATACACATGCTGCCATCAGACAGTCTTCAGTAGTATAAATTGACGTTGTAAGTTACCATACTAGGCACTTGCTAAAAGGCCCAGCCATGTGTTTCGCCGGTATTCTGCTGCTGCTTGACACACCTGCGAATGGTCCGGCTTATCAATGGGTCACCCCGGCTTTCCCTATCTGCTTTCTCGTTCATAAACCGGTTTAAAAAGTTAGCTTTTTATCTCCGGAGGAATTAATTTTCTGATCGTGGTAGATATCACTATATTGAAGGTCTATAGGCTTTGACCGAAATTGTAATTGCATGAATAGAAGCGAATATGCGTGCCCCAGGTTCTTGGTGTAAAAAAGACGAAGACGCGATCTCTGGAACGGTATTTTTTTCGTGAGCTTTCGGCTCTACACGAGAAGCCATCGTCATAGTAAATGAGGACAGCAAACGTGAGCTTTGCATAAATGGGGTTGGTAAGTAAGGGGGATGGTGGGGCGGTGAAGTTGCGATTATTGATTTGTCTCTTTCCATGCTGCGTCCGTTCTTACGTTATCGTATATCCGATGCGTGCCCCCGGATGGACGGCGTGTGACTTAGAGATGGTGGTCTGCGGGCTTGTAGAGGAACTGGGCCCTGGGCTTTTGGACGACAAGGGAAGAGCAACGTCATGATGTACCGTAGCGATTATGATGCGAAAGCACAAGCTCTCCTCGAAGACCAACAAGCTTACACACCCACGCATTTCTCACAGGCCAAATCACTGATCAGCCTGCTCACTAGTCTCCTGAGCCGGCTACGACGCAGCAACGTGATATCGCAAGACAAATGACGACAAACCAAACCAACTGACACGGCACTGGCTCGATTTTACGGTTTGCCAAAAATCAACAAGCCCAACGTTCCAGTCCGGCCAATCGTGGCATTGAAAGGTAGCCCTACTTATTACCTATCTAAATGGATGTCACGAAAACTAAACTTTCTTCTAGAGGGCTCAACGACCTCAATCAATTCGGCCACCCAATTTCTAGCCACTATCCGGGGTAGAACGGTTGAACCGGATCAAACTTTGGTATCTTTTGATGTCATTTCACTATTAACATCTATCCCTCCGGATCTGGCACGCGACGTCCTACGCAAACGACTCAAAGAGAAATACGACGAATCGAGGGTACCCTTAAAAAAATTTACCACCTCATGCAACTCTTCCTTTTCTGCCAAAGAAATTTTTACATTTAATAGTAAAACATACGAACAGACCAAAGGGACGCCGATGGGATCCCCAATTTCCAGTCTCATCGCAGGAGCTGGAAAAAGTCGCCTTCGACCAATTTGCGCCTGCATTCTGGTGCCGATACATGGACGACACTTTCGTTATAATCGAACGGAGCAGGCTATCCGACTTCTAAAACCTTCTAAATGGTATCTTCCCCGACATCCAATTCACAAACGAGAAAGAGAGTGCCGAACAACTACCGTTCCTGGATGTGCTCGTCACGCGCAGACCCAACGGGGAACTCAGCACCACGGTTTATAGAAAGGCAACTAACACAACCCAGGTGTTCAGCTTCCATAGCAACCACCCACTTACGCATAAACGTGGCTGTATTCGAGCACTATTTCAGCGGGTGAAGATACACTGTAGTGAACCGGAAGGATGAGCGCAAGAATTACAACATCTTCGGGACCAACTTGCCAGGAATGGATACCCCAACAGCTTCATCCACCGATGCCTCCGAACGCGCCCATGGGGACCAAACGAAAGGGGACCACCGACGCTCTGGCACGCTTTACCGTACATTAAAAACGTGTCAAAAGCAACCGAGCGTATTGCTGCAGAGCTCGGCGTGGGTATTGCTCATCGCCCGATAGCTACTATGCGTGCACGAATCATGCAAATAAAAGACTCGCTGGATGTAGGTGACCAATCTGGCGTCATTTATCAGGTGCCATGTCGCGACTGTTCTTGCCATTATAGAGGGTAGACCGGGCGACGGCTGAGCTCGCGAATAAAGGAGCACAAATGGGCAGTGCGGAAAGGGAACCCACAGTCCTAGATCGCTACCCACACTCTAGAAGAGAGCCCCAAATTCGACTTCTCCAATACGCGGATAATGGCACGAGCTGCTAATAGGATGCAACGCGAACTGCTGGAGGCCTGGTTGTCAGATCCCAACTCCAGAAACAGGCATATGGATATACCGCCCTGATATTTTGCCATCCGTGCCCGCGACCAGAAACCAGGGCCCAGTTCCTCGATAAGCCTGCAGGCCACCACCTCAAGGTCACACGCCATCACTCCAGGGGCGCGCGTCGGAGATACGATAAGGTGAGAACGGACTTAGCATGGACACAAATCAATAATTGCCACTACCCTCACCCCGCCCCCCCCCCCCTCCCTTACCAACCCCATATATGCGTAGCTGACGTTTGCTGTCCTCACTCTGACGATGGCTTCTCGTCTGGAGCCGAAAGCTCAGAATAAAAATATCCTGAAACCTTCTTCACTCATTCGCCTTTATTTTAGTTAGGGTCAGTGGGGCTACTAGAAAATGTTCCTCAATGACCTCGCCCGGATTTAAGGCAGACTCTCCCGGCATACATGCTTTATAGTACCGTACTGCCTTTAAACTCATTATCCCTGGGTTCGAAGTACGCGTAACTGCTGGATACAGAGTCAGAGAAGTCAAGAAGAACGAAACATAGATATTTTGCAGTGGGTTCAAGAATATGAACTATAGTAAAACACGTTTTTTTACATAGAAGACATTGTTCGATTTCCGGAACTGTGCTGCAGGAAACTTTACGAAGTTGCTTTCAAATACTTAATTGCGCATCTTACTTTCCTGAAAAGAGGAATAAGCAGTGTGAAGTTTCAAAGGCTGATTGGTTGAAACACGTTGGTGTCTCTATAGGGAAAGTTATGAAGAGTATTCGGGTAGCAGTTTCTTGTAGAAGCATCAGTAAGAAATCTTTTCATGCACTCTTGGTGGGAAGTTTCAATGTCCTCGTGGATTGGTTTATCATTTTCAGTAACTTAGGTAACGTTAAAGGATCTCACCCACAGTACAGCCTAAATGGAGACCGCATTCCCGCATTCCAACGGATTCCTTGTACAAGATGAGGTAGCACGTGCACGTTAAATATATACTTAAATACCTACTATATGCGCTTAAGTAGGCGTAGTTGTTTCTATATATTTTACTTAAATCTTACCGTTTTATAGGGTTACTTAACATAATCCTATCGCACTGCTTCTTAGAGACCCTTTAATAATCGCCAAAGACTCTTGTCCAGTTTTCGTAACACGCAACCTCGTAGTTAACGATTCTCGGATATCATAGAATCCACTGATCATTTCTACGGCAATTTGATATCCGTTAACTTTCCCTAAGCACATTGCACACCCACACTGCAACTTATAGTGATCTGTGATTATTTTTCGACTTCAGGAAGTACGAACGTTGTGCAGATTCTGTTAGCCACTTTGATTGCTTATTTTGGCACACTCCATTGCAGCTTCCCTCCCCTAACTGAAATATTTAGTTTCGACCGATAGTGCTCCTTTAATATCTGCTGCAGTGTTGTGTCATAATCGTTTCCAGGAGTTCTAGGTATTGACATTTCCGCGTCCCATTGTCCGAATTAATCAACATACATATTTTATCAGACTAAGACATAAAATCGTTCTGAGGTTCCGTTATTCTCCTCATTTTTTAGTATTTTACTTACAATTAATATGGATAAAGCATTGCGCACTGTCTATTGTTCAAATCACTATTCATTAACTAACTACTACGTTGATTACCGTGCAAATTAATCATCTATTTCGTCAGTATAAGTGATACCCTTTAGAAAATCTGAATGAATTCCTATTTATTATCTCAAGTACCTTTCAACAGAGGCCTATACTATTTTTTATTTGCTTTACAAATTAACGAGTATGCTTATATTTTTATAGCCAGTGTAGCTCCCTCCATGCCCGAAATTTGACGGAGCTATGGGGGACTGGTGTTGATAGATTGTTCGGCTTGCTTACTTATCAATTTTTCCATTGTCGTTAATTTTTTCGTTGCTATATATTAGCACACGACCATATTTTTATCTACTGCTCTCTAAGTTTCTGTAAAACACCTATTTCCACCGGTTCCGTAAGGCAGAATTCTGTGTGGCCTTGTCGGGAAGTGCTCATTTAAGTTCCGGCCAGATTTGGGGTTACCATGCTACTTTTGATGCAATCAGTAGTCTGAATATTTTAAATGGCAGTGGATCCGGTTCAGTTGAAGTGCACGCTATAAAAACTCTCTTCGAGACAAGACAATTTTTTTAGAAGCACTCCTGTAGGCTCAGGCCTCCAGTTCTTGTTGCACTAAAAACGAGTCAATACTTAGTCATTATAATGCGTTCGCGTATATCCGATTTAATGCCTACTCGTACAACTCAGTTAACAAGAGTTAACCTCATTGATTAACGTTTACCTGAATGTTAACGGAACTCATCTGTCCGGCTCTGCCACCGGAAATACTGTCTGCTTACTTCTGGCTGCTAGGGCTGTCAGAGATTCTGTCGAGGCCTAAGGCAGAACGGGACGGATGAGTTCCGTTAGCGGTCAGGTGAGCGTTCCCCCAACGAATGCCAATATCCCCTGACCTAAACCGGCGAGACAATGAGCTCGTGGCTCAGTGGTTAGGGCATTTGACTCTGATCAAAAGGGTCGCACGTTCGAGGCTCGGGTAGAATCCCACTTGAGTCTGGGTATGACTGGCTGACGACGACTAGTAAGTCAGAAATGACCATTCCGGTCTCACTTGTTTTTGCCGGTAATACTAAGAGTTAACCCTTTTCCCAACTTTATCGGAAACAAAGCCCAAAGCTTTAGCATAATATTTATTAGTAAACTGGTCAACGGTAAGTCATTTCCAAATGATTCTTCATACTTGCCGAAGGATCAGATTGCACCATCGGCGTGGTTTTCAAAGCACTTGACATAAAAACTCTCCCCCCAATGATGTTTCAAATGCGACGCACAAATGGTATAACAGAAGATATCGCAGCGCCCATGAGGATTTTTATCGAAAGACTGACTCCACAGTAAATATTTCTGGCCCTCCATCATCAGTGACTGGCGAATACATTTTGGCGTCGCACTAGAAAGTATCTGCTTTGAACGCGCCATTGTGCCTCTCCAGTCGATCATCAATACTGGCCGTGTGATGTAGATCATTGGCCATCCATTTTGGCTTTCCCATGAACTTTTTACTTAACCAACTTGTTATCGTCTCGTTACACGACCTCAGCTCCATGGAACTTAACTTTGATATTAGTGTGATGAGCATGCAATGTCACTGGTGACCTTGGGTTGAACCTATGCGCGTTAATGTTTGTTCCTTCTCCAATAAGGTACGTTATCTGCCATTGTACTGTGGAAGTTTGACAGCCGACTTCGACTTGATCCACTCTGCGCTCCACAGCAGGGTGGTGTAGGGATGGTGACTAACCTTGGATTTCTAGTAGTCTAGTAGTGGCTGTACTCGGATCACGAAAGTCATCAGATCGAATCCCAGGTTGTTAGTTAAGGGCGAGAGTCGCCAGAATAAGGGCTTTAGAAGAAGAAGATGCAATCAATAGAAGAAGAGTTTTATTTTCCTGACGTTTTGGATTCCCTCGGGAATCCTTAATCATAGGTGATGATAACATAGGCATGATCATTCGTAGATGAGGTGGATACGTGCACATGCTGCATGGTACTTAAAGTTCCTAGTGGTCATCCGCGTGTGTTTGATAATTTTTCACTTCTGTAGCCGACGCTTGGGTCTTAATTGATGCGGTACTGGCTTGACACTTCGCGTTCGACTCACTAATTGTCACAATTTCCATGTCAGCATCAGATGCGGCGGTGAGAAAGAAAGACGCCAACTCCCAGGTTGCAGCTCATTCTACGGGGCCCAGCCCTATGCTCAACTTTGATGAGGCCGGAATCCTCGCAAGAGGTGACAACCGCGTGAGCCGCAAGCTGCTCGAGTCATGGTTATCAGGCGCCCAGTCCATTAACAAGCACAACGATTTGGCGTTTTCCTACTGTGTACTGAGAAATTGCAAAATAATCGGTCACTTGGGAAGGGCTGGGCCCGAAAACAACCCTGACGACAGTGAGCATAATTGTCGCGCAATTACCGTGCCCGCATTCGACACGGACAAGGAAATCGGGGCACTTAATGAGCCAAACACGAAGTGTCATGTCATCACCGCAGCAACTGAGACCAAAGCGGTGGCTACAGAAGTGAACAATTATCACACATGCGGATGACCGCCAGGAACTATAAATACCGTGCAGCCTGTGCATGTCTCCACCCCATCTGCGCATGACCATGACCATGTTATCATCACCTATGATTAAGGATTCCCGAGGGAATCCAAAACTTCCAATAGGTGAGAATATCCGAGTTTCAGGAAGCAGTTCTGAAGAAGAGGAAGAAGAAGAAGAAGAAGAAGAAGAAGAAGAAGAAGAAAAAGAAGAAGAAAAAGAAAAAGAAGAGATCACCAAAGCAAGAGTTTTATTGTCCTGACGTTTCGGATGCCGTCGGGAATCCTTAGTCATAGGTTATCATGAAAAAGTCTGAGACATGGGCAGACTTGTTCACGATTACCTATGACTAAGGATTCCTGACGGTATCTGAAACGTCAGGACAATAAAACT
>JAYGXS010000009.1:11974778-11998965 GCA_036362985.1 Ligula intestinalis
AAGAAGAAGAAGAAGAAGAAGAAGAAGAAGAAGAAGAATAAGAAGAAGAAGAAGAATAAGAAAACTCGATCGCTGGGACAACATGCTTATTTGCCTGAAGTTTCGACATCCGGCGCGGATTCAACATCAGGGACATAAAAAGGAAACCGGCGCTTGCGCAAACGAGATGGCCAACAAAAGCGCACCGACTTCAAGATTTGGTGTTCGATCCCGTACGTCAAAAACTTATCGGAAGCCGTCGGCCGCCTTCTTGCACCACTTGGAGTTGGAGTCGCACACAGGCCGGAAGCAACCATAAGGCGTCAGATAATGAAACCGAAAGAGCCACTGCCACGGCAAAAAACATGTGGGGTCGTCTACAGGATAGGCACTATACATTACATACGTACTTTATTATGTGTAGAGCTTGATATGTACAAGAAAAGAACGCATTGCCTGTGTTTTCGAGACCTAGGAGGCTAGCCAGACGACCTTGGTATCTTTTGGCGTCATGCCAGTCGGAATAGTCTAGCTTGAGCGGGAACGCGTTGTTCCCATGCACATGCAATGCCAGTCTTCAGCCAACCACGGTCCCTGCGGCCCGGAAGGCGCTGGCACTTTCTCTCACTTCTGATTCCCTGTTGGTGACTGCGCTCGCGCTACCACTGGGTTTCAGGCCCCACTGCGGGTGCCCGAAAAGCTAGGCGGTCACTATGCGGTGAAGGAGAGAGTGAGATCGACCTCGGCGCGTTTCTCTCCTCACTATAATAAATCTGAATGCGTCTGAATCTATCACGGTGCGCTAAAAGCCGTGGCTTGGAGGGTTTTCCAACTGACGGGCAAACTCGGGCTCCCACGTAGCTGCTCCTTTTGTACGCGTTTGTCTATGTGTGCGTACGGGAGGAGAGGGAGGACTGAGAGCCAGGCTGCAATGGCTCCCTCTTAATGTGGCCTTTATGGCGCTCCCGCGCAGTCGGGAGCATACCTAGCGAGATGGCTGTGTCAAGTATGCGCGTGCGTGCTGAGTGTTTATCGCGCCAGCCATCTACACCCTCCCTCATCCCCGGTCTTATTGACTTTGTCTTTACACCGGAAACGTAGGTGGGAGTGGCGAGCGAGTGGGTAGATTCTGTGCAAGTCTGCCTAAACTCCTGTTTTCTCTCAGACGAGTTCTCTGCGCTGCTCCTACTTGCTGTTGCTTTCGTGTTGCTTGCCCAGCTTGCCTCTGTGTATGCTGCGGCTTACTTCAGCGTTTGCTGCGGCTTGTTGGAGCGCCTGGCGCCAAAGTCGAAATCGACGGGGGAACTGTCGTCGTGTGTGTGTATGTGTGTGCGTGGGGGGCACCCCTGAAAAGACCCTCAAGGCTGTGCAGCAACTGTCCAGCGGGAAGGCACCAGGGTCCGACGGGATCACTGCGGAGATTTATAAATATGGTAGTCACCAACTCATAATTCACATCACTACCCTGTGTCAAGAGATGTGGCGACAGGGACAAGTTCCTCAGGATTTCAGAGACGCCACAATTGTCCAGCTTTACAAGCAAAAGGGAATCTCTGATGCGTGGGTTCAAATCCCGCCAAACGCCTAGAGTTTTTCACACTTGGGTCAACTCAAATTAAGCAAATCTGCCAAACCAACTTAACAAAAGGAATCGTCAAGTTTGTGACAACCACCGCGGCATCTCACTGCTCAATATTGCCGGAAAAATCTTCGCACTCATTCTACTCAATCGTCTGAACAGCCACTTGGAACAAGGGCTTCTGTCTGAAAGTCAGTGTGGTTTTCGACGTCACCGCGGCACCACTGACATGATATTTGCCGCGCGTCAGCTGCATGAGAAATGTCCAGAGATGCGGACCCACCTCTACGCTACGTTCGTAGATCTGACAAAAGCCTTCGACACGGTGAACTGACCCGGACTTTGGAAGGTCATGCAGAAGTTCGGCTGTCCGGAACACTTCTTCCACATGGTTCGACAACTCCATGATGGGATGATGGCGCGCGTCACGGACTGCGGAACGCTGTCTGAGGCCTTCGCAGTGACCAATGGATTGCAGCAGGGCTGTGTCCTCGCGCCCACCCTCTTCAGTCTCATATTCTCTGCCATGCTGATGGACGCCTAACGTGACGAGCATCCTGGAATTCCCATCAACTACAGAACGGACGGAAACCTTCTCAACATTCGTCGGATGCAGGCCCCCACGCGCGTCTCCACAACCACAGTTCATGATCTGCTGTTTGCGGACGACTGCGCTCTCAACACCACCACCGAAGCAGACATGCAAAGGAGCATGGACCTCGTTGCAGCAGGTTGCGCCAACTTTGGCCTCACCATCAACACGGACAAGACGGTGGTTTTACATCAACCGCCGCCAGGTGCTGACTTCAACCCCGCACGCATCAACGTCACTGGAGCCGTACTGCAGAACGTGGACAACTTCACTTACCTCGGCAGTACGCTTTCCCGCAACACTAAAATAGACGCCGAGATTGCCCACAGAATCTCCAAAGCCAGTCAAGCCTTCGGTCGGCTACAAGCCTCCGTATGGAATCGTCATGGTCTTCAACTGTCAACAAAATTGAAGATGTACAAGGCTGTTGTGCTGTCAACACTCTTGTACGGAGCGGAGACTTGGACTGTCTATGCTAGCCAAGCGTGCAAACTGAACCACTTTCACACCAGCTGCCTACGCCGCATATTGAAGGTGAAGTGGCAGGAGAGGATTCCGGACACGGAAATCCTGGAGAGAACGGGATTTCTCAGCATCCAGGCCATGCTCAGGCAGATACAACTGCGCTGGAGCGGTCACGTGGTACGTATGAACGACGAACGACTACGCAAGCGACTGTTCTATGGCGATGTCGCCGTAGGCACTCGTCGCAAAGGAGGACAGAAGAGCCGTTACAAGGATACCCTGAAGAATTCCCTGAAGCGTCTCCAAATCAACACGACAAACTGGGATGAGCTAGCATAGGACCGATCTGTGTGGCGAAGAACGGTAAAAACAGGCGCCGCAATCTACGAAGCTAGTCGGATCGCCGCCGCCAAGGCAAAACGGACGGCACGCAAGTCTCACAATCCACGGACGCACACTGCCACCACCCAAGCCCTTTCAACGTGTCCGCGTTGTTAACGCACGTTCCGTGCACGCATTGGCTTGTTCGGTCACCTCCGGAAGCCATGCAACCCTCCTCCAGCAGCATTTACGTCTGCAGCACCAAACACACAACCAGACCCTACTCCAGCCTCCACCTCGACGGCAATCACCGAGGGGAGAGTTGCCTCGGTGCCCTCATCCACCGACTCCAACCCACCCACAACTTCCTCCACATCATTGCCCGCCACAACTTGCATCCCTACGTGTGAACCCCCACCAGCTCTGGGGGCCTGATATGCCCTCACTGCAATCGCACATTCACCTCACGCATCGGCCTAGTCGGTCACTTGCGAATCCATCGCACAGAGACTGGTGAACTAGTGCCTGGAGCACCAACACACAGACGAGACCGCCACCTTCACTGCCCACACTGCCCCCGATCATTCGCTCATCGCATGGGCCTACTAGGTCACATGCGCATTCACAACAGCGGCACTAACCGTGATGTCGGCACACCCAGCACCTCACACATCTTCACCACCAGCCTCAGCCACACTCACTAGTCGCCTCGCATCACGGTTGCGTCGTTAGGTTTGTCAGGAACACAGGTGAGTGCCTCCTCCCTCAGGTAAGTGGACGCCGTTCTTGCTGAATTTGTCGAATACTGTCTTGCCTTTACTGCCCCATAATAGCTCCTGTAGTTTATATTACTCGCTCCAGTACCGCACTGACACTCATTATAGCGGCGCCTACAGTTCTGTCTTTAGCACAAACGTCAGCCTCAGTAGTTACTGAAGAATCTCTGCTACAAGGTAAGCTGACATTTTGCTGTCATTGTTCTTTTCTATACTTCATCTCCTCCTCTTTCTCTCGGCCTGTCTGCGTTCCCCCCAATCGCCTCCTCTTCCTATCTTCCTTTTTTCACTCTCTTCTTCTTCCTATCCCTTTTTCTACTCTTCTACTTCATCTTTTCCCCTCCTTCTTCCTCTTCCTCTTCTTATTCTGTAATTTTTTCTTCTTTTTCTTTTTCTTCTTCTGCACGCCCACAATTACAAAGTTCTCTTGCTCTTCTTTCAGCCTCGCCCACGGACGCCGACCGACGACGGAGCATGGGTAGTGCCTTTCAGTCGTTGACTGACTGGTTACCCCTCTCAGGAGGGTGTCAGCCCAGGCTTCATGCAGGGCGGCTCTCACCCGTCTAAGATTCAATGGTCTGTATGCACATGCGATGCCAGTCTTCAACCAACCATGGTCCCTGCGGCCTGGAAGGCGCTGGCGCTTCCTCTCACTTCTGATTCCCTGTTGGTGACTGCGCTCGCGCTCCCACTGGGTTTCAGGCCCCACTGCGGGTGCCCGAAAAGCTAGGCGATCACTATGCGGTGAGAAGAGAGTGAGGTCGACCTCGGCGCGTTTCTTCCCTCACTATAATAAATCTGAATGCGTCTGAATCTATCACGGTGCGCTAAAAGCCGTGGCTTGGAGGGTCTGCCAACTGACGGGAAAACTCGGACCCCCTACGTAGCTGCTCCTTCCATACACGTGTGTCTGTGTGTGCGTACGGGAGGAGAGGGAGGACTGAGAGTCAGGCTGCAATGGCTCCCTCTTAATGTGGCCTTTATGGCGCTCCCGCGCTGTCGGGAGCATACCTAGCGAGATGGCTGTGTCAAGTGTGCGCGTGCGTGCTGAGTGTTTATCGCGCCAGCCATCTACACCCTCCCTCATCCCCGGTCGTGACTTTGTCTTTACACCGGATACGGAGGTGGGAGTGGCGAGCGAGTGGATAGATTCTGCGCAAGTCTGCCTTAACTCCTGTTTTCCCTCGCGCACGAGTTCTCTGCGTTGCTCCTGCTAGCTGTCGCTTACGTATTGCTTGCCCAGCTCGCCTTTGTGTCAGTTGCGGCTTACTTCAGCGTTTGCTGCGGCTTGTTGGAGCGCGTGGCGCCCATCGTCGAAATCGACGGGGGAACTTTCGTCGTGTGTGTGTGTGTGTCCTCAGCGCCGGAGTTCGGGTGCGTTAGCCTTTTGCGCCTGCTGCTTTCTCGTGTTAGGGATTTGTCCTCTTCACCCCTCATGTCTGCTGCCGTCCGAGAAGGATGTCACCAAATTTAACTTGAAAAAGGAAAACAAATCACATCCCGCAAATTGGGCTTTGTATTCGGCGACCGGGCTTATTAGCCGGCGGATTTTGCCATGTAAAATTCCGTCCGAAGCTGATGTAGGCTGAATACGCGGCTGGGCTTATTAGCCGTGGGCTTAATAATCGGCGACTATATTACTAAGTTACAACAGCAACTATCCAATCAGCCACAAACGCAGTTGCGTAAAAAAAACACTCTTTCGGCGTGTTGAGACGCACTGCAGCGAAGAAGAAGAAGACAAAGTTGCCAAGGTAGAATACCTTCGACGGGTGTTCAGAGAAAATGGCTACCCACGCACCTTCATCAACCGGTGCTTGCGCAAACAAGATGGCCAACAAAGGCGCACCGACCCCAAAGTTTGGCGTTCGATTTCGTACGTTAAAAACCTATCGGAAGCAGTCGGCCGCCTTCTCGCACCACTTGGACTTGGAGTCGCACACAGGCCGGAGGCAACCATAAGGCGTCAGATAATAAAACCGAAAGACCCACTGCCACGGCAAGAAACATCTGGGGTCGTCTACACGATCTGGTGCAGTTGCGGTCAAAGCAAATATGTCGGAGAAACTGGCAGACTTCTCAAGACGCGAATTGCCGAACACATGGCAGCCGTGTGACAAATGATGCCAATTCTCAAGTTGCGGCTCATTCGACGAGACCCGACCACACGTTCAAATTTGATGAGGCCGAAATTCTCGCAGGAGGTGAAAATCGGGTGAGCCGAGAACTACTTGAGTCATTTTTCACGGCCCCCCCCAATCCATAAACAAGTGCAACGATTTGCCCAATCCTTATTTGGTGCTGAGACTCAATTTGGCCAAAGCAAGTCGCCACTTGGGGAGCGGACAGGCCACCGCATCATTCTGTGCCAACACCGGAGGGCCAGATGACCAAGCCATCATCACGCCCGTGCCCACCGCCCGTGATGAAATTTCAACAAGTCAGAGCCCGCATGCTCTCCAACAAACTATCCACGCACAAGAAGGCAATTAACGTTAATTGGCTTTGTATGTTTGTAGCAATGACTGTGGCTTATCAATACTGCAAAATTCTGTGCATGCATTACCCGTTTTTGCTACTGTTTCCTATTCATTTCTCTGATGATGAATCCGCAACGGATGTCGAAAGGTCAGGCGAATTAACATATTGTCCCAGCGATCGGGTCTTCTTCTTCTCAATTGCTTCCTGGGACACGCATATTCGCTTGTACTGAGAGGTCGGAAAGCTGCTGTCTGTAAATATGCATGACGTTGAGACAGCGGACATCGAACGAGAATGCCGGACAGCAACGGTGGCTGTCCGCCAAAGGACAAAGAATTGAGTCGCCACCCTCGGTAACACAAGAGAAAATTGGGCTTGGGTGAGTTTGTGTTGGCCGTAGCGTACCTGATTTTGATGCACCAGCCAACGCTACGGCGGCTTGTGGTCATCTCCATTGTGGGCCAAAGGTGTCAAACTCTCTCCAGCGCGCTTGTTTGATAAAACTGCGTTCAATTTGAGGCCCACAGTTGAAAAACCAAGGAATGGATTGAAGGCCTCAATAGACTTATTGTTAGTCCAGCTCGCAATTCAACCAACAAGCCAACGCATCGACGTTAGTGCTCATCGACGTCCAAGGTAAACCAGAGGCAGGAACTAGGAGCGCCTTGGAGAGGTTTGTTTACAGCAACACGCCCTGACTACGAGGACCGTAGTTGAGGCTAAACGAGACGGTTTGGCCATCGTTATCGACGAGGCGCAGGGACGGTGACTTGTATGTTATGCTATATGTTAAAGTATGCCTGTGAAACATGGCCAGTGAGAAAGGCCGACATCATATCGCTCGAAGTCTTTGAGTGTTGGTGTCGTCGACGCCTCTTAATAGTCTTCTGGCAGGATCAAATTTCCAATATCGAGCTATACCGCGGATGTTTCAAACTACCAAGTCTAGCATCATACATCCAGCATCACCGATTGCAATGGTTTGGCCATGTCCTGTGCAAGCCATCGACGGACCTCTGCAGAGTGGTCGTGAACCTCCCCCCTCGTAGTGCAAACTGAAGATACCGACAGGGCGGTTAGCTGAAGACATGGCTCAACACCGTCAAGTCGGACTTCGAACGGATGGGCCTCGTAATTATTTACGGCTTGCGACATTGGAACAAACAATGGGTTAACATCTGCGAGGAGCTCGCTTCCGACCGCCACTAATGGGCCGCCGCTATCCGTGACATCCGTGAAACCGATTCATCCAACAACAGGAGCTAATCGGATCAAGTACAAGTAAGTAAGTTATCGGTATGCATAATGCAATTGCAATATCAAGTTTAATATGGGAATATTCGCACAACTTATCTTATAATCTAAGTAATGGATATAAAACTTGGATCATTTGCATGCTTGAATGCTGATGTACAGTGGAAATGCGGTTAACGAAGTTAATTAGCTCCGGCACCGAGCTCATCCTGTGAAACGCGAACGAGGACCCACGCCCCGTGAGCATGATTCAACGATGGACACAAGTACACACACACACGGACTGATAACTCTTTAACTGGGCGGAAGCTTGTCAATAGAAACAATTGTTTTGCTGGTGGCTCGCTCGTTGCCTGAAATGCTCGTAGATGGGGCTGCCCGTTACCCGAGGCTCCACCGTACTGCAAATGGCTTCATAGGTATCTACACCCTAATCCTATCCCTTGCGGCCGCTATCATCGTACTTTCGTCAGAATTTAAACGTCTATGTCGACCGCAGTGGCCTGATGAATCTCAAACCTGAAGGTGTGGGTGCAGGCATTTTTCTAAACTGTGTGTCAGGTGACGGCTGCTTAAGTTGTGGCGGACAGCCTCCCCCAAAGTCGCGTCGTCACAAACAACTGTTCCAATGCTTTTCTTCACTGGCGCCCCCGCCTCAGAGGCTTGACCTCGCAGCTGCTTCTGGCTAACCGATAACAGCTGCGTCAGCGTCTCCCATCCTTCGGCATTCCTGCGCACAGACCTGCGAATACACGCGCATTCAAGTAAGCGCCCCTGCCTAAGGGCCACTTGACTAAGACATCCTTCGGCCAATGCAGCAAAGACCTTTGCAGGCAACATCAGCTCGGGCAATTGCAACACACCAATGACAGAACACTTGAACTAGCGTCACAGTCATGTAACAGCAACTGTCATCACCCCATACAACACACAGTCGACACTCTCAGGCCTGGCTGGACGCAGTCAGGACCAGCCCTGGCTTTGCCAGTGCCCACTGCCGCCTGAGACAGCAACTCATGGTTCTGTACACAATAAAACCGCCAGTCTAGTGACTCTTGCCTTTTACCTCCAGCCTGGGATTCGACCTGATGATTGTAATGATCCGAGTACAACCACTACTTACACCCCTACAAACTAAATATATCAAGTGGATGAGGTTGATCTAAAACTCCACGCAAATGGTTAATGTAAGCAAACGATTTACTGCGACACCGGGACGGTGCGGGTTATTTGCGAAGCATCTATTCTGAATATTTGCCAGCCCTGCGCTGGACTTCGGACTGAGCCGACAGTCGTAATTTATTTCCTCAAGAAGAGCCCAGTGACTCCTACGATTCTCACTGACGTTGTTCTTCTGCATTTTGGGTACTCGATTGCGTCTGCCTCCACCGATAAATGGGAGTTTTTCAGATAAACTATTGTTCACTATCTACTGTATACTGTGGCAGCTGTCCGAACGTCCACGCCCGCCAGGCTTGACCTAGTGGCTGCTCTAGTGTCTCCTTTTTCCCCTCCGTCCGAACGGCCGCTACAGGCTTGTTAAATAACAGACGCTCTTACAAAGCACGGCCGCCCCAGACTTGACCTCAGCGTAGTCAAGGTCACATGTACAGGCAGCGCGCGCTTAGCGCTCGTCTGCCAGCCTTTGTGCCCATGTTCCCCTGACTGGCCCTTTGACCTGCCCAATCAGACAACCCACATGCACTCCGGTGTCCTGACATGAACAATTGAAAACGCTCACACAACACACTGCTTCTGACAAGCTCCCAGATGGACGCTTCTATCTCTGCCAATAGAGGAGACTATACGAGTTCCAGGCAGCAGTTCTGAAGAAGAAGATGCGATCACTGGAACAAGGACTTTATTTTCCTGACGTTTTGGATTCTGTCGGGAATCCTTAGTCATAGGTAATCGTAAACAGGTCTGAGACATGCGCAGATGAGGGGTCTATCTCTCACAAGCAAGCAGTCTATTCACGACAACTTGCTTTGTGTACGAATAAATAAGTCCTAAAACTTGACTGCCTTCTCCTATCAGACGGAATACTCATAGTCAAGTGGTTATACAGGGTGTCCCAGAAGTAACTGACCCTTTTGATTTGCCAATAAAACGAAAACTATTAACACTAGGATATTGAAACTCGTTTTATTCGAAAGAAAAACCTGTTTTATGCTTTATTATAACTATATTTCGAATATTCTGTCTTTTAAATGATGGCCATCGTTGTTTTGACAACTTAGGGTTCTTTTCTTTGTCGTTTCCATAACGCCATTTAGTGTATCAGGCGATATTTGTCTTATTTCAGAACAAATGTTGTTTTTAAGTTCTTGCAGATTTGTTTGATTTGTTACATAAACCCTTAACTACAGGTAGCCCCATAAGAAAAAATCGCATGGGGTCAAATCTGGAGATCGAGGGGGCCAAGGAATGTTACCAAATCGTGAAATAAAATGATTTGGAAAGCATTCATTCAACAATGTCATCGTTTCTCTTGCTGTTTGGGCCGTGGCTCCATCCTGTTGAAACCAAGTATTGCGTAGGCCATGTCTCTCAATTTCAGGAATAAGAAATTCGCTAATCATAGTTCGGTTGTAGCAAACAGAGCTGACCCTGGGTTTGTTTAACTAGAGTGAGACACAAAGGACTGACCTCGAGAAGAGATACTAACAAAGGTTCCTTGTTCTGTCTTTGTTTTAGTACAAGTAACAACAGACATGCTTCGCTCCCCGGTGGTAGATTCCAAATCCACCTTCTCGGATCACCAGTCGTGAGTGTTTTACTGATCTGTGCATTTCCCTTACACATTCTTCCTAACAACATCTGTACTTATACAATAAACCTTCATACACTATACCTACCTCGGAGTATTACTTTGTGATCATTTGCAATGACTAATGATGATTCTAGTGTGATCGAGGACGTACAGAAGCCGGTGGCTAAAGCTGAAGAAGTTAATATAGCTGTTATACCGGAGGAAACCATCCTTACGGAGGATCCTACGTGCTCGGGCGCTACACGGTGTCTTTCACCATTAAGTGTTACTGTTGCGCCATCATTATTTTAAAAAAAGTATGGGCCAATCGCATTGGAAGCAGTTATTCCGCACCACACCGTCACACGAAGGGAATGCAGCGGCCTATCTTGAATTTCTCTTGGAGTTTAATCGCACCAAATTCTAGAATTATGTCTTGCGAATAAAACAAGTTTCAATATCCTAGCGTTAATGGTTTTTGTTTTATTAGCAAATCAAAAGGGTCAGCTACTTCTGGGACACCCTGTAGTAGATCACACGTCATAGACCGCTACAATACCTCTCAGATGACAAACAGTTCCTGCTATTGAAAACCGAAAAATTACATCAAGGCAGGAGGTATATCGTTGGATATTTTGAATTAGGTGAGATAGCGCGAATTCGTCGACGAAAGCGCGCTACTGGTAATTCAAGACGAGAAACACCCAGACTACATATAAATGCCGTTCTTAATGGCCAAGATTTCCATTCGTTCGTCAACAGCGGTTCGTGATAATGTCAAGGTGTGTCTTTTGATAAATTCTCCTTTACGGGTTAAGGTTAGCAATAAGATTTAACCTAGTGTTACTGGGTAAGGGTTTGTCTCAGGCCTCAGCTCATGTGTTTAGGAGTTTGCGTTAGGGGTCACGACGGGCTTAGCGTTGGGGGTTGGCAAAGGCATTGGTTTCGGCCTTCAAAGTTAATGATGGGCACAAGGGCTAGATTTGGGTGTTCGGTCTGGTCTGATGGGGTTACCGGCAACGTCTATATGTTGTTTAAGGGTTAGCCCTGTTATAACGACGGTGGCATCTGATGTGTGTCACCGTCGAATTACGCTCTGTTGAAATCCCCAAGGAAGAACAAAATAAGAAGGGCATAATTCTGGAATCCAACCGGAGGAGGTTTTATTGTGTACAAAACCCGGAGGAGCTGTCTCGGGTGGCTTTTGCCGCTGGTTGGCCTCCAGCGCGCTCTTTGTCCCGCCTCGGGGGCAAGCCCCAGCATTGGGAACGGACTAGCGTGTCCTCGCTTACTGCGTGTGTTATGCAACTCCCCTGTGTCAGGGGTGACAGTGTCTTATAGGAGAGTGTCAAGTGCGCGTTCGCCTGTAGCCTGGTTGGCGCATTGGGACAACTGCGACCAGTGGTGCGCGCGAACAAGCGCGTGTATCTGTGTCCTCTCCAGGGGTTAAGGTCATCTCTTGTACTTGTACTTTTTACGGCTGTGATCATGCCTGATCTAGCCGGCCTCAATGATGTCACGAACGGTACCTCTCCATGCGTGGCGATTGGCGACAGCGGATCTGGAAAGCTCCGCCCAGTCCCTTCTCCAGCGACGGAGTGCGAAGATTGAAGGTCCAAGAACTGCTTCCATGTCTTGACGGACGTTGTCGGGCCAAGTCTTCAGTTGCCCTCCTTTTCGACGTTTCCAGGTGGGCTGCGGTTCCGGGTCAAGGTCAGCATAGGCAAGCTCGTGAGGCAGACGACGGAGAACGTTTCCAAACCATCTCAGTCGCCTTTCTTGAATGGCCTGAGATATCTTTGTGACACGATCGCAGCGGATGTGGACTGTCTCATTTGATATGAAGTCGCTATACTTAACTCGCAGGATCTTCCTCAGGCACCGGTGGTCAAAGACCTGTAGTCTTCACTCATCTTCAGTGCACACAGCCCAGCATTCACATCCATAGAGCAGGACTGACCGGATGGATGCACGGTATACACGAATCTTAATGGCGATGGAGATGTCACGTCGGATCCATAGGTGCTTTCGAAGGATTGAGAAAACCCAGCGAGCAGCATCGATACGGGATACAATGTCATCCTTGCTCTGCGCATTCGGTAGCAGCCTCGCTCCGATGTATTTAAAGCTGTCTACTTCTTCAAGTTGATGGCCATTAATCCCCAGGGGTGCCTTCTCCTGGTCAGGGATGCAGCTCGAGAACAACTTCGTCTTTCCGGAATTTATGGACATGCCTACCGACATAGCGATCTCATTTAACCGCGAAACTACTGACTATAGACCGCCAAAGCTTGAGGCTAACATCGCAATATCATCGGCGTAGTCAAGATCAGTTAGCCGGCGTCCGGGTGCAAGCTCAACACCATCCTCTTCATGTAGGGCCTTGCCGAGAATCCAGTCAATTACGTAATTAAACAGAACGGACGGAAGGACGCAGCCCTGATGGACACCAGACCGGATATCGAACAACTGAGAGAAATTGTTGTGGACCAGGATTCGTGCGGTGGTAGACCGATAGTATGCCTTAATCATGGCAATGAGTTTTGTCGGCACTCCATCCAGTTCCATTATTCGCCACAGGGACTCACGATGGGTGGAATCGAATGCGGCAGCAAAGTTGACAAAGCAAACGGCCGTCGGTTGCTGGTAGCTATGGCGGAATTCTAGAGTGCGCCTTAATGTGAATATTTGATCCGCAAATCCACGCCCAGCTCGGAATCCGGCTTGGTTGGGTCGTGTCCTGGAGTCACGTACAGACTGGAAGCGCCTGAGAAGAACAACAGCGAAGATATTTGCAGCAACATCAATAAGACTTATGCCACGGTAGTTCTCGCATCTTGTCTTATCTCCCTTCTTGTGGACAGGTACAAGGATGCCTGAGCCTGGACAGTCATCGCCTGTATGCGTTCAGAGCTAACAAACAAAGACACTTGGCTAGGCTCGACGCCTCAGGAAATCTTCCAAATGTTGCTTGCACTTAGTCAGGCTACCGTCTTAACAAGCCCCTAATTATATACCTTCGGCTTGCCATGCAGGCATTGCTGAGAGGAGGAAAACTGTCTAGGCTCACTATTAGTGATTTAGTTGTCACTTTCAATAGGAACGGAAGGATTCGGTGTCCTCCGGTTTAGCATAAGTAGTTTATGGTGTAATCCTAGACCCACAGTAACTGGCCTATATTGTGAAATATTGCGCTAAATTCTGAACTTGACTTGAAGTACTTAATTGGGGGTTGTAATATCGATGATCATGCGACGTAAACTCAACATATTTCAGTAAATTCCGAGAACCGACTTTGATATTATTACCTCAAAAATTCAAATATACAGGGTGTCCCAAAAAAATGCATGCACATTTTAAATATTTGCTAACTTGGTGTTTGTCATAATTTTATTATTTCAAAAAATTTAGAAATATTTACAAATATCACTTGATTGTTTTTTCAGTGCATGTTCTAAAACTGACGCCCATTTTGATTCAGACATTGTTCTATATGCCACTCGCAATGCTGCAATTTTCGGTCTATATCATCTTCATTAAGAACATGGACTAGTCTTTAGATATAAATTTTCCAATGACAGGCTGTATAATGCGAAAACGTACAGTAAAAACAATAAAATGATACTTGTAAATATATTTACATTTTTGAGATGGTAAAAACACAATAAACGCCAAGTTTACAATTATTTAAAATGTGTATACATTATTTTGGGACACCCTGTATTTTAGATAAACCTGCACAAAATTATTCTTTCTGGTACTAATGTAGTGGAAAGTTAAGCCTTCTCCTAATTTCA
The DNA here is from genome assembly GCA_036362985.1 of Ligula intestinalis. Lineage (NCBI taxonomy): Eukaryota > Metazoa > Platyhelminthes > Cestoda > Diphyllobothriidea > Diphyllobothriidae > Ligula > Ligula intestinalis. Next base: position 11,988,775 of record JAYGXS010000009.1, read on the forward strand.
TACTGGCTAAGGGGTTAAGAAAAGTTAGTAATTAGGGTTTTTCTAAGACCACGAAATGTCCATTCATAAAGCGTAGTCCACATCCATTGTAAACACGGGTCATTTGCAACTTCTTTTTAATAGCTTAGTGAATGTACGATTTTCCACACCCGAGCAGTACAGAATGCAGATTGGAAACCCTGAACGCAAATCCAATAAGGTTCAAACATTTTGGAAATTTAAAAGTTAAAAAGTTTTTCTAAGTGAAAAGTGAAGGAGTAATTTACTATAAAACAAGTACAATAAAGAATGCATTGAAGCATAGTTTTTATAAAGTATGTTAGAATTTATAAGGGCACCGAAAATCGATGTGAAAATGTCACTCAAAGCAAGACTTTGCAATCGGCAAAAAGGTCATAATGTCAGTTAAAATTCCATTAGATAAGCTAGCTGTTGTCTGTTTAGGAATAAGGCTTAGGTCACTGAGCTTATGTTTAGCGTAAAGCTCAGGCAAGCGACTACGCTTTCGGATTTGAGATTAGTGGCGTGAATAAGCCTGCGGCATATACTAGCAGTTAGCAATAAAAGTCCATGCATCGTAGGAGGTGAAGAGGTTGGGAGACGCTTTATAGTAAGGCCTGAGAGCTACAGTTAGGAGGTTGAAGTCAGGCTCGTATTTAAGCTTTCGATTTCGGTCCAGAAGTTTAGGATAAGTTTAGCATTGTCTATTGGGGCTCAGATCTCAAATGAGGGAGAGTACCATAGAGACCAAATTAGGGCGTTACTGCAGTGGGACTCTCGGTCCTGAGAGAAGGACTGCGTTATCCCGTCATTTAGCAGCATTGCAAGCTGCGGCTTCTTGCTCAACGTGATCATTTCAGGCGCGTTCGTTGGTTTATTTTGAGGAATATGCGCTGAATATCGCGAGAACTGAGTCCTCAGAGTCAATTTAACCCTAGGCAGCACTCCGCTGTCCCCGACGGTTAGTCCCCTGGCACGAGAAGTGGACGCAGGTGGTCGGGTCGGCGTGAGCCTGCGCCTTGGCGTTCCAGCACAACCGCACGTTACTGGTACGAATCCCCATTAACGCGTGCGGAGTTCCAAGGCAACCTCAGTTTTGGTCTGGTGCATCTACCGCATGACCCATTTTGGGGGCACACCCATCTGTTAATGGCTCCGGCCTGTCATGCATCAGATTCACCTTTTAAGTATCTCTAAAGAAACCCCTCCCTACGACGTCACTGTAGACTCCCATGGCTTTCTCTGGAGGGGTGTTCTGTGTCTCAATAGGTCCACTCAGGTCAACCCACGAGCTGATTCACCTCAACACATATCCTACAGCGAGCCACCCGCAGACAGAGTTTCCAGGTTCTCATTTACCTTACCTTATTCCACAACAGAAGATCAACTCCAGTCGCGCTGCCCACCGACTCGAGGATTAAAGGAGTTCTGAAGGGAGAGGGGGCCGGCTCCCGTCCACCACAGCATACAGCAGCTGCAAACCTCCCTAAAAGCGATCTTGGCACGATCGGTAGCCGTAAACGAGTATACCTGTGGCTATAGCCACCTTTGTTCAATGATAATGAAACAGATAGTACTGCCGGCAAAAACTATGGGAGATTGGAATGGCCATTTCTGGATGATTAGCCGTCGTCAGTCAGTCGTACCCAGACCTTAGTGGTGCGACAGCCGAACCTCGAACTCGCCACCTCTTCATCACAGTCAAACGTCCTAACCACTACTCCATGAGCTCATTTTCTTGCCAGTTTAGGTCGAGGAATATTTACACTCGTTGATGAAGGTTCACCTGACTGAAAACGGAACTCATCCGTCCCGCATGGAACTTCCTATACTGTAACAGTAACTGAATGGTAAGATATAGGCATAAATGATGGAATATGCCCTTACGAGTGATGTAGCCGTTGAACGTCACGTGATAAAGCTTTGTGTCAGCCGAGCGCCCAGATTGGTTTGTGAGCAGACAATAAATCTCCGTTTTGCAAGCGACAGTTCGGCCAGCAGGTTTGATGATGCCCAACTTATGCTCCTACGCATCCTACGACGACACCGGAGAACCAGATGGCCGAACAATCATCATGCCCGAGCCCACCGCCCGTGATGAAAGTTCAACAGGTCAGAGCCCGCGTGCGGTCCAACAAATTACCCACGCGCAAGAAGGCAATTAACGTTAATTGTCGCTGTATGTTTGCAGTAATGACTGTATCCTATAAATACTGCAAACTTCTGTGCATGCATTACCCGTTTCTGCTACTGTTCGTGTCTCTGATGATGAATCCGCGACGGATATCGAAACGTCAGGTGAATAAACATATTGTCCCAGCGATAGAGTCTTTTTATTCTCAGGTTTGGTGATGCCCAACTTATGATTAAAACAGGTTGATGCAGTGACTTGAGTGTGAATTAGGTTTTGGGTGATAGTCAACTTCCCGTAGCATCAACCGCACTCTCTCTCTCCCCCTTCCCTCCTCCCTCCATGATAATAATAATCATACAAAATAAGGCTGTACTCACTGTGCTCTCAGCGACAGTAGACGGGAAAACAGCAAGGTAGTTCTGCGCATTCGCCGCGCTTCCATAGGTGGTGGCGTTCGTGTCCCCGGAGCCGACGCTGCACGCGGGCAGAAGGTGGCCGTAGTCAAACAGGGAACTCATGGTGTTGGTCGATGCCGATGGTGGTGGTGGCATAGGCTTTCTGCGCATTGCAGCTGTGGTAGAGGCCAGAAACTGCATCACCAGAGTGTTCGTCTCGTTCCAATCCAGATCCGGTGTCATTTGGCCATCGCGTATCTTCCGCTTTGTCTTTGAGACTAGGTTCTCCCATTTCTTTTTGATCTGCAAAACCAGGATATGCTCTTTAAGGCGAACGAAAGATTAAGGGTCACAGATATGTAATAAAAAATAAGAGGACCAATTATAAATGGCAGGAAGGGGAGGAGGAGGAGGAGGAGGAGGAGGAGAAGGGAAAGGAGGAGGACGAGGAGGGTGTGCGCATGTGTGATCTCCCAACCGTACATTTTTTGAACCCTTCAAGGAATCAATCATGGGCCAGGGGTGCCCAACCTAATTCCCCGGACCGCTAGAACCCGTCTGATAGGGCATATGAACGAAGGAGTGTGTTCGATTGTACGTGACTTTCACTCGCTATAGGCAGCCGGATACGTCTTTGAACCATCCAGTCGGCCCCAAAATCTACGGCATAGAAGGTCAGCACCTGTCAAGAGAATTATGTCCTCGGTACTGACCGTCTGGTTACAGTGGCGATGAGATCACCCAGGAGGCAAACGGTACCTAGTAGATGTAAAAAGGGGGAGGGCGGGCGCCCGGTCGGTCGGTCGGTCGGAAAACGCACCCACACCCAACTCCTGTTTTTCTTCTTAAAAATAATGGCTATCGAGGAGAGGGAGAGAGCGGAGAGTCGCCATTGTCATCTCAGACAATGATGGTCTTCGTCAAGTACGACAGTGAAGCATTCTAAACACAATATATAACTGTAGGCGACTGCACTGCTGTATTTGCGAAAAAAATCAACTTCTTAATAAAGAACCTTTGAGGGGGGAACTTAAATTGAGGGCGTAAAAACCTGTGCAGATTCATCGGTTAAATCGATCACTTCAGCCTGTCCATCTTCTGTGCTTGTTGCTGTTGTGCTTTTCGCAGGAGATGGGGGTTCTTCCTCATCCTCCTCCCCGGGGGTGCTCTCGAGTCTCTTTTCCTCCCAGCGGTGCAGAACCCTGCTACGTTTAATCCAGGCTCGAGCCGTTTCCCTCTTAACGCCCAGCCGCTGAGCGATGGCTTGCCAGTTGTGACCGGCCAGGGCACAGCTCAGAACACGCAACCTGGTTTCCACACTGTGTTTCCTGTAGCGACGCCGTCGTTTGCGCCGTCGTCGCAGCCGCTCCAACATGCTCCACCAATTTAACCCATACCGCGGCATTTCCTCCGCGCGTCGCTGAAATCTGCCTCTCAGAAGGCCACTAAGTAGCTGGACGTATCTTTACGGCCTCAGTGGCTTTGTCGCATCGATCGAAGGGCCGCCTGCTGTAGACGCGGGTTCTTTCCAGCAGAGCAGGTTGCGTGTGTGTGTGTGTGTGTGTGTGTGGGCAGTTTCGTCAAACGTAGCGGTAGTGGTACGACCGCCTCCACCCAAGGGGGAGGGGACTAAAAAAACCGCCTGATTCTAAATGCGTGGACAGTGGGGCGTGCATGCAAATCGCTGGACTGCTATCCGAACCCGCCTGCAGCCTTTTCCATACTTCATTGCGAACCGCTTTAAAGGCCCCAGAACCAGTCTGTTTTCCTGCTAGAGGGGTATATTCCTAAACGCACAGAAAGGTTTCCAGGCGAATACAGTTGACTGTGAGACTGTAACAACTTAGTACGCAAGCTGCTAATATACAGAGCATCCATCAGCCTGGTGTTAGTATATGCCTGCGAAACACGGGCACGCTATGGGACATTCTATCGTTCGAAGTCTTCGATCGTTGATGTCTTCGACGCCTCTTAAGAGTCTCCTGGCAGGATCGCATTTCCAATGTTTAGCTATATCGCAGGTATTTCAAACTACCAAGTCTAGCATCATACATCCAGCATCGCCGATTGCAGTGGTTTGGCCGTGTCCTGCGCAAGCCATCGGCGGACCTCTGCGGAATGGTCGTGAGCCCGTCTCGTGGTGCAAACTGGGGATACCGACATGACGGTCAACTGAAGATATGGCTCAACACCGTCAAGTCGGACGTCGAACGGATGGGCCTCGTAACCGTTTACGGCTTGCAACACTGGAACAGACACTGGGTTGACATCTGCGAGGAGCTCACTTGCGATCGCCGCCAATGAGCCGCCGTGATATCCATGAAGCCGATTCGTCAAACAACAGGAGCTAATCCGATCAAGTACAACTACTGGGAGACCGAAGATGGAGGTTTGCGACGCTAACCCTTATCCGTCGTTGAACTGAGAGAAGAACATTCTGACTGGCGTTTGACGTCACGGGCGTCACGGCCAGTGAGAAGAATTAAGTAAACTACTCAGATTAGACGATAGTCGGTCACTGGCGCTTCACGAAACGACTGTCCAAGAATGTACGCCATTTTAGTTGATGTAGGATCGACGCTGTCCGCTCCGCAAATGAGAAAAAGATTTGATTGCTGGGACAGCAATTTTATTCGCCTGACGATTTGACACCCGTCGCGGATTCTTCATCAGAGACATGAGTAGAAAACATTCACAGAAGCGGGTAACATATGGGCAGAAATCTGCAGCATTTATACGACACAGTCACTACTGCACACGTACAACAACAATTAGCTATAATTGCCCTCTTGTGCCCAAGAGAAGGCACCGACCCCACTTAGTGAACTTTCCTCACGCGTAGTGGAAACTGAACGTGATGATTTCTTGGCCATCTGGTTCGCCGGTATTGGCGTAAGACATTGTGGTGGCCTGTGCGTTCCCCAAGTGGCCTTTTGTCTTGGCCAAATTGAGCCTCAGCACCAAATAGGGATTGGGGAAGTTGGTAAGGTTGTTTGTGAATCGGGGGCCCATGAACCATGACTCAAATAATTCTCAGCTCACACGAGTGTCACCTCTTCTTGAGAATTTTGGCCTCATAAAATTTTAATGTGTGACCGGGTCTCTTCGAATGAGCCGCAACTTGATAATTGGCGTCATTTCGCCGCACTGCCGCCGCATGTTCGGCAATTCGCGTCTTGAGAAGCCTGCCAGTTTCTCCGACATAGTTGTTTTGTCCGCACCTGCACCAGATCGTTTAGACGACTTCCGATGTTTCCTGGCTTGACAATGGGTCTTTCGGTTTCATTATCTGACATCTTATGGTGGCCTCTGGCCTGTGTGCGACGCCAACTCCAAGTTGTGTATTATAAATAACGCAAATTCCTGTGCATATGGCACCGGTTTATACTATTGCTTTCTACTCATATCTCTGATGAAGAATGCGCGGCGGATGTCGAAACGTCAGGCGAATTAAAGTTTGCCCCGGCGATCAAATCTTCTCCTTCCCAATTAGTTCCTGGGACTAGCACCCTCCGCAACTGTGTCCAATCGGCTCTAAGCAGGACTACGCCGTCCTAAGATGATACATGAACGAACATAACACGACACCCGTGCCTACATTTCAACCGTGTGTCGCAGGACTGGAATGCGGAAGCAAGCGGGTGTGTAGACCGAATGCGGCTGCGATCCGGAAGGATCTAATTGGTTTCGATAGAGCCTCTTACAGTGCCTCTACGCCTGCTGCACTTTGCATCCGCAGATGATTTTCCATTCCTAGCGTTGGAAACAGCATTTTAGGGTCTTAAACCATCTCAACGCGTCGTGGAAAGTCGGGTCTCAAAATGAACACGTTCTAGTTTTTGGTTGTGGAGCTGGGCGCGTGCCTATTATGCCGGTCTCGTAAAGGCTGTTAATCGATCCTCTTTCTTATTCCGGAAGAAGGGTTTTAACGGTGATCCAGTTACCAGCTTCCCGGGGCATCTATGGGTGGTGGATAGGGGATCGGCCCTCAGCAGAGGTTAACTGCGAAGTAAACAGGCACTTGGATAATGCAAATAATTAACAACAACGGTTTTGGACCTGCAGTGGAATAGCTGGTCATGCCGACTGTCTTATAAAATAGCGCAAAACCCAAGAGGGGCAATATGACTCGACGTCCACGAATTGTACTTACTTACATACTTGTACTTGTTACGGCTGTGATCATGCCTGATCTAGCCGGCTTCAATGATGCCTCGGACGGTATCCCTCTAAGGGTGACGATTGGCGGCAGCGGATCTGGAGAGCTCCAGCCAGTCTCTTCTCCAGCGACGGAGACCAAAAATAGAAGATACAAGAGCTGCGTCCATATCTTGACGGACGGTTTCGAGCCAAGTTTTCAGTTGTCCTCCTCTTCAACGCGTCCAGGTGGGCTGCAGCCCCGGATCGAGGGCAGGACGACGAATAACGTGCCCAAACCACCTCAGTCGCCTTTTTTTAATGTTCAGCACTCGCATTCGTAAAGAAGAACAGATCGTATAGATTCACGGCACACGCGGACCTTTCTGGAGATATAAATATCGGGTCAGGTTCATATTTACTTTTGAAGGCTAGAAAAAACTCGTCGAGCTGCATAAATTTGGAAGACAATGTCATCCTTCCTCTGTCTATTCGGTAGCAAACTCGCTCCGAAGTATTTGAAACTGTCTACTTATTCAATTAAGGCTGATATAGTCTTCTGAATCGATGCTACTCGCATAGTTTTGACCATCACCGGCGTCTGCACCAGAACAACTATGCGTGCATACCGTGTATCCGAGTGGTCATTCTCTCTGGACGGTTGATAATGTCGAATTATGCGCGTGGAAGCTGTGGGGAAACTGGAGGTGAGTACCATCCTTCGGGTTAAATACGAAAGTTCGACCGTCCATTTCGACTACGTTCGGCTTTCCAGATCGGCTGCCACCAATCGGTACGCATGGAGAGGTACCGTTCGTGACATCATTGAGGCCGGCTAGATCAGGCATGATCACAGCCGTAACAAGTGAATACGTCCAGCATATGCTGCTCCACTACAGGATCGTGCAGGGATGGTGACTTGCACGTGAATTAGTTTCAGGGCATAGAAGGCTTGCGCAGCACCTACCGCACTCTTTCACCCCTTATCCACCAGAGCCCGGCGTCAAGACATAGTCGAGAAGACCGGAGGTGGGATCGGGTGCAGGCGGCTGGCGCGGTTGAAGCCGCCCCCTACGCGTGCTATCACGCCCCCCCCCCCCATGTCCGGTATTTGTTAGCGGCGCGCAACCAGAACAGCATCTGGCGTCCCCCGTGTTGGTCCACCCGATCTACCGCGCGGCCTGTTTGATAAAATACACGGACTTAGACGCACATGAAGCAGTCCGCACTCTCCGTGACAACGTCGCGAGGAGATATCTGCTCATCCAAGACCGTGTGGACACTTTATTCTCTTCCACCTCATGAGCTCAGTATTGTTGCGCCTGATCCGATGTTTCTGGAGGTGTCAGGGGATCTCAACTGAATGTCTGGCTCGACATTGTCCGCATAAACGCATGAAAGTGGTTCCTGGACTATCTTTGTTCCGTTTCCGTTGCTGGGGGAGGGATTTAACATTTCGGGCCTTCTCAATCCGTTGTCGTAGGGCGTTAGGACATCATCCAGACCAGTTAGATAAGGCCTGAGCACAGCCGTACCAAATAAGAGTACTTGCGATCTCTGCCCTACAATTCGGTTCTTGAGTCAAGGCGTTTTCAGAGCCGACCATGCACAAACAATCCAGAAGGCCCTCGAGAGCCTATCTGATCTAGAAATCTCTCGGAAAAGCCAGTTTTTCCACAACCTTGTTTATCTGGAGTTCCCCCCTCCTAACTACGGCTCTGCAGAAATCAATGAAGCTGGCGATAAGCAGGATAATTCCCTGGGGAATATTCAAGCAAACACGCAGCGGTTGGCCTCTTGCCCCTCTCCTAGGGTTGATCATTACCGACTGACCGACATGTCCGCAGCTGAGCGGCCCCCGATTGTCGACGGCAAATCCACTGGCACCCAATACAGCGGCTCGAAGGTTAGACCCAAACTCGCAGTTTGCAGCACACACATCGGAGCGACTGGCCACGACTTCGATACTCAAAGAGCGATCATCATAGGCCGAGGATCCTCAAAAGCCAAAATACTGACACTTGAGGCATGGTACTCAGATGCCAACTCCGTCAATAGGTGTCTAGATATTCCTGCGGCCTACAAGGTATCACGCCATTATGTGAGTGAGGGACAAAAACGGTCAAACCGAACGTAAGAAATTCAAGCGAAGAGAACCCCACGAAGAACCGGCAGGAGGCAGGATTACTAGGACCCCTTACCGTGGGGACAATGCGCTGTCCTAATTGCTGTTTATGACTCCGAACGACCCTCGACTCCACTGACAGTTAATTCGCGTATACCTCTATAATTGTCTCCCTCCCATCGTTTTCGGTTATTGTTCCCTGGGTCTTGATGATCCAGTGCTAGACAAGTCTTCGTCTTTATCCGTGCGAATACCTGGAACGCGAACGGTTTCATTCATTTGTCATACAGGGAATCATTCAGAGGCCACCGCAACAACCGAAATGCTTCCGATGATTGCGGCCTAATCGTTGGGGGGGAGGATTACGAATGCGGGCGGAATTTTGCCGACCGGAGGGAATCGAAGACGCTTAATTACTTGCTGCTCAAACGGCTGCGTCCTGGCAAAAGGCGGTCACAGCTAAAGCTCTCAGATTCAAGGCTGGGGGCTGCTTCGTTGCAAAAGCTAAACAATAGCGTTAGTGAGGGGGAGAGGGGGGTTCGCAGATTTGCTTGATTCAATTGACTCAATTGTGGTAAATTCGCGGCCTCGGTGGGAGTCTAACCGACACAGCAGGGAAGGCTTTTGCGCACTCAACGCTCGAGCTACGAGGCTTTAAAGTCTTCCCCATTACCTACTGAGCCCTAAGTTTGTTCAAGTCAACGCAGTAGATAGTACGGAAGAAAGCAAAACATGCAAATAAGATGCAGAACTCACCTGATCCCCGGTGCGGCGAGTTTCCTGAGGCCAGCGCAATGCCATGCAGTTCGCCACCTCCTCCCAGGCCCTGCGTTTCAACTTATTTGAGGCTGGTGACACAGAGAGGAGGATGTGTTTCCGACGTTCGATCTCCTGTAGCATCACCCGGATCTCCTCCAGAACAAAGCTTTCAGCACGCCGCTTTGTCATGGGTGAAATAATGGAGGCCATCTCAACCAGACTAACGGAATTCACACAGCCACCGCCATTAGCCTCGAGAGGTTTAGAGAGCTGGGACTGCGACGAAGACAGAGGTGCCTGTGGTACGGGGAACTGGGAGGCCAGGAGAAAGTGTTGCATGGTGGTGGCTTGTTGCTGCTGTTGCTGCTGCTGCTGCTGATGTCCCAACTGCTGGGGCCCTGTGGTCGGCTGTGGTTTGAGGGCTGGTTGAAAAACTGAGACCGGTTGTTGAGGTGACGAGGGCAGTGTGGGCACCAGGTGGGCCGCTGCGGTCGCGGACGGCTGTAAGGTCATCGGCTGCGAAGACAAGGCAGCAGCCGTCAGCATGGCGGGGTTTTGCATGTTCTATCGCCGTCGTCGTCGTTGTCGCTCGGTTACTTCCTCGCGCTTGCGCTTACCTCCCTCCTCTACCTTTCGCTCTC
>JAYGXS010000009.1:12023612-12034617 GCA_036362985.1 Ligula intestinalis
GGTATACCCTGCCTGGGTACTCGGCTTTCTGTTCAATGATAGTGGATTACACGCGAGCTGTAGGTTGGGTGCGCTAATCGACCCAAGTGTGATTAAGTTCACGGCTCTCGGCGAGCCTCGTAGCTCAATTGTAGAGCGTTGGCTGCTTGTTGGCCTTCACTACTGTGTGGATTCGACTCCCAACGAGGCCGCAAATTTTTCACAATTGGGTCAACTGAATTAAGAATACCTGTAGCGGTGCTGCAGCCAAATTCCTCCAAACACGAGATGTCACAGACGTAGACTTGCGGGATAACCTTGTAAGGTCAGGGCCTCGCATACGCCTTCTGATTTGGGATCAGGGTTAAGGTTGTGAATAAGCCTTAGGATTACGTCTCGCGATATGTGAAGAGGGTTGGAGAGCGGTCGTGGTAAGGACAGGACGGTACTGTTATGGGTTATACTAAATCGTTCCATTCGGCTCCAGGCTTTAGGTCTGCGACTAGGATTCAACTGTTTCTCCCAAGCCATCGGTTGGGAATTAGCGGCTAGCTCTGGGACAGTACTTCGTTTTAGGAGTAGGGAAAGGGGTAGACATTTGGCTTAGGGGGATAAACCACAGGCTTAGGGCTTGACTTGCGCTTAGGATCAGGCCATAATGTTTGTCGCTAAGGTTACTTGTACACCTTCGATCTCCGCGTAGACACTAGTGATTACCGTTAGGGGTGGGGGGCGGTTACCGTTAAATGAAGGAGTAAGGCTTACGATCGGCGGTTAGACAGCGTTCGGTCTTGGATTTTGAATAACAATTAGTCTCGGCGGATTAGGCTTAAGCAGAAGCCTTGCAGTTAGGACTTTGACTTGAGATTAAACGGATTAAATATTAGGCTGAGGCTTAACCTTACTATCTAGGCTTAAGGCCTATCGACCTAAGCTCGGTTTGTGATAAAAGAACACTTCACTTTAGACTTGGGTTGCGGATGGAGATAAGCTAAATGTTTCGTCTTGACTTCTGGACCTCTGTATCCAGCAGTCACGCGTACTTCGAACCCACCGATAACAACTATCAAGGCAGTACTTTTTTATTAAACAAATAAAAAATATAATCAAAGTGCAAACCTCAAAAATGTATACACCAAGTCAAGAGCAAAGGGAGTCGGCCAAATCACCGGACTCTATAAAGGGAACAACACAAGTTCAACAATAACGTCACGCAGGGCAAAACTAGTATTGGGAAGGTTTGGGTATGTTAGTGAGAGAGGGGTCGTGGGTCTGTTTTTATAGGATTTCAGGAGGCCATTCCTATGGCCTCAGGATTGGTCTGAAAACACCAGCGCGAAGGGAGGGCTGGGCGTGAACAGAGGCAATACTGTGCCGGTAAGGGGGGGAGGAATTGCAATCGTTTGAGGTCAGCGGTGGTGACAGCTTTAATCGAATCAGAGGGAGAGGGGGAGGCAATCCCAACTAGCTCTTGAAACAGTTGTCTCTTGATGCAGTGAGGGTGGGTGGAGGCATTGTGGGAAAAGGCGATTAAAAGGCAAGAGATCCGAGCGGGGGGTGGTGGTGGGGACAATATTCAAGCACCACTTAAGTGGTACTTGGCCAGGGAACTAGTTTTAACACCAGTGTGCATTCGACTGGAAACAAAAGGTTCAACAGAAACAGAATTCTTGGCGGAAGGGGGTTCGGGCACGCAGTTCAGAGGACGATTGAACAGCCTTTCGTAAGAAGGCAACAACTGAAGTCGGTCCCGCAGGAAATCACTGGAAATGGACGTGGAGAATTTCCAACTTGTTTAACTGCAAATAACATTAAGAGTGACTAGTTAGGTCGAACAACAGGGAAGCAATTGGTGGGTAAGGAAGACTTCTGTGGACACGGGAATATCCAAAACCAGGAAATGCGAGTACCAATGCGCCGCCCATGCCAAAAGGTGAGCTTGTAGTAAATTATCCAAACGATAACTATTTCCCATGTCATAATCCTAATACTAGTCTTAACATAGAAGGATACTGTGACTTCAATCTTAAACCTACAGTTCACACGAACCCAACTCTTAAGTCTCAACGTAATCCTGACCCTAACCCTAAACTTAACCCTGAAATTGGGCGTATGGACTGTGGGTAGCTCCTGTTCCCAAGTCTCTTTCAAGCAGCCGAACAAGTGATCCTGTTGTGACTAGCTCGAGTTCAAGATAACCTTCCTGAAGGCTCACAGACGCTAGTTTCGATGCCTGGATCAGCCAATCACAGTTCCCGAAAAGATATCTTTTGGGATGGCGACGAATAGCAGGCTTGCATGCGTTCCCGACGAAATCCATCTGTCTGGCCAAAAACTGTCAAGGCCAACCCAGCCATTGAACGCTCAATCTCTGCGTTCTGGCCTGACTGCTGTCAAACCAGCACTTGGACTCGACTGGCTCTCCTGGCCGGTTGTATGCTCTCCAAGTGAAATCATTTTCTCCTATTCTTCGTTCCTCTGTGTACATCATATACTGTTCCTACTACCCTGGCCTTTACCGGCTTCTCCTCTACTAAGGAACCACGGTCTGAGGATCGCAGTTGCTTGGGTTTAACTTACTTAACCTCCTGCGATAATCCTTTGTGCCTTAAAGATGAAGCATACCGAATAGAAGATGAATAAAGCATGCCAGGTTGGCAACATTCTCATAGGTCTAGGTGCTTAGTCGTCGCTAGCCTCATCAATGCGTCTTACGGGAGCGCTGATAACAGGGGTTTTATGGTTAGGCCGTATCACAAGGAAGGAGACATATGCCAGACAATTTAGCGTATAAAAGCGGAAACTAATAAGAAATAATTATTTAACTAGCGAAGCATTTTCACGCTATAATTAAAATGTCAAAAACAACCAACAGGAAATAAGGTCTGCGCATTTTTAAAACTCGCATCAGATTCTCATGCATTGGGACAGATATTGTAGTATGATAAGCCGACAGGCAACCACATGTTGCTCAAAAAGTTAATTGAATTGAAAAAATAAGTTAACTAAATCTATAACTGAAATTAAATCATTAAAACTAAATAAATTAGCTGAAACTAAAACTAATAAAATTAAAAGCAAGCACAGGATGCAAAAGATTTCCGAGTTTTTAAGTATCATTATAAGCATAACTACGCCTACTTAATTGTGTATAGTAGGTGTATAAGTATATATCCCCACGTACCTAGACATGCGAGAACGTCACCGAATTGGGATTCACTGGTTACCATTGCTGTTTCCGACCCGTATTCCAAATCAGTGGCAGTATCATTGAAGTCATATTAGGGTGTCGCAGCGGTCGGGCCCTTGGTCGTGAGGGAGGGACTGCGTAATCCCATCAATGGGCAAGATTGTGGTGGCCTGAAGACTAAAGTATTCAGGAAAGCGGCAAACACGATACAAGTACTGAATTACAACAGCAACCACCCAATCAGCCACAAACGCAGTTGCGTAAGGACGCTCTTTCGGCGTGTTGAAACGCACTGCAGCGAACAAGAAGATAAAGTTGCCGAGATAAAATACTTTCGACGGGTGTTCAGAGAAAATGGCTACCCGCGCAACTTCGTCAACCGGTGCTTGCGCAAACGAGATGGCCAACAAAAGCGCATCGACCCCAGGGTTTGGCGTTCGATCCCGTACGTCAAAAACGTATCGGAAGCAGTCGGCCGCCTTCTCGCACCACTTGGAGTCGCACACAGGCCGGAGGCAACCATAAGGCGTCAGATAATGAAGCCGAAAGACCTGTAGTGGCCCTAGCAGCCACTTGGAACCAAAGATCTGACGGACGGCGCCTTTGCCCTGCGCGGTAATGCTGCCTGCGGCCAGGTGTCAAGTCTCGGCACCCCCTGTCCGTTCTCGCTCAATGGTCTGAGCCACTTACGAACACACCCAGTCTCGCCTTGCCAGCCTTGCGCCAAGGCAACCAATCACAGGCTGACCTTGCCATTGAACGCGCTCTGTCTGTCTTCTGGCGTGATGCCCGCGAGGACTGCGGTGAGAGGACACTTGGAATTCCAGCCTCGCTGGTCGCGGCGACCGGCGACGCCGCCCTTTCATACGGACCTTGCGGTCGTACATCCTGCAAGACCTACTGGGAAGCTTCCCCTTATTCCTTCTGTAAGCAATACACTGTTCCGTCTACTCTGCCTGCCCAAGATTTATCCTTTCTCCTAAGGAACCAGGGCTGTAAAGATTAAAGGCATTAGGGTTAACCGCCTTAGCCTTACCTCCTATAGACCCACTGCCATGGCAAGAAACATCTGAGCTCGTCTACAGGATCTGGTGCAGTTGCGGTCAAAGCAACTATGTTGGAAGACTTCTCAGGACGCGAATTGCCGCAGCAGTGCAGCGAAATTATGCCAATTCTCAAGCTGCGGCTTAGTCGATGAGACCCGGCCACATGCTTAGATTTGACGAGGCCGAAATTCTCGCCAGAGGTGGCAATCGGGTGATCCGAGAACTGCTTGAGTCAGGGTTCACGGTCCCCCAATCCATAAACAAGTGCAACGATTTACCCAATCCATATTCAATGCTGAGACTCAATTTGGCCAAAGCAACTCGTCACTTGATGAACGGACAGGCCATCGCCTCACTTTACGCCAACACCGGAGGGCCAGGTAACCGAGCAATCATCACGCCCGAGTCCACCACCTGAGTCCACCGCCCGTGATGAAAGCTCAACAGGTCAGAGCACGCGTGCCGTCCAACAAACTATCCATGCGCAAGAAGGCAATTAACGTTAATTGTCTATGTATGTTTGCGGCAATGACTATTATCCGTTTCTGTTACCGTTTTTTGACTATGTCTCTGATGACAAATCCGCGACAGATCACGAAAGGTCAGGCAAATAAAAGTATTGTCCTAGCGATCGAGCCGTCTTCTTCTTCGCAGTCATCCCATCAGTTGGCGGCCTTCCAATATGCGGCATTTTGCACACCATGATAGGCTTAAGGCGCTTCTCCTCCCACGCAGGCCAATCAGTCATCCGATGCTGGGAATGGCCGCCGTAACTGACAGTGCACAAAGTGCAGGTTGACAGGCATTTCCAACTACCTACACCGTGTGGCCTCAGAGCAGGCTGTATGCAGCGACAATGGCTTGCGCTTGACATAGATTGTAGTGATAGTAGACTTGCGATTTATCTGACGCGCTGTCTCCTCCTCCCGCACACCTGGAATCGCTGTCCTAACGACAGCTCGACCATCACATTCGACGATGTCCACCATTGCCAATAGTAGCGAATATTCGAGTCCCAGGAAGCAGTTCAGAAGACGAAGATGCGATCACTGGAACAAGAGTTTTATTTGCCTGACGTTTCAGATTCCGTCGGGAATCCTTAGTCATAGGTAATCGTCCCGACGGAATCCGAAATGTCAGGCAAATAAAACTCTTGTTCCAGTGATCGCATCTTCGTCTTCTGGATGTCCACCATATACACCACAGCGCGGTAACGTGACTTACGCGTGGAGTCGCTTTAAGTTGTGGGATACGAAGTAGTCCAGGCGGATACTAGAAGATAGAAAGAATCCCAATAGTTATAAGCTAGTAGATCAGATGAGGCATGGAAGGCCAGAGTGTTATTGATAATTTAATGAAATACAGAAGGAGTATAATGTGGGTAATGGGTAATTGACTCCCAGACGAGTGAAGTTCAGCAATGAGTGGGGCGGAGTCCAGAGTCACATTCACCGGTCCGCTGGCCGCTAGGATGCATGCTTTTAAGACATCACTTCGGATCACGCCGCTGCAGTGGAATGACGTGCGCTTCGAGGTCAAACTTCTTCCTGCTTATTCCCCGTTCCTCTGTATACAAAAATAAACTATTCCTAACACTGGCCTTCACAGACCTCTTCTCTCAGAACCATGGTCTGAAGAGTGCAGTTGCTGGGGTTTAACTTATTTGACCCCCTGTGATATGTGAAACATGCTGCTCTCCTGGGAGTCTATGATGGTACTGTTGCCATAACTTGAAAATACAGCTGACTTTTGAAATGAATGAATGAATGTTGAAGCGTTCAACTTTACTCCTGTCTTTACCCATTCGGCCTCGTGAAAAAGGTACCTTCTCTGTTTTTATCTGTTCTATTCGCTCATCTCTCTTCCGTCTGCCAGACCTATTCCCTTCTGAGTTATTCACTTACTTGGTCATTTTTTTACAGCAATAGTCTTCTTTCTATCTGTATTTTTTCGATGTCATCTCCATCCTCGAGTTTATGGACCTACTCCAGTCTATCTCTTGTGTCCCGCTTTCTTCCCCGGATGTCTGCTTCTGTTCTTATCTCCCACCCCCTCTCTCTCTCTCTCTCTTCAAAATCAGCTTACCCCGTCTGGTCAGATACTCCGTCTTCATGCAGGCAGCTCCACAGCTTCTTTTCAACATCACCTTCCTGCTGCACACAACCTTGGCTCGCCAACGGTTTAAACTTCAAGTTAATAATTCGCCCGCACTGTCTTCCAAGAGAGAGAGAGAGAAAAAAAAGAGTTAAGGTTTTCTTCCCTCACAGTAAACGCCCTCCCCCCTACTCCTTTTTGAGTTATGAGCCTGTCGTGTTCATCCCAACCCATCTCCATCGCCTTCGGGATTCTGCTTCCTCCTACCTCCCCATCACAAATTCTTCCGCATTTGTTTTTTCACTGTCTCTTACCACGTGCACCATTTCCTTCTCTCTCTCTCTCTCGCTCTCGCCTCTAGCAGTAGTCATCCTTCTCCTCCGCCTGCTCCTTACCCCGCGTTCAGGGCACTCGTCCTTTCGTGTGCTGGCTCTAATCGCTTTTTCTCTGGGCACTGTGCAGCGGGACTTCCTTTCCCGTCTTAAATTTTCAGGTTTTTGCATCTCATCTGTCTCCACTGCCATTCTTTTTTGCCTGTCCCTATTAGTGATGCACCCAACCATCCACCTCTGACCTTCTCCTACTTTTCTGTCTGCTGCGTTTTATTATGACATATGCTCTTAAAATAATTTGGGAAATCAAAACTACGCTGTTACCTGAGCCAGAGCCTGCATCTTACACTAATTTGCCTCTCACTAGACTTTTTGATCAGCATTTCTGCCTTCTTTAATTCTCATTGTTCTTCAGTTTCCCATACCTCTCACATTTGTCCTAAGAACCCACCGTTCTCGCTCACACACTCTTTAATGAAGTCTATCTTTATCTCCCCCCCCACCCTACATCATTTATGCTCTTTCTACCTCTCCACCTTCCCCTGTCTACTGCACAAGCGCCCCTCATTCTCCTACTTTGCTCTTTCTCTCTCTCTCTCTCTCTCTGTCGCTCTCGTTCTATCTTTGCTACCTCAATTCCTTGTTGTGTGTGTCTGTCCTGCGATTGACCTACGGCTGACTGGCAAAGGTACAGAAATCCAAATGCGCATTCCAGTCGTGGAGTGTCCTCTGTGAGTTGAGATGCAGTAACGGTCACTGGTGGGCGTCCGCCGATTAATCACGCCCTGCAACACCAACATGGCGGTGGCTAAGACGACCTTATGGATGTAGCTAAGTGCCCCATTAAAAACGAACGAACAGCTCATGTACAAAGGAATGTATGTAATTTGGGACCCACTCTTGGAGGAGAATTTTGTCCGAAGGCGTATGAAGTAATGAAGACTGATAAGGTTAACCCTAGCCCGGTTCCTTAGAAGGAGAGAAGTTTCGGGAAGTTAAGAGTGGTATGAACAGGATGTTCTGTACAGAAGGATTGGAGGATAAATAAGAGGAGTTCACCACTCGGTCTGACAAAGCGTTCGACCGTGAGGGTCGAGTGAAAGCGCGGGGTCGCCACAGTGGCCAACGACACTGCTTCCGTTCGCCCACTGTCGGTACAGATTCCGGTGTGTCCGTCAGCGCAGTCATTGTCCCAATGGCCCAGAGTGGGCTTCGTGTGAGTCAGCCTTAGGGTGATGATTGGTCAGATTCGTCGAACATGCGCACTGATGCAAGAGCCTGTATTGGGTGGTGCCTGGCCGACTAGCTCGCGTCGAAGTGCACTTTCCCAAAGGCTCACCAATGCGGTTTCTCGACGTCGTGCTCAGCCAATCATAGTTCCCGCATCTACACGGTTTGAGCCAAGCGACGAATGGCAAGCTTGCACGCGTTCCCAACACAATCTGCTTCCTTGCCCAAAATCTACAGGCCGACCTACCCAATGGACGCGCTCTCTCTGTCTTCTGGCCGGTTTGCTGCTAAGACCTCACTTGGACTGCGGCTGGCTCTCCTGCCGGTTGTAGGCTCGCCAAGTCAGACTTACTCTATCTATTCTCATCTCCCTTGTGTACACAGTACATTCTTCCTACTACTCTAGCCTTTCCCAAGACTTCTCCTCTACTAGGTAACCATGGTCTGAATATCGCAGTTGCACGGTTAAACTCACTTAACCCTCTGCAATAAGTCCAGAGGTCGGTGTGTACGTGCTTGCGGACTGGCATTGATGCAGGTTGCAGCAACCGCGGTGAGGCGACCGATTGGCTATCATGCTCGTCATGACAGGTTAGGAGGGGATAGGGTTAAAGCCATTACAGGCAGACTCGCCTGTTGCAGTCAGGCGGACTGATTGGCCTGACTGCAACATGGTCCACGTGGCATGGTCCACAATTCGCATTGTTTACCCACTGTCTTGCAGCTATGCGTGACCCTTTTTTGTGCATCGCATTTGGAACTGAGTGCTCACCCTCATAAACTGAATGTCTGCACCGCCGGTCATTGGGCTCATCTGAGCCACACCCTAACAGCGTCATTCTAGTTGGCTGACCGACAGTAGTGCAGTGGTCGTTGCCTGCCCGATGCCTGGCCTCCCTTTCGTGACCTCAATCCGTCTAGACCTCAAGGTCCTGGTGGCAACTAGACTTACTGGCGCGCGCGATACGACCGCCCACGTCGATGTTTCCCCACGCACTGTCCAACCAACCACAGAACAACTTAGCCAATGAGCGCTCTCTGTCTATTAGCATGACCGCTGTCAAGCTAGCACTTGGACTCGACCGGCACTCCTGGCCAGTTGTATGCTATCCAAGTCAAATCTATTTCCATCTATTCTCCCTTCCTCTGTGTACACAATATACTGTTCTTACTACTCTGGCCTTTCCCAAGACTTCTCTTCTACTAAATAACCATGGTCTGAAGATTGCAGTTGCTAGGGTTTGACTTACTTAACCCCCTACGATAGTAGTGCCAGTTACAGCCATATCAATCAATCCATTTTAATCCGAATCGGGTAATTGGTAACGGCGCGAGCGACCGCGGTTGAACGCTTATTCCCAATCCCACCCGTGTTTATTTCTAGGCCGCTTCTTTGTCTTCCGGACGGAATGAAATGCGTCCCTTATATTTTATTCGGCATGAGGACTAAACCAAGCCTCATTAATATATTGCATCGTAAGTGGTCCCCAAGTTCACCCTGCAACCTACCACTATATGAGGGACACTGTGACGGGAGCGATTGTTTACTGATTTATTATCGCAGAGGTGTTAAGTGAGTTAAACCCTGGCAACTGCGATCTTCAGGTCCGGTTCCTTAAGAGGAGCGAGAAATCATGAGAAGGCCAGAGTAGTAGGAAGATTATATTCTGTACAGAATGAATGGGAGAATAGGCAGTGGGAAATTGACTATCAGGCGACCGGACAACCGCGAGCCAGCGGATGGCGTATGAAGTGAAGTTTGATCGGCAGTCATCACATGAGATCCATTGTGCGTCGGTCTGTGAGGGGCTGCTACAGAGATCGGAAACAACAAGCTTTCTCAGAGTGTACTTCGACTTGAGCTAATCACGGCAAGCGTTCACAAGTGCACTTCGTGTGGAGCTGTCGTGACTAGCCCGCGTCGAAGTGAACTCCACCAAAATCTCACAACTGCTGGTCTTGACGTCTGGGAACAGCCAATCACAATTGCCACAAAGCTGCTTTCTGATCCAGTGATGAATAACAAGCCTGCATGCGTGAATGCTTTCTCTGCCCACTGGCCTGACTGCTGTCAAACCGTCACTGGGACCCGGCTGGCTTCCTGGCTAGTCGTATGCACCCAAGTCAAACTTCTTTCTGATTATTCTTCCTTCCTCTGTGTACACAATAAACCATTCCTACTATTCTGGTCTCCACTGACTTCGTCTCCCCTAAGTACCCATGGCATGAAGATTACAGTTGCTAGGGTTTAACTTACTTAACACCCTGCGATAGAGTCAGTCGCTACATAACCAATGAAAACACTTCTACGACCATAATATCTGACTTCTCCATCATAATCAACTAATTTTTTCCACTTCTCGTTATCGTAGTTTCCTTCCTCTTCTCGCCTTTCTGCTGTTTCATGTCGTTTTCCGCCTTCCCTGTATTCTCGTCTTCTTTCGCTGCATCCGTCTGTTTCCCCTCCTTCGTGACAATTTTTTAAAATTCACTTTTCGTTTGGGAACATTTGTATTCCCCTACCCTCCCTGAACAAAGGCGCAAGGTCACTTGTACTACATGAATGGTGCTAATAGGGGTGTATTTGTGCCAGACGGAGTGGAGTCCCGGAGCATACAAGAAATTGAAAAAAATAGTACTTGCACCCCTTATACACGTTGTAGGGCATGTGGAAAACGACTGCTTTTAGACAGTACACAACCCTGTAATGTAACAGGGAAGTACCAGGCGAAAGCTGCGTAAATTACTAGTTTGGTAGAAGAAACGTGCTGGACCTCCTCGTGGGAGCAATGCAAATCGCCCAATCGGAGGTAAAGAGGCATTCCGCGTGAAGAACAATATTCCCCTACCTTATTTGGGTAGCACACACACAGGCAAAAATCTCAAATCAACAGATGTTGGAAGCAGTTGAGGGGGTTAATTTTCGTACAATCCAAACTCGCTCACTGCCGCGCAAGAGAAGACTGTTATTTCCGCAGGTAAACGCTACCGGAAGGCACCAGTTAGCTTCCTTGCATGTTATTAAAGGTAGCCTCTGTGTTACTTGTTAATCTGGTTCTACTATCTAGCCCAAATGGCTTGATCTTCAGAAGAAGAAGAAGAAGAAGAAGAAGAAGAAGAAGAAGAAGAAGAAG
>JAYGXS010000009.1:12034627-12063535 GCA_036362985.1 Ligula intestinalis
AGAAGAAGAAGAAGAAGAAGAAGAAGAAGAAGAAGAAGAAGAAGAAGAAGCGATCACTGGAACACGAGGTTTATTGTCCTGACGTTTCTGATTCTAACGCGAATCCTTAATCATAGGTGATAGAAGAACAGACTGAGACAGGCGCAGATAGGGTGATTAATGCACATATTGCACGGTATTTATAGTTCGTAGCAGTCACCCGCATGCGTACTATAATTGTTAGTTCCTTTAGCCACCGCTTAAGGTCTTAACTGGTGCCGTGATGGATAATTAATTACCACAGAGTTCTTGTACACTTCAGATGCGGGTTCGATAATTGCGCGACAATTATGCCCGCTGTCATTAGAGTTGTTGTTGCGCCCAGGGAATCTGAATGGCAGGACAATAAACCTCGTGTTCCAGTGATGGCTTCTTCTTCTTCTTTTTCTTCTTCTTCTTCTTCTTCTTCTTCTTCTTCTTCTGAACGGCTTCCTGGAACTTGGATATTCTCCTCTATCGGCGTGATCTTTTCCGTTACTACGGTCCAGACCTGTCTGAATGCGACATTATCGTTCAAAGGGCGTCCGCGACAAACGTGTCGATGAGTCAACAGTTGGCATGCCACGTGACATTCTGGGTCGCCGATAAGCCGCGTTAGGGTCCGTCCACTCAGACGATCGGTTGTCGACCCATAGGAAGGTGCCAGCTCGACAATGCTTTGTCTATCAATCGCGCTGCCCTGGAAGGATGAGCTGAGACCATAAACAAATTACACATAATCTATCGTGGAGATGGACACCGAAAACAAGCTTGTTAAATTTGAAGCAAGTGACACGATAGTTTTTGCATGAAATAGTTTGCGCTAATGCGTGATTTAGAAGAGGAACAGACTGAATATTAAAGAAGGAGGACACACGTCGATCAGCGGAATCATCGTTTTATTTGTCTGAGCTTTCGAAATCTTCCTGGAGTCCATTGTCAGAGTCAGGTCAGGTCAGTTTTTATTGAGGGAAATATAGGTTAATACCTTTGAACTCCCTATTGGTACAGGACAGCTTTTTCAATGCATTTGATCTGCAAAACAGTGCAAAAAAGTAGTGTTGCCAGTCGGTCCGTTAAGACGATGTTAACGATCTGTATGCGTGAACATAGCGTTCGTGTCTACTAACAGTGCTTTCTTGTGCGTATGAACGGTGCCTACTAAGTAAATATACATCCAGGATGCACTTTAATGCATCTGCCGTGTTCGTCATTACGACCTCCTCCGGCAATCCGTTCCAGACACCGATGACTCGCTGTGAAAACGAATGCCTGTGGATATCCAGATGGGATAACTTTCCCCGCAGTTTGAGGGAATTCCCACGGAGGTTGGTTGATGTGGCAAATGCGAAGAAATCATCAAACTGCATGGCACACTCCCGATTCCTCACGAGCCGGTATGTCTGTATAAGGTCACCTCGGATTTCCCTGTACTTAAGAGAAAAACGGTTAAGTGCTTCTAGTCTACATTCGTAAGGTGAAGACTTTAGGCCCTTCACAATTTTTGTTACCCTCCTTTGGACTCTTTCCAGCAGCTGAGAGTCTTTTTTCAGCTATGGACGCCACGCCTGAACTCCATATTCGAGATGTGAACGAATAAACGTCCCGTATATTTTGCCAAATAGTTATGTATCGATGTTGACTAAAGCTCGCTTAATGGCAAACAGAACACTGTTCGCCCTCTTGGCAGTCCTAACACACTGCAAAGACGGCTTCAGAGATGACACAATAGTGATTCCAAGGTCTCTTTGTTCGGTTACGTTTGACAGACACCTGCCATCAAGTACTTAGTGTGAGAGTCACCCGTCGCGTTCGCCTTCGTCGTTTTGAGCCGCAATGCGACGCACTTCTCAGATTTGAACCGCATTAACCATTATTTGGACCATTCACCTAGGCGGTCAAGTCTTTCTTGCAGAGTTTGTTCATCATGAGTGTTTCTGATGGGTTGCCATACCTTAATATAATCTGCAAACAAGACTCCAGTGCTGACCAGTCCATGCCTACAGTCATTGACGTAGATGAATAACAATAATGGCCCAAGAACGGAGCCCTGAGGCACTCCACTAACAACTGGCACCGAAGAGGATTTCGCGCTTCCAACGCACACGGACTGCGATCTGCCTATGAGAAAAGCTCCTACTTAATTTATTAAATTCCCACTCACCCCGGATTCGCCAACCTTGTAGAGTAGCCGTTGGTGTGGGACATTATCGAAGGCTATTTTGAAGTCTATGTAAACGAGGTTGACGTTGGTATTCTCGTCTAATGACCTGGACCACTGCCCATTGAATAAAGCATATTGGTCAGGTAGGAATGGTTTCCTCAAAATCCGTGTTGGGCAGCGTCAAAGAAGTCTTTTTCTTCGAGAAACTTCACGGTAGCCTTTTTGATAACCCTTTCCATAACTTTGCAACAAATACAAGTTAGACTCACTGGTCGATAGTTGTTTGTGCCGGTTCTGGATCCACCTTTTGTGAATAGAGTATATGCTCGCAACTTTCTAATCGGATGGGAGGAGGACTCAATCAACGGACAATTGAAAAATGTTCGTAAGCGGTTTGGAAAGTTCTGAAGCCAGTTGGCTCAGCACTTTTGGTAGTATTTTGTCTGGACACGGAGACCTAGCTTCATTAAGCGCAAGAAGTTCCTTCCTCAAATCCTCTTCTGTAAAATAGAGGTCCTCTATGATTGTGCCATTACTCTCTGCATGGAAGCCTGTCAGATAAAAATGCAGTTCCTCAGTGAAAACAGATGCAAAATACTTGCCAAGGTGTTCTGCTTTTTCGAGATTGTCTATAATTTCCTCATTATATTCACCTTTTGATACTGCAACTGTGTCTTTGTTGTTTCGCCTGCTGTTGATATAACTGTAGAGGACCTTTGGCTTCGTTACGGCCCGCTCGATAATTTTCGCTTTGTAGTCTTTCCGCACTTTTTGAATAGCTGATCTAAACCTCATTCTGCTTTCGGTGGAATTCTTCGTAGTGTTAAGGCTGCCGTGTTGATGCGTACCTTCTCCAATGTATGTTCTTGCGGTTTATTTGGCTCTTCAGATCTTGCGTTAACCAAGGGGGCCACTCGCCTTTTGTACATTTTTCAGCTGACAGTTTCGATGCATAACTTCGCTTATAAGATCCCTGACAGTGTTCCAGTCGCCATCCGGACTACCGGTTAGAAGGTCATACCAATTTATTTCTGCTAGTTAATTTCTCATTGCGGTGTAATTTCCACGCCAGTAGTCTAACCGAACCTCCGCATTTCTCGGTTTATTGGTGTTTGAAGCATATTCCCACAGGATCATGACATGATCACTCTTTCCAAGAGGCACGATTGACCTAATTTCGCTTGTGTCAATCGGGTCTTTCGATAATACGAGGTCCAAACAGTTCACTGGTTGTGCTTCTTTCATTCTCGTTGGGAATCCAAAATTCTACACGAGAGAGAGGTCCCCCGTCAGCTTTAAGAATCTGGAGCTAAAAGACTCATGAGAACCCTTAACTGTAAAATAGAGGTCCTCCATGATTGTACATTGCATCTAACGCACTCCCTCTTTCTTCCCGGTGTATAGGCAGACTCAAGATGATCGGAGGCGAGATCAGACGCGGACGGCTGGAGCCACCATGTCTGTGTAGTGACATTAAACAGCTATTTCTGTTGCTCAGGCAAATATGCACTGTAAGTAGCTTGGCACAGATACGAATAAGACGCAAACTTAACAGGCTGCTTTGAATTGCCAACGTCTTTGTTCTCATCTATTTGGTTGTCATTGTTGAGATATTTCTATCTTAGATTCCCGGCTAGACTACTTCGTATTCGCTACTTAAATTAGATCCCACGGAGCTGAAGTACCATAAAGGCCACGGGTAGCTGGTGTCTTTACACTTTCTACCAGAGCCCCGCGTTCGAAACTGGAACGCCTGCAATACCCTATTCTGGCCTCCGTGTTAGTCCATCTATCACGTGGTCGGTTAAGGGAGCTAAACCAACTATGGGAGCCCCGGAAAAAAATGAAAAACTTGCGGTTGTAAATGGTCATACCAGTCTCCGTGAGCGCCGCGTATCTTGGATTTTTCTGGGGTAGTATGCGACACAGTTGCACAGGTGTACGCTATGAGTGGATCGTAACTAAAGAGATCTGATTGCCTGCGACACCAGTGTTGCTCATTGGTACAAGCATTTTAACTTTGGCGATATCTATTTGGGAGACCGAAAATTCGACAGTTTCAAAGCCCCCCTCTGGCTAAGCTGATATATTTAGTTGTAGCTTTTTCAGCTCCTTAAAATTTACTTCAGAACTCTGACTATATAAGGGTCTACAGATGCAGACCGAAACTAGATAAGCATTTGGGCTGGTCTACAAGCCACTGTCTGATAATAATGTGATGTCAACAAGCTACTAACATGTAGTCAGTAGTAATTATTTACACGAAAGCACAACTATTAGCCAAATACCCAGACATTTGTTTCGCAGTTATTCTGTCGCTGCATAGCACAGCTGCGAGTATTCAGCTCATCAGTGCGTCTCCAGCATGCCCTGTGTGCTTTCTGTTAGGTACTCCAGTTTTAAAATTTTATTGTTTTTATTTCCTCGGAACTTGATTTCGCACTCGGAATAGATCAGTTTATTCTGCGGCAACGACTAGTGGGACAATCAGTCCGCAAACGGTTCACACTATGATGCCTGGACACTAAGAGTGAGATTATTCCAAACACAATCAAGCGATGTTTGCGACGAACCACTGGAAGGACGTGCATTGGGGTTCACCTCAAATGTAGCATCCAAGCAGTTAGGGTATTAATAGTGCTACGATAATTATGCGCCCGTATGGTTTTTGGGGGAGGGGAAGGACAGCAGTTATGTGCCTCGTGCAGTAACGCACTGCTGGCCGGGGTTCCCAAAGTGTGGCCGGCTCTAGGATTGCACGCCCATCAGTCCTCTAGGAAGATGTAAGTGCAGCGCCGACCACCACCGACGCCACGCCTACAAGCGGTCACGTGGTCCACTCGCCACTGGGACAGCCAATCACGGGGGCCATATGTCACTAATGGCCACCCAGTTGTACAAGCGGCCAGTGACGCACTCTCGCATGAATTGTATTCATTCACGTCCATAGCACGCTAGCAGACAGACGCGCACACAGGGCCCGGCCCCGCTGTGCGTCGGGGCTTCAGACCACCACTGAGTTTCTGTATACAATAAACAACACCTACTGGTCTTACCCCATCTCTTCTTATACGGACCTGGGCGTAATAATTGTAGTGCTCTGAGCACACCCACGGCTTCGATCCCTACATGGGCGTGAATGAGTCAGCTTTATGCAAGAGTTAGTGAGCACCGTTTTGACGGGTTGATTTTGGAGTTCGTGGGCGCCTGTGAGCAGCCTTCCCCAAGGCGCTTCTTCTTGTTGCTCAGGAAACCTGATCCAACAACACCTATTGCGGTGTCTGTCAAAGACAAATGCGACGTTTCGATCATCAATTCCGACGATGTTCACCATTTGCTCCGCAGTCTGGTGGTGGTGGAGGGATGGTGACTCACGCACCGTAGATTAGTTTTAAGTGACTTGCGTTGCATCTGCCACCCTCTCTTCCTTCATTCGCCTATTCTTGGTGTAAAGACAGAGTCAAGATGACTGGTGTTGGGTGCGGGTGGTTGGCGCACCCGGAGCCGGCCACAATGACTCGGTCTCCCGGCGGAATGGGAGTGCCATAAACGCCACGGGTGGTCGGTGCCCGAACCTGCACCTGCATGTTTCACCGATGCCCTCTCCCCAATATTTGACATTTGTACATTGTTCGTACAACGCGGATTTCTGTCATGGAACATGGAAGTTGGCACATGTAGTACCCATCCATAAGGAAGAATCACGGCTCTGTAGCGACCTTGCATCCTAAGCCATGCTTTGCTCACACGCATCTGGGGCATGTCAGCGTGGCCACCAGCCCGTGCGCGCTAGACGATGTCAAACCTCCGATTAAGGTCACGGACGTGTCTGGCCAATTGGCCAACCACTTCCCAAGGCCAAGCCACAAAAGGACCTTAAGGTGGTGGCTGCCTACTCTCAGACATTTCCGGAGCAGGCGATCTACTGCCTGTTGCAGACCTCCAGACCCGGTGACTACACCGACCGGAATGCGACTATGGACTCCGGCCCACTCATGGCTGGAGTGTACTCGTCTGGGAGTCACTTACTCATTACTCAGATTCTACTCATTCAACACTTCATTAAATTACCCAAAATACTCTGGACCCCCACGCCTTATATTATTAACTAGTCCATAACCGTTGGGATACATTCTATCATCTATTATCCGGTCGGACTACTTCAAATCCCACAGCTCTATCCCACCAACTACCCGCTGGTCAGTTTGACATACGTTTGTTCTAAGGTGGTGGAAAGGAAAACTAAAAATAAATTTGATCACTCGATAAATTTCACTACCGAACCAGCCCTGTTAAGCATGGTTTCTGTGAGAAGAGGTCTTGTCTTACAAACCTTATCAAAGCGCTCGAACACGGAACAAACGTATTCTGAACTGGATTAAAAATATCCTGAGCGACCATAGTGAAATAACTACTGCAGGCGGCTACTCTTCAGAGTGGGTACCTGTCAAATGTGGAGTTCCACCAGGATCAGTCCTTGGACCGCTCCATTTCATCATCTAAGTAAATGACATAGTGCGAGAAGTTTAACCTTACAGGCATACAGCAAGGCTGCGATACAAGCTTGATGGCCTATCGCAGGGGGGTTAAGTGAGTTAAACCCAGCAACTGCGATCTTCAGACTATGGTTACTTAGTGCAGAAGAGAAGTCGTTAAAGGCCAGAGTAGAGGGAAGAGTGTATTGTGTACACAAAGCACGAACATCTCGAATCTTGTGTTACCTGGAAGCTGCTTACATTTGACGCTTTAAACCGGACCTCTGCAAACAGTTGGAGCACGTGGTTAACCTTGCCTTACCTTGGTAACCAAAAGCCCCAGATTCGCACATTCCCCAGCCCAATATTCCCCACAACTCAATTCCCTGTTTTTTTCCTCCAATTTTGTTTTAACCTTCTTTCTCTATCTGACTAAGACCTATGACCTTTCTATATATTTTCAATTTCGTGTTTTTCTCCTTCGTGAACCTTAATGCAATGAGGAATTGCAATTGAGGAACTCTCCCGAAATTTATGGTAACAATAAATCTTACAGCTATAACCATTTTCATGTTCTCTCCGGGAACAGCATGCTTCAAAGTTCTAATACATTAAAATTGGCTCAGGTGAACATTTCATAGGGGGAATGCAGTGAAAATGTTAAAGGCTGCTATTTTGCAGACGTCTCACCATTCATATTTTGTGCATGAAAGCGGCCTGTAACATTTTTGCCCCTTCACATCTTCTTTTTATACATTCCTGTATCGTTTCAATGTAGTTTTCAGGGCTTCTATCATTTTCTCCAACTATATAAATTGATATTGATCGAACTACTAAGTTATTAGGGGTTTGGCAGATTTGCCAATTGTGAAAAAACTCGAGGCGTTCGGCGGGATTTGAACCCACGTAGTAGAGAAGGCCTTTACCGAATGCTAACGCTTTAATTACTTGAGCTACAAACGCCCCACCTCGTGCCATGAATTTAATCACACTTGGGTCGATATTACCCGCCAAACTTTACCGCTGGTATGGAATCCACCAATACGGGACAGCAAGTTGATTGCCCAAGCAGAATTTCCTAAGCAATCATCTAGAATCCACCAGAATGACTACTAGGCTGACTAAATTACTAGGGGTTTGGCAGATTTGCGGGTTCAACTCCCGCCGAACACCTCCAGTTTTTTTTCACAATTGGATCAACTTGAACTACTTAGTGCCTATCCAAGCGGATGCAAATGCACCATCCTGCCTGACTGAATAAAAACATTGAAAAGTCTATCCGCAATGTAATTGTGGCTCGCTTGGTTGACAGCAGCCAATAGGTAAACGCCAACCGGACTTTCTGAGTCACCTATAAGGGGCCAGCTAGAAACTCTAACTTCCTGCGGCAGTGGATACTTGCGACGGCAGAAGCAGCGGCCATACAGCTAACCAATCCGACGGTGTGCTCGCATAGAGCGCTCATCCAGGTTCTAAGGCCCCCTATGTCGGAGATGAAACTAGGGTGCGTGTTTACACCGGCTGGGGTTGCGTTTGAGCAGTGAGATGAAGACGCAGCTAATTGTCAGATGTCTCCTTCCCCCGGTCCTTGTCCCTGCTAAGTCCCCGAAGGAACTAGACTGTACGGCAGTCACCCACAATTATCTTTTCTTGGTTGTTTGAAGGAACTTAATTGTTTCATTACCAGATTGGCTATGCCCACATATTCCTCATATTCCCGATCATAGCCGACGAAGCAACGAGCCCGTGGTGCAATGGTAGAATGGTAAACTCAGTGGTAAACGGGTTTGAATCTCGGGGGTGCCGACCCTTGAGATTGAGCATGACTGGCCGATGACGGCTAACAAACGAGAAATGGTCATTACGGTCTTCCTTTGTTTTGTCGGATTCACTTCATCCTATTTCACTAGTCACCTCACACTGAACCGGACCTGAAGGTCGCAGTGGCAAGAGTCTTCCCCTATTAGTGTAAGTCACAGCGACGCCTCTTGTGGCGTCACCCAAAAGCGTTGCAATACGAAGAGCGTTTAAAAATCTACTTCGCGACAGCTCTCTGTGATTATAGACCCCCGAAAATGGTTAAACTTTGCGAAGAGACAATCAGTGAGGGTGGGCACCCGGAATGTAGCATAAAAACACCTATATTACAGGAGTTTCCTGTTTACAAAATTATTAGTTGCAGTTAAATATGCACACGGCGCAAATTCACTGTTTTCATTTTTGCCCACTTAAGAAACGCCGCGTTACAGCTCGAAGGCCCGCCATCTTGTCACAGGCGGCTTTGCGACATATTGCAGGAGGATAGGCATACTAGTGTCTCAAAATAATCATTCTTAAGGAGAGGTTGTATTATTAATACAAACATTATAACTATCTACTTATTATATACTGAGCAACAGTTTACGCTACATTCAAAACGCCCGTTATTGTAAGGGCGCTGCAGCATATCACATAGCGACACCATGCTCCGTCGAGGAGGTCCCCCAGGAGGCCACACATCTTGGGTGTTTAAAACTTTTCAGACGGAATATGCTCGAGAGCCATTATAAACCGCCAGCGAACTTTGAAAAGATAATTTTCAAATAAACATCAGAACATTTACAAATATGAGAGGTCGCGTTTCACATGTCGTCACCAGAGCTTTGTGGCATTCAGGTCCTCTGATAAAGATGTAAAAATTCACTTTCCCTACCATTCTCTCTGACCATAATAATCTTGGCAGCAATATGCTTGGATCGATTGGAGGTTTTAATTATCTTAATAATATTTTAGATGCCTTCGAACTCTTGCTGTTTTGCTCATTATTATATTTGACTGTTAGTTTTGCGATAAATTTCAGATAAGTTTAAGGTGATATAACAACATTGGTGACCCCGACGTGATATGCACTGGCAGCTGTTGAATTTTCCTGAGCTCAATCATAACCAAATTTCCTTCGAATTCTTCTAATTTTCCTGCGTCGTCTTATGTGACCGCCATATGAAAAATTCAGTCACCGACACTCTGCCGGCATTCTACTCTCAGCCCATGGAGTCCAGGCTCGGTACCTTAGGGGAAGAGAAGCCATGGGAAGCCAGAATGGAAGGAACAATTTATTCTGCGCAGAAAGAGTGGAGAATAGGTTCTAGAAACTTGACTGTCAGACAAGTGAGCAGCCGCGCGCCACAGGAGCGCACCTGGAGTGGGGTGACAGCGGGAACCGCCACAGCGTCTGAAGCGGCCTTTGTGTGAGTCGGCCTTCACAGATGATTAACTATACAGATAGGCGTAGGCGGGCAGTACATATGCACTAGTAGGCAGCGGTGAGCCTTCGCACGATGATCGGCTGCGCGGAGTGGGTCACCACAAACGAGTGGAAACTTCGGAAACGCCAGCTGCCTGCACAAACTGAGAGTTATAGATCGACGCCAGATCGAACACACTTGGCACTGGAGTCACCCTTTTAGATAAGAAAGCACAGTAGCGCCTGGAATATTGCACCACGGCTACAAAGCTTTCCGACTAACCCGCTTAGCGACCATATGCATCCAGGAAAATACCATGTTCTCTACGAAATAAATGCTCTTTTTATTTTGGTATTTGAAAGACATGCTAAAAAATGTCATAATGTTAGTTTATCGCCAAAAAACATGTAGGATAATAAATCGTATACTTTCACCGCCTCGGCCAAAAGTTAGTATTAATATTTTACCTGAAGTGCACCAGCTATCGCGGAATAGTCACGTCATATTCCCAAGCTGCCAATGGGCTGTCAACAGTATAGGCAGTTCTAATTATTTACTGACAACACAGGCAGCTGTGATCGTGGGCTAAGAGGATGCAGTTTTCCACGCAATGTACGAGTGAGTGGCGATTGGTTGGTTACAAATACTTACTCAAAAGCCCTCGTCAAGGGAATGCGAGCTGTACAAAACAATTTGTCTAATTGCCTGCTCACCGACTCAGCAAACGACAGAGTTTGCTTGAACCGTTTCTTATTTTAACGTTTACTTGTGACTTATCACGTGCCCAGATGAGGCGAAATCTCCACTTTTTTCTGGGAGAAAGTTTGAGAAATCTGTGGCGGCCTGAATTCGGTAGTGATGCGCGTATTCACCTCCTCATCCTCCAAAACCTTTGTCTGCCAGCGCGCCAAGCGTTGACTCATCCTCGTACCATTGTGCATTCTTGTACTTTTGCATCCCCTGCTCTGGACGTGCCTTCGCCCGCAGCTAATCGATTCCTCACGAACTTTGATGCCAACACCTGCACCCTGTCCTGATTGGCTGCAAGGCTTTGCTAAACCCGCGCACATAGACACCGACTCGACTGGTTTCTGTACGCGGTGCTTGCAGCAGCTGCTGTAAAGCTTCTTGAGCAGTAAAGTTGTCCAAATTCCTTCAGTTTTCTCAGACTTGTGAGTTGAGACCCTTTTCGAGTCGAGAAAACAACTAGCCTTCCATAAATCCACGGACCATGATCTGTGTTCGTATTACGCTGACTCCACCTCTACAGCTAGCACGAACACATAAGTGTTCCGTTTGCTAGTGAGCTCTCTTCATTCATGACTGCACAGTTATATTTGCTAGGCAATTATTAAACGCAGACACTCGTTTGCTAACCCAGCTGTTATCCAGACATCTTCTAGGAGATGACAATAGATCAAGAAAACTAATACACAGAGCGGCTTCAGTCTTCCAGGTGTGTTTTAGTACATCTCAAGGCACCCATACTGTTCTTTAATGTAATATGGTCGATTGGGCAGTTCCTTATAAAGCGATAGTTATGCCATTGAAACGAGCAACGTGATAAAAGCATTGGACCGGCACAGAAGCCAGATTAGGGCAAAGTCACCCACAAACAATGTCCCCTATGGGAATGTCGTGGCACGCTCAGGCACGGGCTTGTAGCACCGGCGCCAAACCTGCAAACCATCACGTGACTGAGCTTCTCTATCTGCTCCTGGGACAACCAATCACAGGTGCCGTAGGGTGCAATTGGCCAAGCAGCTGGCCACGTGGCAAGTGACCCATTCTCGCATGACGTCGATGCAGTCACGCACATAGCACGCTAGCAGACAGACATGCTCGCAGGGCCCGGGCCTGCCGCGTGTCGGGGCTTCAGATCACCACGGAGTTTCTGTACACAATAAACAACTCCTACTGGTATTACCCCTTCTCTTCCTATACGGGACTGGGCGTGATTATTATAGTACCCTGAGCACGCTCACAGCTTAGACTCCTACAGGCTCAGGCCACACCAGCCACTTGCATCCAATCTCCCGTACAGTCTTCTTGAATCTGCTACTATGCCAGGAATAGGTAAGGCAGGAGAGAGTTCGGTAGAGGTTGTACAAAATGACTTACTTCGTGCAAAACTAGTGGTCCTTACGCTCAACCCACAAATACGGATACCCTCGGAAATTACGATCCAACTGTAGCGACCTTGTACTTCTAAGCCATGCTTTCCTCGGACGTCGCAGGGACAGGTCATGCCTGGCATGACCACCACACGTGCGCAAGAGACGATATTAAAACCCCCCCTTTCAAGGTCACCCTCTGTCTGGCTCACTGGCCAACCACTTCTCAAGGGCAGTCCACAAAGGCCATGGTGTGAGGATAGAATACGATCAGACATTCCCGGGGCAGGCAACCTACTGCCTGTTGCAGACCTCCAAACCCAGCGACTACACCGACCGGAATACGACTCTGGACTCCGGCACACACATGGCTGGAGTGCACTCGTCTGGGAGTCGCTTACTCATTGCCTATATTCTACTCATTCAACACTACATTTAATTATCTATAACAATCTGGCCTTCCACGCCTTATATTATCATACAAACTAGCTTATATCATTTGGGATACGTTCTATTGTCTATTTTCTTCCCGGACTACAACGTATCCCTCTCGGTACTTGCCAAATTTGACCCCCGTTGTCTATCCTTGATTATCTGATTATTCGGCAGTTTTGCTTGCTGACGCTGAGAAGAAGCAGAAACGATCACTGAGGCAAGAATTTTATTCGCCTGACAATTTGGATTCCTTAGGAGGTTTGGCAGATTTGCTTAATTTAAGTTGACCAAATTGTGAAAAAAAATTCACGGCGTTCCGCGGGATTTGAAGTGTGGCGTTTGTAGCTCAACTGGGAAAGCATGGGCATCACGTAAAAGCCTTCTCTACTCTGCGGGTTCCAATACCGCCGAACGCCGCGGGTTTTTTCACAATTGGGTCAACCTAAATTTGGATCCCATTGCGGATCAAACATCAAAGACAGTGACGGGTAATTGAAACACACAGAGTTGCAGTATCTAAAGGATATAACTACTATGCCGATGTGCATACCCATGACAATCAACAGTTACCCGCTTGTGTGTGTAAACCACAATTCAAGTAATTTGCAGCTCAAACAGCTGTCACTTTGCGTGCGCGCGTATTTCGGCCTCATCAAGTCGCGACTTACTCGACGAGACCTGACTACATATCCAAAATGGATCCGGCGCAGATTCTCGCAAAAGGTGACAACCCCGTGTGTGTCGCGAGTTGCTTGAATCATGGTTTACGTGCCCCCCTAGTGCAATGGCTTGCTCAGCCCATATTCGAGGATAGTTGCTCGCTTGGGTGCTAATTGCTCGATGGTCGGCGTGCGGGTCGCGACCTGCTGAATTGTCCTCACGCCCGTAATGGTTTTGAGCGTGCTGATTGCTCCGCCATCTGGCTCCCTTGTGCTGATGGTAAGAAGAAGAAGATCATGCGACCGCTGGGACCACCTGACGTTTCGAAGTCTGCCGCGGATTCTTCATCAGAGACATTAGCATAAACGGTAGCAGAAACGGGTAGTTCATGCACAGGGAGTTTCAGTATCTCTAGGACACGATCACTTTGGCACTGCACACTCATGACAATTACCGACTCCCCGATTGAGGATTATTGCCCGCTTGTGCGCTAATGGCTTGATAACCGGCGTACGGGTCGTGACCTGCTGAACTTTCATCACACGCGGTGGAATTTGACGCGATGATTGCTCGGCCAGATGATTCACCGGCGTCGGCGTTAAATGGCGAGTTGGCCTGTGCGTTCCCCAAGTGGCGACTGGTTTTTGCCTAATTGAGCTGTAGTGGTCCTTGCCTTATCCTGTATGTTAAGGCTAAGAAGGTTCAACCCTAACACGGTGAGAAAGACGGATTGTTAGGAAAAGTGCATTCTGAAGAAGGATAGGAGAATAGATGGAAAGAGTTTTGACTCGCGGACTAGTGCGTCCGTTCCCTATTCGGGTCGGGTCCGGAATGAGGCTTGAAGGCAGACACTGCAGTGTAGTTTCTGTCCCACGAATTGAGGCCAACCTTATAAATGAGGTCAATCTACTAAGGTGGGAATTTCTTTAGACGGATTGAGGTCAAGCCACTGTGGGTTGAGGCCAGAATAGGGGAGACTTGGTGCGTGTGTTTGTGTGCGCGTCAGTTGCGTCTGGCAGCAGTGACGGTCGCCCGTCCGTTTGGGCATGCCTCGAGGCACGCGGGAAAACTGCTTGGCGCGAGGTCCTAAGCTCTGAGTGACCTCGTCTGTTACGTCAAGCGTTAGGAGGGTGTTGGTCAGACAAGACCACTACAGCCTGCTGGACGCCTGACCTTCCTGTCGTGGCCTCAATCCGTCTAGACCTCAAGGTTGTGGCAGCCGCCAAACTTACTGGTGCGAGACACAGGCCGCCCACATTGATACCTACCCACACGGTGTCCAACCAATCACAGACCGACCTAGTCAGTGAACGCTCTCTGTCTACTGGCCTGACTGCTCTCAAATTGGCACTTGGGACCCGGTCAATCTCCTGAGTGGTCGTGTTCTCCCAAGTCAGGCTTCTTCCATCTACCCTCCGTTCCTATGTACACAATATACTATCCCTTCCACTCTGGCCGTCCCAAGACTTCTTCTCTACCAAGTAACCATGGTCTGAAGATCGCAGTTGTTGGGTTCAACTCACTTAACCCCCCGCGATAGAGCCTCTACGCTGATTATGGATTTGGGAGGTCATTGCACTTGTTTATAGACTGGGGCCAAGTGAACCATGACTCAGATAATTCGCGATTCACACGAGTGTCACCTCTCACAAAAATTTCGGCCTCATCAAATTTGAATGTGTGGCTGAGTCTCGTCGAATGAACCGCAACTCGAGAATTACTGTCCTTTCTCCGCACTGCTGCCACGTGTTCGGCAATTCGTGAAGTGAGAAGTCTTCCAGTTTCTTCGATGTAGTTCGTTTGTCCGCAACTGCACCAATCCTATAGACGAGTCCAGATGTTTATTGCAGTGAGAGTGTCAATGGCTCTGCTGCTTGATCCGCGACGGACTTCGAAACGTCAGGCGAATAAAAGTCTTGGCCCTGCGGTCGCATCCTCTTCTCAATTACTTCCCGGAACTCGCCCGTTCGCTTGTATTGGGGTTCTGATGGTTTCCACAATGGCCTGAACACTAAAGTGTTCAGGAAAGCAACCAACACTAGGCAAGTCCTGAACCAAAACAGGAACTACCCAATCGGTCACAAACACAGCTGCGTAAGAGCGCTACACCGGTGCGTTGAGACGCATTGCAGCGAAGTGGAAGACAAAGTTGCTAAAATTACAACATACTCGACGGGTACTAAGAGTGAGCGGTTACCCGCAAAATTTTATCAACCAGTGCATATGCAAGCGAGAAAAAGCCCCGTCCAAGTAGCCAAACAGTTTGGCGGGCTCTTTTGTACGTGAAGAATATATCAGGAGAGGTCAGTCGTCTACGCACCCCACTCGGAGTTGGAGTCACGCACAGGCCAGATGCAACCATCAGGCACCGGGTCATGAGGCCGAAAGACCCACTGCTGCGGCAGGAAACAGCTGGAGTCGTTTACCGGATCTGGTATATTTTTGGACAAAGCAACTACGTCAGAGAAACCGGAAGATTACTCCGAACGCGAATGGCCGAGTATGCAGCGGTGGTGAGGAAGAAAGACACCAACTCCCAGGTTGCAGCTCACTCCACAGGACCTGGCCATATTTACCAGTTCGACGAGGCCGGAATCCTCACAAGAGGTGACAACCGCGTGAGCCGCGAGCTGCTCGAGTCATGGTTCTCAGGCCCCCAGTCCATCAACAAGCACAACGATTTGACCTTCCTATATTGCGTACTGAGACATTGCCTGAGCAAGAGAATCAGTCACATGGGAAGGACTGGGTGCAACGTCCAACGTCTAGAAGCAGAAGGTAAAGATGAGACCAAGGCATCGGAAGACTCCACCTGGAAAATGATCAAGCTTATGTTGGATAATAATCTAATGGATTCCAAAACAGCTCTGCCCTAAAACCCAGGGACTCATATATCTCACGACTATATGGTTTACCAAAAACACACAAAAAGGATATTCCTTTACGGCCAATTCTATCCATGTCAAACTCACCATTTCATAGACTAGCACAATGGCTTGTGAAAGAATTAGAACCAATTCGCAAAAGGTTTTCTTCTTACACATTAAAAGATAGTTTCCATTTTGTCGATGAAGAAATGACATAAATTTCCGAAAAACACATGATATCCTTGGACGTTGAGTCATTATTTACCAACGTTTCCTTGGAAGAAACTTTAGATATCATTTGCACTTATTCCTCGGATACCCGTCTGGCCCCTGAAATATTACGGAACTTACTGCAATTATGCACAAAGAATGTCCAATTCCTATTCAATGGACAATTATACCGACAAATTGACGGAGTCGCGATGGGAAGCCCACTAGGACCTACCTTTGCTGACCTATTTATGGGCCATTTAGAAGATAAAGTATCTGCCAAATTGAACAATGACACACTATAAAAACTGTATGTAGATGATCTATTTACGATTGTGGACAATCCAAGGGAAGCCAAAGGATTATTGTCTACAATGAACAGTCTGCATCCTAAGATAAAATTTACCATGGAACAGGATAACCATCTTTCCGTTCTCGACGTTAACTTATCCAGACAGAAAGATGGTTCCATTACACGGACGGTCTTCCATAAAAACACCTGGAAAGGACAGTATTTACATTATCTGAGTTTTGTTCCCATTCAATGGAAACGTAACTTGGTATATACTCTTTTCCAGAGGACCAGAATGATCTGTTCTACGGATACATTGGATGATGAATTAACCAACCTTAATTGCACCCTTATGAAGGGAGGATATCCAAGTCAATTTATAGACAAATACATTAAACCTCTAAGACCTAAATTGA
This sequence comes from Ligula intestinalis, assembly GCA_036362985.1. Taxonomy (NCBI): domain Eukaryota; kingdom Metazoa; phylum Platyhelminthes; class Cestoda; order Diphyllobothriidea; family Diphyllobothriidae; genus Ligula; species Ligula intestinalis. The sequence continues at coordinate 12,051,503 of JAYGXS010000009.1, forward strand.
CGCAACAATTAGCACCAAAAAAGCCCGTCTTCATTTCCTTACCATTCAAGGGCGATAACATACTAAACACCATCAAAAGACGCCTTCTCAATGCCATTGAAAGGACGTACTATGCTGCTGATCTGATAATTTGCAATCCGACAAAGCCTTTACCAGTTCCTCATGCGAAGGATGCCATGCCGTTGCACGCCACTTCAAACTGCATTTATGAATTAACATGTGCTTGCGGATGCAAGTACATAGGGCGAACGCAGAGGCGATTGGCCACCAGAGCTAAGGAACATTTACCTAGCTGGCTAATGAAACAAGAAAACACAATTCCCCGATCCTCAATTACTGAACATCTGTTAGACTCGGGCCATTCTGTTGACCCCAAAACGTCCTTCCGAGTACTTGTTCGAGCACGAACAACTCGCACTTTACGCTACCTGGAGGCAGCCTACATACGGCGGGTCAAACCCGACCTATGTAAACAGTTGGAGCATGTAGTGAACCTAACTTTGCCTTGGTAACATTGGCTCCCTGTTTTTACATTTGTTACTTCAGGTGTTTTTCCCTGTTATTTTTGCTGACCATAGCTTTTGAACTTCTTATGTTATTGATTAGCCACTTGGTCACTCCTTATGACCTTGTGTTGATATCGATTTTTCTGTACGAATTCATTGTGTATCTTCTCTTTTGTGATTCACTTTAAGTAATGAGAGGCGGCAACTGACGAGCTCTCTCGAAATGATATGGATCCAATAAATCATTTCGCTGCTATTGCCATATTTAAATTAATAAGTTTAACCCTTGTCACTACGATCTCCCAATATCGGCTCCTTAGGTGAAGACGGAAGTCATGGGAAGGCGAGGGCGGTAGGAATGAAGAATAGGAAGGAGAGGATTTGACTATCGAAGTGCGTGTTCAGCCACAAGGGGGGGGGGGTTAAGTCCGAGGGGATGCTTGGCGGCAGTCAACTGAGTGGCCACCGAAAGCTGTCTCTGTCTTAATCAGCGTTGAAGGTAATTGGCCAGACCGAGGAGGTTACGTAATGGCATGGGCGCAGCCACGAGTTCGCGTGTCAGTGGATTGCGCGAGACAAGCAAGCAGCTGGCCCCAAAGGCGTGCTGAGGATTGCAATAACGTGACCCCATGTAGGTGTGACATAAGAGGTCACTACCAGTTCAGTGCACGAACGGGTTTCTCAACTCCGAAAGGCCATATCTTTTGCGCATATTCTTGGCATAAGGCATCTCAACGTGACCAGTGGGCCGATCGAAACCCACAGAACAAAAAGCACATGGCTCAATGCTTGGAGTGTTGGACTTCTAAATAATCGGTGGCGGACTTGATCCTTGGGTGGTGCAAACGTTAGTCCTGGGTGTTGGCGTTCTGGTGCTTGACAAGTTTTCCTCCTAATCCTTGTCAGCAACCGCTTGATGGCGACTAATGTGCCAGAAGTAATCATGTCAGTCTCCCTTGACTTCGCCGGTAATGCTAGAGCAGGACCAGTGAGTTTCGATAGTGATCGGTGAACATTCCTCAATGAGTGTCTTTATCACCCGATCTTAACTGACAAGACACCGAGCTCGTGGCTCAATGTTTAGAACGTTGAAAATCGGTTCAATAGGTCGCAGGTTCGAGCCTCTGGTAATGCACCACTTAGGGTTGGAAGTGGCTGGCAGACGATAGCTAAGAGATGGCCATTCCAATCTCCTTTGTTTTTGCCGGCCACTGCGTGACTCCCGGCAGAGCTCAACATTGAGCCCTACGGCAGAGCGAGGCAAAGCAGTTCCTTTAGCGATCAGTGAGCGCTCATAAACGAATGTCAATATCTCTCTATCTAAACCGGCCAAAAAGGAGCACGCGGCTCAGTGGTTAGAGGGTAAGACGTCTGATCAAAAAGGTCACGAGTTCGAGCCTCGGGTAGCGCATGCTAAAAGTAGGAGCAACTGTAAAGGCTTTGCTAACGGGAATCCCGTTTCTCCTGCTTAATGTGCAAGTCCTCAAGAAATCTGACAGTGCCGATGTATATGCTATTCATTTATGATTATTAATTATATTTTTCTACCCAACCTTTTGCAGTAAATTGCGTTTAAATGCTACGACTCCAAACTTTACTACAGGCCGCTCTACCTGCGAAAGAGTTCTGCAGAGCCAAACTATGAGCAAAGATTCAGGGTGTCCCTGAAGTCATCTCCATCGTTATGGATGAAGACACTGCCAGAACCACAACAGTTCGATCGCCGAATTGAACGAGATCCACCATATGCACTCCACGGCAAGGTGAGCACAAGGACGGTGACCAGTGTGTGAGTTAGCTTACAGCGAGAGTGAACCTTCACTGTATCTACCGCACCCTCTCCCCCTTCCTTCCACTGTGTTCAAGCCAAGGAGGCCGGAGGCGGTAGAGGGTGCAGGTTGCCGCTACACCTGGCTCGCATCTCAGTGCTATTATTGCCACATAAAGAAAAAAAACCCATTGCAGTCTGACCTACAGTTCACCTGCAAGGCTCTTCACGTGAAACGCACACTGAGCTGACTACACGGCTCCATTTATCCCTGTCACCTTCTAAGCCACGACCTTTTGTGCACCGCGACAAGTGACCGGTTAAGGTCACATACGTGTGTTTATCTTGGTTTTCTTCATCCTGACTGGCATTTCCACATACTTCGTTCCCAAGACTCCCCGCTTATGCTGGCTCCCAATATCTCAATACCTACCGTCCTATGTACAAGGAGTCTTCGATTTTGCACACATGACAAAGCTGACTACGCGGTTTGGGTGCAATTTTTAGTTGGCAACCCTCCAAGCTACGGCGCCTAGCGCATCATGACAGCTTCAAGTACGCAAATTTTTTTGTATTGAGGAAAGTACGCTGGGCTGTCAACACCCCCACCCTTCAGCAGCGGCAGGACCTATTCGATCACATGCGTATCCATGGCAACGCATCGACTTGCTGGCTTTAGCAATCACACCATAATATACAACAGTATAGTTGACTGCGCGACCCACCCTATCAGGCGCCTGATCACCGACCTTATTCAGGTATTGCTGTACCATTTTTAGCATTTGCTTCAGGCTTTAAGACCTCAGGATAATGCACAAAGGCGTATGCTCTAAAACAGCATCTGAAGCACCGGCACCATGCCCACAAACCGAACGTGACCAAGCTCCTATATCTTCTTCTGGGACAGCCAATCACAGTTGCCGCAGAACGCTATTGACCAAGCAGTTGATCAAGCGGCCAGTGACTCACTCCCACACGACGCTTTTGCCTTCACGCCCACGGCATGCTAGCAAATAGACGCGCACGCGGGGTCCGGGCCTGCCAAAGGTTGGGGTTTCAGACAACCATAGAGGTCCTGCATTCAATAAACAACACCTATTGGTCTTATCCATTCTTTTCCCGTAAGAGACTGGGCATGATAATTCTAGTGCTCTGAGCACACTCACGACTTAGACGTCTACCCTTCACCTTATCCCAGAAGCGCTGAATTGCCCTGACACTGACGGGTTGCCTCCAAACCCACGTGGCACAGTCCACTGTACATGAGTGGGTTTCGGGTTAGCAACTGGTTTTCTTCGCTGCCAAATACACGGGCTATTCTTCCACCTTCCTCGCCCCGACTTCTAATGATGTAAACCCCTGAAAGGTAACCATAATCAGCTAGAAAAATTCAGGTTTGTGGTCTGCCTCTTCTACCAAGAAGACAGCCACATTTGTGCTGAATGGCTGCCGGAAAGCTGTCCATTGTCAAAACTAGACTTTATCGCTGACTTGGAAGAATGAGGTGTTCGTCGTGAGTCACCGATTATTGAAGGCTAGTTGTTGTATCAACAGCAGAAGGATCCCCAAATCACAAGTCTGGGGAAACTGAATGAATTCGGACAACTTTACTGCTCAATAAGCTTTACAGTAGCTGCTGCAAGCACCGCGTACAGAAACCAATCGAGTCGTTGTTAAAGTGTCTATGCGCGCGGGTTTAGCGAAGCTTGTTCAGTCATCAACCAATCAGGACAGGGTGCAGGTGTTGGTTTCAGATCTCGCGATCTGGCGCAGCTACGTCTGCCTTTAGGCGTGCCGCCACACCTGGCTCGTAACCCAGCTGATTGGGAGTAGCACAAAGGCCACAGTACGAAGGAACCATTGTAGTCTGAGTTGAAGTCCGCCAGTCAGTCTCTCCACACTAGGCTCACCGCGCTGTCCGACTTATCCAGTCGGTTGGCAACCATACAAACTGCGGCTTGTAGCGCACCATGATGGGTTCAAGCGCGTCATACGGTTTATAGTAAAAAAATCGCGCTGAGCCGCCGTTCTGTAGCCGACGCCCAGCATTGCTTTCGCCGGCGTCCTAAAGCTGCCTAAAGATCATCCACTATCGCAGTGAGTGCCTTCAGGCGAGCTGACCTGTATGACACTTGACCTACTTCCACACACATGTGTTTAGGCAGTCGCGGATGCACAAGCGCCACTTCGACACGCTTCGAGGAATGTCTCACGCACCAATCGGAAAACACTTGAAACTGCCCGTAGCTGTTAGGATCGCCCTGATCATCACAAACCACTGCGATAACACCTCTCTTTGCCTGGCAGGTTGACACTGACCGGTTACAGTGGTTGATTATTGATTTTCACGAAGTTATCATACAACGGTGAATTGGCTTAACCAGCGTTCTTATCTCGTATCATTATGAAAGAGTTTTCTACTTGATTTAATCCCTGCGGAAAATGGCTTGTCTAGAATAATAATAAGAAGAAGCGATCGAATCCATCATCAGAGACAAATAAGGCTGATGAGGCTACCAGTGCTGCAGCATTTACAGGCCAAATAGCCGCTGCCATGACAGGAAACGCCTACAATCTTTTACCGAATCTGATGCAGTTACTGACAAAGTAACTACATAGGAGAAACTGGAAGACTACTCCACACGGCAGCGGCGATGAGGAAGGACGCCAACTTTCAGGCCACGACTCATGCGACGGGACCTGGCTACACCTTCCAAGTTTGAAAAGTTAAAATTCTCGCAAGAATTGACAGACACGTGAGCTGCTGCAGTTTTGGTTCTCCGAGCCGCAATCGATTAACAAACACGATGACGTTGCGGTTCCATATTCTGTGCTGAGTAATTCGCCACGCGGTGGGGGGACACGGGCAGCTTAAGGTTCCAATGTTGATTCATCATCACGTAAAGGATCGATAACGCTGTTGTAGCTATCGAGAAGAAACGATATAGACGCTGACTAACGAGCAAGCATCGCGTCGATTGCAAAGATCGCCGGTGAATTCGAGATCTGCTAAGTGGATTAGGCACGTGGCGGCATGGCAACTATATCCTATGAGTTCTACCTATCTAGCGGGCTTATCACCCTTTTTCTTTGATGATGCGTTCGAACGAGAATGCGAAACTTCAGGTCAATAAACGCCATGTTCCACCGATCACATTTTCGTCGCCTTTGACCCTTTTGCCAAACGATCGATAAGCTACGGTTCCAAAGGAGACTGCAAACGACCGTAGAAACTGAGGACGTGTGGCTGAACTGTGCAACGCAGCTGCCAATATCGACTAGACCTTTGCTTTGAATAATACTGTTAGGATGACCGAGCACGTGAGCCATCACCCTTGTCATCCAGACAGACATCCTGAGGTCACGCCGGACAAAGGCATGCGAACAAAGGAAGCAAGAGGCCAGTCAGGTGCATACAGAACGGGCCAAGTCACACGACCTTCAACGACAGAAACCACGCGAAGAAGGCCAAGACGTTATGCGCACGCGAGACCGCTGTCATACTGACAGACAAGGAAATCAGGTCGATGCACGACAACTTGCCTCATGTACTAGCAAATCACTCCCAGCATCTGACTGACTTTTTCGTTCAGTGATGTGGTTATGTCGGATTTCGACACCCGGACTAATTAATGAAACTCCTAGCGAGTATTATATCAAAATAATAGGGACGTAACACGCAAGAGTGTTAAATGGGATAATATTGAAGAAACGAGCAAAACCGTAATAATTGTCAGCAAGTGCAGCTGCGTAGCTGTAAAAGTGTCTATGCACACGGGTTTAGCGAAACCTTGTCCAGCAATCAGCCAATCAGGAAAGGGTGCAGAGCTCGCGAGGGGTCGATTAGCTCCGGGCGAGAAAGCATCGACAACGGTGGCGCAAAAGTACAAGAACGCGCAGAGTTAAGAGGATGAGTCAGCGCTGGACGCGCGGCTAGACAACGGTTTGGAAGATGAGAAGGAGGTGAATACGCACAGTGCTATCGAATTCAGGCTGAAACAGTTACAGTAGATCGCCCACCCTTGACCGCTACACCCTACAGTACGCTCCCCGCTATCGAGCTGCTCCGACAACTTAGTTGACAGATATTTTCCCTCATGCAGGACCTGGCCTGGGGTTGTGGCGAATGGGTCTGCTGACGACGCTAACCCCTGTGAAAAATGGCTGTAGAAAAGGTTGCACAAGTCAGGCTCCGTGGAACCCTTCAGCTTAATTAGAGGGTGGAAGTGAACTAAGAACGGCAATCATTCTGATCGCAGTGTACCTCCAGGGGCGTCAGCGGTGATCATGTGGATGCTGACCTGATGTTTCGGATTGTTACTCAGAGCCACTGATGAACCGGAGCCCCCGCAGCAGCGTCAGGCAGCGGCAGAATACTAATGAAACACGCGGATGGGCAACAGCCGAAGCAGTGGCTTCGCGGCTACCGAATCCAGCGCTGTGTTTTCAGAAAAAGCTAACACGGCCTTTCCCCTCCGTGGCCGACTCCGACGCCAGGTGACGATCGCACATCGCCTCCACCCCCCCCCCCACTGAGAGTCGTTCGCTCCGTGCAAATATCAGTAACTATCACTCCGTGTACCTGACCCCCTGACCAATGCCCACAACCTAACACAATTTTCCCCCTTTCTCCCAGCACAAGGACCTCTACACAACGATCTCGCCATGCGAGCGGCGTGCGTAGCAATCAAAGTACCTCCAGAGGACCCTGTCCAACCGTCCAATTTTCATTGTCCCTGTTATTCACTGGCTTGATTAAAATTTATTGTAAACATGTTTGCCAAATCGACTTTTCAAATTAAGCATGAGAATATTTGCAGAATTGTAGCCAATACCCGGCCTACCAGTACGGCCAATAATAAGGTCGGTCATATTACTGATTTTCCATCGACAGCTTGCGAATTGTACGCAGTCATCTTACAGTGGCTGACGGAGGGCGGCCCAAAAATGCCCGACGGATTGTCGCGTAGGTGCAGAAATGCCATAAAGGGCCACTGGGATGAAGTATCCTAGTGAGAACGGAATAGACCCCAGTCCTCAATATCTGAAAGACCTTACTGTTGTAACGGTATCCAAAGTCGAGAGGTCACCTTCCAATTACGCCTTGTGTGAGTCCTCCAAGGAAGAAAACGACAAGAAAAGCGCAACAGCAGACGTCTTGGAGCGTAAAAGGTACCACATATTTAGGACAACAAATGCGTGCAACACGATTTCCATCGAGCCAATCAGCTTCTCTCCTGGCGTAGGCGCCGGCGCGATTGGCTGGTGACTCAGTGACTGAATGTAGCTTAAAATTTAAATTATTGATTGTCTGGCACGATGCGTTCGCTCGCGTGTAGGCCGATCGATAGCTTCCTGTGAGCGCGGCTGCCTGCAGCCTGTATGATAGCCGTTGGGTCCTTCCTAACACTTACAGACCCGCAGCCCAAGAAAGCAAGTCAACGGTTTCCGCGCATGGTCCTAACACACCGTGAATGAGTTTCATGGGTTGAGAAAACCTGACCGACCAGTTGCCTCTAACGGCCTCATAAGTATTTACCGGAGTATTGCCCTCGGCAAGAATGGAACGTCCTCCTCCTCCCCAATCATTGGGAGCAATAACGGATAATTAGGGAAATAAATTACTTCGAATTACACGCAGGAGAGGCAACTGAAGTTGCGACCGTCTCTGATGATGAGATCACTTGGGAATTCTAAACGACAAGTTCCAGCGACATCCAGGTGACATCATCCCCTTAATGCACACAGTACGTTGGTTCGAAACCTTGAATAGAACGGGGACAGCAGGTCAGGTTAAAGGCTACGCGGTAGTAGAAAGATTTATTTTAAAATCGAAATATAGCCTCTACTTAGGTATAACATTTGCTACGAAATAAATACGAGGAAGAATTCAGATTAGGAAAGGCGAGAGTTCCGGTCAGTCCTCAAACAAGAAGAAATATAAACCAGAAAATTAGTACCTCACGAAGTATAATTCGGTAGAAAAAGTCCTTCGGGAAACGATAGTTCATTGCGTGAATTTTCTACACTGGCCCACCAGGTCGTCGTCAGACAGATGAAAGCTGTACGAAACAGTTAATTCGAAATGATGGCTAACACAAGAGTATATAGGGGGTCAGGGTATAAGTCGATAATCATCACCCGCATGTACTTATGGGGCCGGTCATAAACTAGTTTTCTACTGCATTTAATTGTGCGGTCAGTGGGGGCTGTTTTTTGCTTCGCCTAGTCCTGATAGACTGCCATCTTTTCCGAGTTAGGTGTACATCACATCCGATTCGATGTGCCTATTGATGCACGAGTCATCGGTGTTGATGGTTTCTAAAAACGCACGGCACTTCTTATGTGCGCAAGAGCCAACAATGCAAGGTTCGTCTGATGCAAATTGGTGCCCAGTTTCTAATGTGCATGGCGACTTCGGACAAGCGACAGCACCCCTTCACAACTTGTTGGTATACGCGTAAGCGTGTGGAGACTGATATCCCTGTCTATCCACAATAAACTGTATTGCAGCCACCACAAGGGATCCTGTAAATGGCTTCTTTTCTGCCAACCCTACCCTTAGGATGCACAAGCTTATTTCGCAGAGCGTTCGTAGGTTTGTGCACCACTTGGACCTGATGCTTCCTCAGGTGTCCTTACTAACGAGTCCAGACACGTTCTTAATACAGTAGTCGCCGGTTATTAAGCCCAGCCGCGTATTAAGTCAATGTCAGTTTGGGACGGAATTTTAAATAGCAAAATCAGCCGGCTAACAAGCCTAGTCGCCGGCTACAAAGCCCAGTTTGCCAACAGGATAGAGTTAAATTCCCATATCTCTGCGTGCGCAACTGGTAACGTGTCGCAAATAATGCTTTTTGTTTGTGTTATTGCGTAAAATACAGACAAACAGCATTCTTTTCTTGTACATAACCAAGTTCTACACATAATACACTACGTATGTACTGTATAGTGCCTATCCTGCGTTTGCTAAGCAAGAACTAGGACGCTCTGGTTAGTGCGCCCGCCGCTTATTAAGCCCAATTTGGTCTGCGCCCGAGGTGGGCTTAATAACCGGCGACTACTGTATATGGAACTATCTGCCAACTTTTTTTGATTAGGCACCTGATCAAGACAATCCGTCTGCCAACGATCTGGTGAACCAGCGTCTAACTCACACAATAAACTATCATTTACCATAAGACTTCTTCGACCGAAGAAGAAATATTTTCGTAGATATTTCCTACAGTAGACACTCGAAGTTATAAAAGCACAATGAGAAAATTTAATGCCCGCGTTTTTACAGACCGAGGACAGGAAACCCGTTTAAATACCAGCATTTGCGAAACCTCAGGATTATGATGCACAATATATAAAAAGTGGAACCTTCCGTAACCTTAGATTCTGGAAAACACAGCTCGGAATGTCGGTTGACATTTACCGAGATAGCACGTACAGTGCGTGCGTTCGCACATAGAGCAACGCTTTTGTGTGTGCGAACACAGCACTGTGCAATTATCATCACCATGAAACCCAATAGAACAGACGATACACATTCTGTGCGACAACTGACCTAGACAGTGAACAACAGCGGCGAATCATGCAACACACACACACACACCCTTTTTCCGATCCGACCTGGCTGGAGACGACTCTGTACTACCTTCAGCGCTGATAGCACAACCCAGTCGCATCAGCGAAACACTTGCCCACAATTGGATGTTTGGCGCCTGGTGCGGCAGCCTACTAGCTGAATACGCCGGCCAACGAAGCCCTACGGCTACATATGGGGCGCTGAAATTGTCAGCTTCAAAACCTGGCCCCACCCACATGATCTCGATGCCAGTCAGCAGACTTACGCACAGAAAAACAGACGAGGTAGGGCCCCTCTCCCGCGGAGGTAAGCAAAACATCAACAGTAAACAGGGATACGACTCTATAATACAAAATACTAGACGAACACATGAAAGTGGAAAATTGAGAATCTATCTTTTTGGCTCAAATTTAACCCAGATGAAGAAAACAGTGCAGGGCGGGGAGGGGTGAGAGCAGCGGCGGCGATCGAGGAAGGATCAGCCATGATTGGTCACTCACGGCCCGATGCTGTATGCGACGAGGCAAGGATATACATGCGCGTAGGAAAGAAGGGAACTGCGAGCCGGGGACAGGGGTGATTACTGCTGCCCAAGTATACACCTCACATGCAAGCTTCAGGAGATAGAGAGAGCATTGTTTGAAAGGATGGTGGTAAGAGACGCAGCGCGCGCATACGTGTGTGTAAATTTCCTCCAAGGAGAAAAGGCAAAATGCGTGATAGTAAATGCCCTTCTTGTGAGCCGTTTCGTTTCAAAGTGGTTGGTCTGTTGCAGAAGGGGGAAAAGGACGCCGCTGCTGCTTCCAGCGTTTTTTATAAGGCCTGGACGGGTTCGAAATTGAGGTGTCATCGGCCCTCGCTTCGGTGGGACCGAGTGTGTGTGTGTGTGTGCGTATTACGCGGCGCTCGAGACACAGACAAAAGAACACGTAGGAGCTCAGAGGAAGCACAGTTCACTCGCTATACAGGCACACGCGCGCACACACGCAATACAGAGGGCTGGAACGGAGGTCACAAAGCATACGCGCGTGGTAAGCGCTAATCAGTGGATTACAACAAAGAAGAGGATCGCAGCACATGATCAAATGGGAGGAGGCGTGTGTATGTGAGCAAGTTGGCAAAACTCAGGCCTAGCAAAACGGAAGAGGCGACCAGTTTAAAGGCAATGGGTAGCGCATTGGGAAGGGCAGGGGGCGAGAAAACACAAAAGAGAAAACACTAGCATTGACGGCAACTGCGGCAAGAGAGATGTATGAGCAAGCAATAAAGAGGAGAAATATAACCACGTAGATGTGCGTGTGTACATATAGGAGACTTGGAAAAAGTGTATACACTATATATATAGAAATGACTAAGAATTAACTGTTTCCTTTGTTCATGTGTGTGAGTGATAATTTACTGACAATGTAATGTGTTTATATGCAATATTAGGGTGGTAAAAGAAAGGAGTGTCCCTTGTTACAGTAGAAGTAGTAGTAGAGAAAAGCGGAACGAATTCAGGACAGAACAGTTCTTCCTCTTCTGTGTAGGTAGGTAGATGATACGGTAGTTGTCGCAGACGGGCCATCGAACAACAAAGTTGGCAACGCGGAAATGAGGGCTGCAGCGACACGGACACACCGACTGGATTAGGACACACACACACACAATGCATCCATCTACGAAGGAAGAGGAGGAGGCAGTACGTCGTAGGGAGGGGATAGAGATCACAAACTTGGAGGTTTGTGTGAAAGCACAGCGGACTGCAATCGACTGCATGTGCGCGCGCTCACAGAAGAAATGCGATATTGTTTATAATCTATATATATATATGGTTTGATCGACGAAGGGACGCAGGAGATTGCACCTTGGATGTGTGTGTGCGTGTGTGTGGGCGGAGTACAGGATCGTCGGGAATGTGTGCGTGCGTGCGTCCGGGGGAAGGGAGAGGGGGGGGATAAGGAAGAACAAGATGACAAAAGTCCCTGCAGAAAGGATAACCTGGGGTGGGAGGGCGGGCGGAGAGTCAGTCCAGACACACACACACACACAGACACGAACAACTACAATGCACAAGGACACGGTGAAGCTTTCAGGCGATTGTATTGAGAAAAGTGGAGGGCAACGACGCGAGCCGCCCGCCAGCTTGCGGTCGCGGTGTGTGTGTCGTTGATCCCAAAGGACACAAAGATCACAAAACAGGGACA
>JAYGXS010000009.1:12063545-12111838 GCA_036362985.1 Ligula intestinalis
ACATGTTGCAGAAAGGGCTGGTAGCCGGAGGGCGGTGTAGATGTCCCGATAAGATGCGCAAGAAGAGGCATGATGTGTGTGCGAGATAGAGAGAGAGCGAGGCTTCAGTCGGCAACTTGTTTGGTTCGGTTTCCTGGTGGTAGAAACCGACTATTAGTATCAGCAACGCCGGCAGCGCTAGACAGCATCCATGGTGGGCTTGAGGACTGGTCCTCGGAGACCTGAGATGCTAATTTCTACACCAAAAAGAAAGAAGACAGAGCGCAAAGTTACTAAAAAGAATGTAAAGGAACGACGGCAACGATTCCAGTAACAAGAAACGCCACGCTTGTGTAGTACGGGACCGGTGATAAAACAGTTCAATCGGGGAAAGGAAAAATGGAGCATATAAAAGTAAAAATACGAATAATTGTTTAAATAATGTAATAGTTGGCGCACTATGATTGAAATGAGAAATAAACCACTCAGAAGCAATAAGTCCGCATTGTAAGCCTGTCTTCCGCTCAGGAACGTTTACGCTGGTGATACAGTCCACTCCCCCCTCATCAAAAACAGTTGAACGAGTCAGAAGCCCAATCATACGAAGTTCGAATCGGTCATGAGACCTGTCTCCATGAAGGGAGATTCGACAAAATTAAACTATAAAAACATTAAAATTGATACAAAGATCTTTGGTTGATGAGCGTTCACTAATCGCCGACGGAACTCGGTCGTCTAGTTCTGCCTTGACCCCCGCTCCTCGATCCCACCCAACAGCCGCACAGCGACTAGTAGTTTAGGCAGATGAGAATTGCTGGAAAAGGAAAGGAAGACTGGAATGACCAATTTGGTCAACTAACCGTCATCAATCATACCCAACTGCAGGTGGTACACCACCTGGGACTCAAACCCACGACGTGCTGATCAGAAGTTCAACGCTCTAAACGTTGCGTCACGGGCTCGCTGTCTTGCCGGTTTCGATCTGCACTTCTGATCAACAGGCTGCGGGTTCGAGTTCTAGGATGGCGCACCACCTAGAATTGGGTGTGACTGGCTGATGACGGCCAAGGGGCCAGAAATGGTTATTGCAGTTTCCGCGGTTTTTGTCGGCAAGCTATATCCACAAAAATCTTCGTGAAGAAGTTGGGGCGATCGCTGCCACAGGAAGTTTGCTCACCTGAGGTTTCAGATTCCTTCTGGAAACCATCATGAGAGACAATAGCAGAAACGATGTCAGACTCGAGTGATTTAAAAAGGCCCGGATACATATTGCGACAGCAGCGTCGGGTTGAGTAAGTGAGGTCGGCAGCGCAGTCAGTCAATTCATAAACATAAGTGAAGGTTAAAGTACTATCGTCCGGCCATTTCTCTGGTGTAGAGGTGAAGCCGTGATGGGAAGATGTGACAAAACTAGAGGTGTGATAGCAGTTGCCAGGTGAAAAACGCCGACTTTGTCGACATGAGGCAGTCCGCACTCTTTGCAATGACATCGCGAGGATATCACAGATGAAAAAAACGACTAAAGTATTTGGGGCACGTTCATTATCATATGTCGCCGGCAGGCCGCTGTCTTTGCCGACGCAATAGTTGAGTTGGAGGCGACGAAGGACACACTTAACGCAGTCCATCTGTCACCAGAGAAGAAAATACGGTTGCTTCATCAGATGCGCTGTGGCGTAAACCATCATGTTCGCGAACCAATTATCGGAGACGGTATCAGCAACTGCTACTTTATGGATAGGGAGTTACTGCAATTATAGGATACAATGGCTATGATAGTGCATACTTATAACAAGTAACGGTTTGCCCCGATCGACTATAGTCGACCGGTTTTGTGCTAATCACTTCATGGCTGGTGTGCGGGTTGTGACCTGCTGAACTTTCATCGCTCATGCTGGATTTTCACGCGATGATTGCTCGGCACTGGCGTTGGAAGACGGGTGCGTTCCACGAGAGGCGAATTTCTTTGGTCAAGATGAGCCTCAGCACGAAATATGGATTGGACAGATCATTGCACTTGCTTATAGACTCGGGCAGCCCACACGAGGGTCACGTCAAGCAAGACTTTTGGCCTTATTAAATTGGAGTGCATGTCCGGGTCTCGTTGAATGAGCCGCGACTTGACAATTGGCATCATTTATCCGCACTGCTGTCGCGTGTTCGACAGTTCGCGTCTTGAGAAGTCTTTCGGTTGCTCTGATGTGGCTGCTTGATCCACAACTGCACTAAACCCTGTAGGCGACTTCTGATGTTCCTTGCCGTGCCAGAGGGTTCTTTTGGTTGCATTACCTGACCAGAATAGGCCTACTTCTACAGATGTGCTACCACATATCGTCACGGTCGAAGACGTAAAATACGCTAAGTCAAATAGGTCAGTTTGGCCTGGCATGATCACATCCGTAATAAACAGAACTAATAGTACACTACTGATGTCAACGATGGTGATCACAACACGTGTCGATCGTAACGGGTATATAAAATATTTTTTTCAAAGGTTTGCTAAAACGCGTTTATAGTACAGACATATTCAAAGTAAAAAGAATTACAAATCTAATCTACTGGACTGGAAGTTAAAACGTCTTGAAAACACTATCTCAGACCCTCAGTTAAGCCATATTTTGCAACATCACGGCGTATTTATGGGTCTTCAAGCTTATGAGTTTCGGAGGGATGACAAGACAGATGGAATAAGAATGCAGTCGGATCACTTAAATTATTCAAATCTGCCAAATATCAACGTGGCTACTTTTCATAAAACAGGGCGGCCCAAAACGAGGCTCTAACAATATGGAGCACGCGACAGAACCGGAGCAGCACTAGAAAGTAAAATATGGTCTAGTTTACCTTCGAGCCCTACAAAAACAAGTAGTACGGAGGAAAAATGTCCTTTAAAGCATCTTAACACTTTGACAGCGACGCGCACCATATGTGGTACACACAACGATGTCACAAGCTGCAGGCTATTTTGGGAGTCACAGTTAAAGCGTTAAAGGTGTTTGCCGGACAAAGGCAGTAGGCGGTGCGGATTCATTAAATAACACAGACGAACCTCTGCCCCGGCGACGTGTTTTGTCGTGTAGCGACCTGCCCTGTGAATGCGTGTTTAAGGGTGGCGGGTGAAGCTATAGTATACTCTGCGAAGCCAATTAGACCTAGATGGAGCCATTTTACACAACAGTAGAATGTAGCAAAAGACAAAAAAGCTGCCTTACCTTGATTTCCTGCAGTTTCCCCATGGCCTCTGCTCGTGTTATGAGGTCGGCAGAACCCAGCTTGATGCCACTGTTGATGACGTTGTTGGTGATGATGTTGGCCACCGCGTTCGCCTCCTGGCTACCAGCCAGACCGAGGAGGACGTAACGCGATGCGCGGTTAGGATGCAGTTCAAAGTCCGGGTTGAGAGAACCACCACCACCGGCAGCAGCCGAGGAAGACGCGGTTGTGGTAGTCTGAGTGTCGCCGGACGCAGACGTAGACGAGAGGGTTTGTGAAATGGCCAGCTTCAGGGTGTCCAGACTGATGTGTGGTGAGAGGTCAGATATGAGGAGCCAGCAGGTGGGAGTACTGCGACCGGAACTTCTGCCGCCGCCACCCCCGCCTGGTGTCCCAGCGGTGCCGGCCGAGAGGCTGTCTGGACCGTTCTGCAGCGTCCAGTCATAGGCACTACCCACACCACCACTACCACCACCACCACTAACACCACCGCCACCACCATCGGGGGCCCAACGGCGATCTCCACCCAGGGGATTGGGTGCGGAGCCGAGGGTTGTCGCGGAGGTTGTGTTGTTGGTGGAGGAGGAGGAAATGCAGGAGGCGTCATCAAAGCCGAGTCCGCGCTCCGTCGGACTGTCGGTCAGCCGGCCACCACTGCCAAATGCGGAGTTGGGCATACCAGCGCCACCCATGAGATTGCCCCAGACGCCACTCTCCCACGCAAGCTGTCGCCGGAGTTCTAGGGGGGATTGAGAGAGGGGGGCAATTGAGATACCATGCCACCGAACAGATGGCGTGCCAGCATTGCTGGAAGCACACAGAGCATCAAATTGAAGTTAGATTAAACGAACAAGAGAAATTGTTAGGATGGCCGAGCACGTGAGCCACCATCTTTGCCATCCAGAAAGACAGACACCCTGAGGTCACACCAGACAAAAGCGCGCGAACAGAGGTAAACGCCCAGTCACAAAGAGCTGTGACCACAAGAATGCCTTCGAATTATGCTTGTCCTTGAGAGGTCAGCCAGCATCCCATGGCTACCCAGAGGGACCAAAAAGAAGGGACAAAGCGGGCACGGACCGATTGCCTTTTAATGCGAGAGCCGACACGGGAGGTGGGACTTGCTGCAGACGAGACTGCTGCCGAGAGAAAACCGAAACTCTGTGCTGGAGACGCTCCCGGCGACCCGGAATACAAGCTGCTGACGGACGCCGAAGACTAGCTGTTAGACACAGGGAACAGAGCGTATGTGCATGCAGAATTAGTGACGGTAAAGCACTATCTGCTATCCTGTTCTGCCTTCCCTTCCTAACACGTAACTGGGGGACATAACCGGTGTTGACTAGGCGACGAATTATCACAAGTTGCAGCGTATACCTATGAAACAGGCCACAAGTTCAAGTTTGCAGCCGTCAAGGTACTTGCCCACACAAGAAACCAAACGCGCCGGGAATTGATCGAAGCCTGCTCCACGGACCAGAATTCAGTCAACTGATGTGTTGAGTTGGCGCTGGCATACAGAGCCTTGCGCAGTCACGTGCAGGCCTACGCTACAGTTAATTGGCCTACATTCCCTGTACTAAGCCCCATTTACGTTGGTAACGCCCCGGCGAACGTTGACGTCGCTGACAGCTAATTAACGTACGCCCGCCTCTTTAATCGGTGTGTCTTATCCACTTACGACCCCTGACAGCTTATTGGTGTACACCCACTATGATCGCCTTTTGTTGCTGTTTCTTATCTCTGACGATGGACTGTTGTAAGAGTTCGAAAGCTCAGGACAATCTGTATACCTAATAAAAGAGATCTTGTAGCTCTGTGCGGTTCCCATTCCGTTTTTGATTGGCTGGCGTCACAGACTCGCAGGTCACATTGAAACGGCGCCAGCACCTTCTACGCGCGGAGGTCCGTACCACGCTCACTTTTAGGCACGCGCGCGCCAGTGGCATGCGCGTGTGTGTTTCTCTACTGTACTATCTCCTGACTGCTTTCATTGTTTGGAAGGAAGCCAGCCTAACCATAAGTCACTTGACGTCACGACAGTTGCCCCGTCGATTTTGATGATGGGCACCACGTGCTCTAACAGCCGCAGCAAACGCTGAAGCAAGCCGCAAACGACACAAAGGCGAGCTGAGCAAGCGACACAAAGGCTACAGCAAGCAGGGGCAACGCAGAGAACTAGCATGAGAGAGAACAGGAGTTCAGGCAAACTCGCGCAGAATCTATCCACTTGCTCGCTACTCCCACCTCCGTTTCCGGTGTAAAGACAAAGTCAATAAGACCGGCGATGAGGGAGAGTGTAGATGGCTGGCGCGGTAATCACTCAACACGCGCATACTTGACACAGCCTTCTCGCTAGGTATGCTCCCGCCTGCGCGTTAGCGCCATAAAGGCCACATTAAGAGGGAGCCATTTTAACCTGACTGTCAGTCCCCCAAACGCACACACAAAACACACGCGTACGAGAGGACTAACGTTGGGCGGCAACGTTGGGGGCCCGATTTTCCCCGTCAGTTGGCAAACCCTCCAAGCGACGGCTTTTAGCGCACCGCGATAGATTCAAGCGCATTCAGATTTATTATAGTGAGGGGAGAAACGCGCCGAGGGTCAACCTCACTCTCTCCCCCACCGCATAGTGAATGCATAGCTTTTCGGACACCTGAGGTGGGGCCTGAAACCCACTGGGAACGCGAACGCAGTCACCAACAGGGAATCAGAACTGAGAGAAAGTGCCAGCGCCTACCAGGCCGCAGGGACCGTGGTTGGCTGATGACTGGCATTGCATATGCATACAGATCATTCGATCTCAGAAGGGTGAGAGCAGCCCATGCATAAAGCCTGGGCCAACACCCCCCTGAGAGGGGTAACCAATCAGTCACCGACTGAAAGGCAAATAGCTTGACCTACTACCACTTGAACCCATATACATACGTCCAGGTAGTCGTGGTCACTTTAAACAAGACCCACCCCTGCCCGCAGGCGGGAACCACAGCAAACGCGTCTTCGCCGCGTTCGTAGCCACCATCACGGTGGCCAAGGTCTGTTTTATAAAACCTCGCTACGGTGGATCAATCTCTGTTTTTGATGACGGAGCAGCCCCTTCCGACCACTCTGCTCCAATTTCCCTTCTTCGCCACCGGGATTGAGGCCGACCCGGCAGGGCTGCTGATCCAACGAGGGCTACCAGCCAGCCCCCCCCCCCCCCCCAGTAATGCGACCTTCTGCCACACCTTCACACAGTGAGTGCATAATCCGGCTGGCCCATTCGAACTGAAGTTCGGCTAGCTCTTAGTTTAGATTGAATGACCTACCATAATAATCAATTCTAGATCTAACCCTTACAAACTACCATTATGAATAACAGTGGTATTTACAGAAATGCTATAAAAACATACAATATGACACATTCTTTGAGCAGTGATAAAGATCTTGGAGAAAAGGTTTTCCCTAATCTTCTAAGCAACTTTTACGACGCAAAGTGGCTATACGAACGATGAATTCTCGCTACTTCAAACAAATTTGTAAGTGCCGCTAACGAGAGTTAGCCATCATCTCACAAGTGAGGAAGACCTGTACAAGTCATACGACACGACGGTTGATCCTTCAGATTGTGTTAATTATCCAGTGAAATTCATAGATAGTTTGTAAATATCTGGCATTCCATCGCACAAATTGATCCTGAAGGTTGGTGCACCGACTATACTAATGAGAAATTTCGATGCACCATGGCCATGTAATGGCACTAGGCTAACTGTCAAGCGGCTGATGTCATATTTGATAGATGGCACAATTATGGCCGGTTGTGCAAAAAGAGAACCTGTTTATATCCCCCGCATTCCTATCTTACCATCTGATACTACGTTCAATTTCCGACGATTTCAATTACCACTAAAAGTTTGCTTTGCCATGTCCATCAACAAGTCCCAAGCACAAACCGTCAAGGTGGCTGGAATTGACCTGTAAGAATCGTGTTTTTCCCACGGCTAACTCTACGTTGTCATATCTCCAGTTGGTTCAAAAGGGAATTTATAGGTCTGGGCACCTAACGGCATTTCGAAGAATGTTGTTTACCATGAAGCGTTGGCCTGACGATCATATCTTTCGCTTTCCTTACGGTGCCTATTAATACCCCATTTATGACCCTCCCTCCTGTAATCCTTTAGTCATTCAAAATTCGGCTCCTTTTGTTTTTCCCTTGCCCTTTTACCCTACCTTCGTCTTTCCCATCATTACTTTTACGTGTGTCAGATGGACGAGGAGAAAACGCTTTTCTGGGCCTGTGATAATCATCGTGTGAATGTTATAGTCGGATTTTATTTGCTATATTAACGGCGTGTTAGGACTTGGCCAAAGCATGCGTCTTTAAGCCCGCTTAGTCAACCACTGATGGTGTATGTTCTTCGTACCACCCTGTGCCACGTGCTTTGTCTCATGTCCTGACCACCTGACCTCGTTGGCTGCCTTCGCATTCGTTAATACACCCCGAACTTTATTCCCGTGCCCTCATTCACCACTCCCCATGGTCTTTGTGTACCGCATCGTGTCCTTATTCGCCCCTCGTTCTTTGGTTCTTGTCCCGTAGCCTTATTCCCTTATAAACTGGCAGCAACTCATCTGCGTCATTTGAACGATTGTTCGTCTAAGAATCTGGAATTTATGTCCATCCTACTTTGATTTTTAACTGGCATTTTTACCTATCATGCACTATTAATCTTACTGTATATTTCTGTAGGACCACCATATCCGAGATATTCAGACTGTCTTTTGGCACCACACCACCGAGTTATCCCGACCATCTCTGGATACACATAAGGAATATCCGAGTTATCCCGATTGTCTTTTGAAATGGCAACTGACCTCGGGTGCGTATATTCAGGTGACAAAATTAGCACTGAATCAGGAAGGACTAAACAATATCTACAGGGCCTAAAATTAGTTTCTACTCAAGTGTCGCGGTTAGGGCTGTAACACTATGCTGCGTCAGGAGCGGACCCTCTAGCACAGACCGGAAATTATTTTTCAATCACAAGTCAACGTCTTTGTCGACGATGTCCACTGGATGCCGAGGGCAGTGAACAGCGCGTTATCTACCATACCTTCTAACCATCCTCGGCCCGGTGTCAGGAAGGCCGAGGGCGGGATCGAGAGTCACTGGCCTGATAATGTGTAGCGGTTTACCCGTTAGCCTAGCTGCTAGCTAACTGGCGCGTCCACAGGTGGCGCATAGTGGAACGACCTTCAGTGAAGGCTAGCTGTGAAATCAGCGGACTCTCGGGTCTAACGAAGTTCAGACCAGCAGCGGCAGTGCTACCAAGGCGTTGAGGGCTGAAGTCTGGCAAGCTAAAAGCCTATAGGGTGTCGCAAAGCCTGGCGACGGCGCTGTGACATGGTGAGCGTGAACCGCCACTAAATAGGTTCGCTTGCCACCGCTACCAGGTGGTTAGGCTAATGAGCCCAAGCTCTAGCTAGAGGAGACAACCTCAAAGAAAAAATCCGGGCGGACCCACGCGTACTCACAATTCCCAAGACACCTCATGAGAGTACAGAGGACGTAATAAACTTACCCATTTGTGAGGGTAAAGGCTGTTGCTGCTGTTGTTGGGAGAGTTTGAGTTCGGACATCTGGTTTGCGATCTGGTCGGGATTGAACATGAGCGGTCGCATGTGTTGTTGTTGCTGCTGCTGTCGCATGGGCATGCCACCGGGGCTAGCGGCAGCATTGGGAAAATGTGATGGCAGCCGCGGTACCCCGACACGAGGGTTGATGAGCTCGTCACTGAGGCCACCCAAGTGGGCAGCAGCGTTGGCTAGGGGTGGCGGTGGGCCCATTGGAGATTGCTGGTGCACAGACAGCTTCAGGGCCGTCAACTGGTTTCGCACCTGCTTCAGACGTTGCTCATGAGCCTCGATCTGCTGCGCGATTTGCTGGTCTTGCAGTTTCAACTCCTGCAGCAGGGGGTTGGGCGCGGGGCCCACGTTCATTTTGCACAGCTGGTGTTGCTTATGCACAATTTCCTGTGTGGCGGGAGGAAAGGGTGGAGAAAGCGGAGGTTTATGTTAGGGGGAAGGACTCAAAATAAGGCCCTTGAAGATAATCTTCCAAGTTGAACAGCATACAGAACCTTCACTAGGCAAAAATCTGCCAATGTTCTTCTTAGCGGGAAGGCTAGTTGAGTCATAGCTCAACAGGGAGACTTGCAAAACGGAAAATAACCCGGAAACCAGCCAGGGACACAACGATCATACGGCTATATCTCCGCAACAACAGCCTAGACAGGTTCAATCATACAAGCAGATTCCAAAGAGAAGTAAAAAAACTCTTGACACAGATCCAACAATTGTACAGAAAATAAACACGGCAAAAATGCGCCTTCTCTATAGAAATGCACAATGCGTCGTCAAAAGACGACAGTAGAATACCTATACATATCATGAAATGTCAACCGGAATGCTAAAATGCGCGTTTGATTCGTAATATTCACTAGCGCGTAGTTTGATCCGAAGATGAATCAGTCAGGACAGGACTTTGGCTTTCGAACAAGTTCCCTGCCGGCCGGGCGGCCGGAAAAACCAAACAGAAAAAATGGCTGCTTAATGTAATTTTTTTGCATTAAAATAGATTTTATAGAAGACGAACGAAAGCAGGCCCTTTTGAGCTCATTTTGTAGTAAGTTACGCCTTCCGTAAATGTTATACTTGAAGAATGACAATCATTCGAGCTCAAAACCAGTTTTCAACTGCCGATCTACTTTTACCCACGCATTAGGAGTTTCCAAACTACATGATGTTGTCTAAAGAAAAGGACATATTTCTTTGCACTATAAGGAAGATCTTACAATGCACATAGAAGATTTTAACGATCGGGGACCATATTGTATACTTTTTAAACAGATTCCATGCTTTATCAATGGATAATTAACGATTATTAAAAAGCACAAAATTAGAAAATTTGTTAAAATTGAAAGATATATTATTTTAATATCTATCATCAAGTAAAACATAAAGACGTAATTTGCTATCAAACGAATACAAGAAAATGTAGTTTGTGTATGTTATCTATAAAATGATTTGCGGATACAAAGGTACCGCAAATAAATGCGATAAACTAATACTATTTAAGCAGTTTTGTTTCAACAGGAAAGAAGCTCGTTCGAAAGCCGGACTTTTGACGCGGCTGATATTTTGGGATAATGATGCACAATAATTAATATCACAATCGTACTAAGGTAATTTTTTGAATCAAAAACATATCTCAGAATTCCGGTTAAAACTTACTGTACCTGAATTTAAACTCCTACTCCCACAGACTCAGAGAGAAATCGTCGTCGTAACATAGCATGTATGGCGTAAATAACACTACTGTAGACAAAGATGGAACTGGTTATGGCAAAACTCCCGGAAACAAAACTGTTGTACATATATTTGAAGAGGCTAACGGTTTACACAGTTCCCCGAAAGGCAGAAGGACTGAAAAACAAAATGCTGACAACTTAACTGCCAAAAATTAGTCAGGGAAGGAATCGTACGTTAATTAATAATTGAATAGTCATGACATGTTGTAAACTCATAACAAGTGTGAGCCACACGACATGCATTTGATCAAATACCCCGAAAAACAACGACGGATTCTTTTTTCCTAATGAAGCCAAACCCCAACCAACAAACCCAAAATTTGACATTAACCCGAACGCTAAGCTTAACCTCAACCCTCACTTTAACCCTAAGCCTAATTTTTCAAGCATTTGGCACAAAGCCACATGTATTGTGGACGGTTCATGTTTAGGCGGCCATACAAGTCTTTATTACCAGAAAGTAATCGCGAAGGTAAGAACGTTCGGTCCTTTTAACAGACATTCTCCTTACACTATACGCAAACGGCTTGGTGGGAGGGAGGGGGCAAGTCTTCAGTTTAAGACATGAGTAGACGGGTTTTTAAACCGTCAGATTCTGCATCTAATCTCCTCAGCTATTGGTTAGCAAGCTCTAGAAGTCGACTAGCGCACAGAGAGGCAAGATAGTGAGGTGGACACGGACGAATCCATCACGGCAAATCAGCGTATCCAGCACTCTAGTAAGCCTGAAGCGATTGACTCTACGCGCCACGAGTCATGGCTTAGAAAGCTGTTGTCTGTGTTCAGAACCCAGCGTCGGACTTCAATGAGCTTTGCGGCAGTGCCACTGATTCGAGATTGGAGTCATTTATAGCGCAGCTTGGTACATGCAGTGGGGACACGCCTCTAATTGGGCAACGGTGCCAGATCAAGGACAGTAACACTGAGCTCGTGAGGTGGACGACAAAGACCGTGCCCAAACCACCTTAGTCGTCTTTATTCTGCTGCCTGGGGCATCTTTGCGATGTCGTCGCAGAGAATGCGGAGGAAATCGGTGTACTTCAGTCGAAGGATGGCCCTAAAGCAGTGGTGATTAAATAATCCTAGGCTTCGCTCATATTCCACACGCACAGCCCAGCATTCAGTCATAGAGAAGGACAGACCGGATGGATGCATGATGTACGCGTATTTCCGTGGCAATGGAGATATCGCATCGGGCCCATAAGCACTTTTTAAGACTTGAGAACATCCGCCCAGCGGTATCGATCCGGCAGGCAACACGTCATTACTCGCAATAACACCAACCTGTTATATATATATATATATATATATATATATCGTCTAATTCATCAAGTTGACAATCATCAGTGTCGAGCGGTGGCTTCTCCCGGCCAGAGATGCAGCTTGAATCCATCTGTCTTCCCAGTGGTTATAGACAAACTGAACGACTTAGCTGCCTCATTCACCTGTGGCACCATGGACTGCAGGTCTACAAAACTTAAAACTAGAAAGGCAATAGCATCACTGTAGTCGAGATCAGTCAGCCGGCGTCCGGGTGCAAGCTGAACATTTTCCTTTTCATTTAGGAGCTTCCCGAGGATCCAGTCAAGGTTCTGCAAGATCTTTATGCACCAGAACTTACACAGTATTGGGCCGGTAACAGGTCTTCATCATGGTGATGATTTTTGATGGCACACCAATATCCGCCACAGAGATTCACGATGGACAGAATCGAATGCGGCGGCTAAGCCAAAAAAGCAGACAGCCGTCGATTGTTGGCAGCTATGGCGGAATCCAGGGATGCATCCCAGCGTGTATACCACGCCCGGCACGGAAGGGGAGGGGTGGGTTTCGACCTCCAGCCACACACGGCCTGCAAATCGCCCGAAAGACGGGACCTTGGCCTTGTCGTGCACTGCGCCCGCCCACCTTGACATTTTCCTACAAGGTGGGTGCGGGATAACGGAGGGCGATAGGCACACAGTACTTACTTTTTCATTCTATTAACTACTTTCACCGCAATTCGTTAGCGCCGCACCCATCTTATGGGTCAACCGGTGCGTAAAGTCTTTTGCGAAGCCCAAATTGTCATGCCGGGTGAGGATATAACCGTCAGTCCTTAGGGAGTGTTGAGGAAAACAACGTCATTAGCCTGCAAAGGGATTTTGATGGACTGTAACACGAGGGAATACTAGAGGAAATCCGAACTGCCGAAATCTGTATACTTAATAAAAGTGAGTTGTCTGTCTGTCGTGTGTGCCTCCGTTATCATTGGTCGAATGGTCACCTCAAAAAGCCTTCTGCGCCTTCGACGCACGTGTGTGTTTCTATACTGTCCGAGCGCCTGACTGCTTTCATTGTTTGGGCGTCTCATTCTTCCGTGCGCGTGAGGATTCAGCGATCATGGCGCTGTCGCCCCGAATGACACCAGACGTGACAGGCGGATGTGAATACGCCACTGGGGTTGGGCGGGGGTGGGGGAGGGGTCGTCGCGGCCGCTTGAAACGTCACCCCCCTCCTCCCGCCGCTAATGCAGCAAGGGCTATAACGGTGTTTACGCAGCTATTTCATACTTACTGACGTAAACCCCTTGACCTACTATCAATTGGACCCCTCGTTGCTTACGCGTAGGTTGTCGCGGGGTAGCTCTTAGATGAGATTGAATGGCCTACCACATAAATCCCTTCACTTTCAATCTAACTCTTACAGACTATCATTATGGACAACAGTGATGCCGTCCGAAATGTTCTGAACACAAACAACCCGACAAACGATGATGGGCCGTTGACTGAAGGCAACGTTGTAAACTTACTTATTTTCTACCCAATGTTATTTTGTTCAGAATAATAACCTATTTGTAGGTTCTACCTCATTAGGTAGAAAAGGAATTAGAGCAGCCGCGAGAACACAAGTTCAGATGAAGGAACAGAAGATATTTGCCAATGTTAATAGACGTTCGCAAGAAACACAAGTAGAAAGACGGCTTCGCCTGCTGCAAAGAAGACACGAAGATGCGATTCGCCATCCAACTAACCACCCCCAAGAAACCGAAGTCCAAACCCTGCGAAGAAGAGAGCTAGGTATGATAAGAGATTCGCAACGTCGGCAAAACGAATTACCCAGACGTAGAAGTACACGTCTGGCTATGCAAGCATCACAAAGAGCGGATCTACGCTCAACCGATGCTGGAAACTCAAGTTCGCAACCAATTCACATACGGTTTGGCGACTCTGGCCCGTTGGTTGCTTCCATAAACGCTAAGTATGGAACAAAGCCTCACTCAATTACAACCCAAGTCTTGGTTATGCGGGAGATGCAAATGTTTGCATTGGGAAGATGGTGGAAGTTTGTGGACATCGTCAGGCAAAAAATTGATTGGTGAGACAATCGGCATGGGTTGTTCCCACGGCAAAGTTCTACTGAATAACTTCCCCAAACCACCAGAAATACTCTAAACATTACTTGCTGGTAATACCGACGACTCGAAAAATTTTCTTTCGAACATAAGAAAATACAACGGGGCGTTTCAAATGACCTCCTTTGGTGCCAACATTGTTCATGAGGTTGGCTTATGCCTACCTTTAAGGTAGAAGGCCCAGTTTGCCCCCGGATCGGACCGTTACTACATCCTCCTGATGGCGAGCCGACATTTCTACAGGCTCAAAGCCGATCCCGAGTGTACCCAGGCTTGAAAAATCACATAATATTGTCCCATTAAGACATGCTACACCAGCGCAACAGCTACGTTAACAGTTCCAAGTCCGCCCTGGAGATGCACGCTTCCATTGACTTTACTATTGCCATAGATGCCGATAAACGTCCTCATGGAGAAGACCGACGAAAATGTAATGCTCCCACATGCACCGAGGTGGCCGTCATCATGTCAGAAACAAGCACGGCAACAGGGATAGTCTTGAGAAAGAGAGACGACAGGCTGCAAAGGATATATGGGACACACCGTTCGTACGAGGCCTTACAACACCCTCTCATGCATGTTAATGGTGAAGACGGTTACCACTTCGGTATACCTCAAATTGGCACCCGTAAAACAGTAAGTTGTAAAGCCTTCTTTTCTTACCACTTTATGATTCGAGAACGAACTTTCAACCTGCTTTGTCGATTCAAAACGTTGTTCCTTCAATTTGCTGTTGATATGTTTGCCTAAATGGAAACAGCGCCTTTGCTATTTCCGCACACACCAGAAACAACTTCGCGTGGACAACTTCATCCACCTTGGAGACAATGTCCTTTCTGATGGTGGTAATGATGCTGGTCGCGGTCAACCTTTCATCTTGCCGTCAAGCCACATTGGGTCTCCTTGCTATATGCATGAGAAAACTCAAGATAGGTTGGTTTATGCACCCGGATCTATTCATTACGTTTACCTGCAACCCATCGCGGCCTGAAATTACTGATGAGTTGTTCCCCGGTCAAAAGCCACAGGACCGCCGTAATTTGTCCGCATTGGTATTCCAGCTTAAGTTGAAAACCATGAGACTCATCACAAAATTCAAAGTTTTCGGTGATGTTCAGTATCACATGTACACTGGAGAGTGGCAAAAGAGGGGATTACCCCACGCTCACATTTTGGTCTGGCTAAAGGAAAGATTGCACTCTTCCGATGTCGACAAATTGATATGCAGAGTTGCCGGACCGATCCGTTGACCCTGTCCTGTTTATAACGATCAAAACTCAAATGGTGCATGGCCCATGCGGTCAGATAAATCCCAACAGCCTTTGAATGAAGGATGGGAAATGTACCAAGAGATATTCCAAGCGTTTCCTAGATGCAACTCAGACCGATGGAGATGGTTACCTTCTTTATCGAAGGCGAAAACCTGAGATTGGCGGATTCGAAGCAGTTATCGATGAAGGGGAAACGGTGGTGTGGTAATTGATAACCCTTGGATTGTGCCGTACTGTCCCTTACTGTCAAAAGTATTCAATGCCCACATCAATGCTGAACTTTGCAACTGGTCGATGTCTATCAGCTTTGTCTGCAAGTACATCAACAAAGGATCCGATGCCGCAATGTACTCCCTCAACCGCTGTAAAAACAATGGTGAGATTACCCAGTACGAAATGGGCAGATACATCAGCAGTAATGAAGCATTTTGGAGAATCTTTGGTTTTGATATCCATAACCGTTTTCCGGCCACTGAACATTTAAGCGTCCACCTGGATATGGACAACGGATTTACTTTACGGAAGGACTCCTCTCGGATTAGCTTCAGAGTCCCAAAGGTACAACTTTGACTGTTTTCTTCAACTTGTGCCAGCAAGATTCGTTTGCCCAGACTCTTTTGTACATTCAGGTCTCCTCATACTACACATGGAATCGAAACAACTGGGGCTCGACAAAAGGTAGGAATTCCAGTTGACGGACATCCGGGCATCAAGTATGATGTGAAAATGGGCAGAATATACAGTGTTCACTCCTCTCAACAAGAATGCTTCTATTTACGAATGTTACTCCATGAAGTTAAAGGTCCAACATCGTTTGAAGATCTCAGGACGATTGACGGTTTTCTGTGTTCAACCTACAGAGAAGCCCGCACGAGGCCTGGTCTGCTTCAAGATGATAATCAGTGGGAGAATACCATTGCTGAAGCTGTCGTTGTTAACGCTCCATTTCAATTACGACGGCTACTGGCGTTCTTAATTAGAAGTTGTGAGTTGAACTGCCCCTATAATCTGCGGTTAAAGTACAGAAATTATGTGTCGGGAGACTACCGACGTCAACTACAGTTGCAAAGTGTCAATGTTCCCATAGACTTCAAAGCGGACAACAACATGTAAGGAAGCTCAAGGCGAAGCCGGCTTCCACGCTAGTACGTAATAATTCATTTGAAGTCTACTGGTCGAATGCGTACATATTGCAACGGGGTTCCTTTTAAAACTGGCAATGCCTGAAAGGACATCGATACTCTGATACGATGTAAGAAGCGCAACATAGCCCTCAAGGGCGGTGGAACTTTTATAATAGTCTGTGAGGACCATATGTAAGTCAAATGGTCTGGACGTCAATATATACCCAGAGTTCTTGTTTGGCCTCAGTTGGAGTAGGAAGTCCAAGCCTGGAGGGCATAAATGACTAGGTACATGAAAACTTTAGAAAGATTTCAAGGACACGCCGCCAGAATGCTTCCTAAACTGAAATTTTTTGGAACGTACAGCAGTTCACTTAAAATTTGTTCGTCCTCAGGAGGTCAACCCAGCGAAAATGCTAAGCTGCTTAAATGTCACTAATGACACTAGCTGCGGGGTAATTTTTCAGTTGGTGGAGAAGTGGAACGTCCGCGGTTATAGAAGGAAGACCAAGAAGCAAAGTGCGAGATATTTCTAACGCTCCGAGTTTTGTGGAAGTGAATTACGCTATCCGCTATTGTGTTCGAAACCGAGGTGCCCAGTATCTTCAAGCAGGGACTAAATTGTCAGAGGTTAAGAAATTCACTCTAGTTATTAAGATGAATAATAATGAGCGGATATCGGTCTTTTGCCTTTTATGGCTTGTTATATTACGTGATGGAGCACTCTACTTGTGTCAATTAAGTAATAACTAATATACGCGTGTGTAATGAAAATGGATGAATCCACCGGTTGGTAAGTTGAAATTTTTCTTCCACTGTAAGTTTTTGGTCGAGTTAGGGAGGACAGATTTCAGAACCAAATATCATGGCCTTATATGCAGTACTTCCCATGTTTTCGAAAATTCCGGGGTGTCTATGAGCAACCACCATATTTTATTCGTCACAACGACCAACACGTAACGCGGTGGCAGACAATATGAGGTTGCACTTGTGAAGGTTTGGACTTTTCTGATGACTAATCGTCTAGAATGCGTCTTAGATGCTTGGTCTTACAAGAAACAGGCCGCATGCATTGCCGTCAAGTCGACAAGCTACACCGTACGGCAAAAGACAGATGACTATGGTGGTTCGGCGCACCTTTACTACCCATCCCACGAGTTCGCTACAGCTTCCCTAAATCCAATGTTTCCTGTCGTAAGAGGACGATGAAATGCGATGGTTTTTAGATTTAAGTCTTAGGGGTTCCCCGTTTGCGCAGCCTGACGCACGTGGAAGCACTAAAGAGGACATTACAGTGTTTCACTAGAACAGGGTTTATCCGTGCCGGCTGGCTAGTAGCCGTTGTTGGATCAGGAGCCCCGCCGGGTGGGCCGGCGAGGAGTCGGAACAGCATGGTCGGGAGGGGCTGCTTCGTCATCAAAAACACAGACGGAGAGGAAGGGAGATAGAATGTTGGACTAGAATACGAAATCTACCTAACTGAATGCGCGTTCAAACGTTAAGCAAAATACTTAGTTTCGATTGCGTAACAACCTGGGTGGTGACTATTCTCAAGAGTAAGGTTATTGAGGTGGGTTCAAAATATAGAGCGCCGTTTTCATAAGGCAAGGCAGACAATTAAGAATGAGACGGAGGCTGTGTGCAAGGCATAATTTATTGAAATAATGGTAGGAGTGGAAAAGAAACTGATTTTTGCACATCTTACTTCAACATATAAATGCATACGAACCTGATATTTTCCGTGTAGCTGGCGGATAGATTGAATTATTTGGGCCTCGCGCTGCTGTAGAATTAATAAGGGATCCGGAGTGAGAGAGAGCGGACCTGTGGCGCCTCCACCACCTCCGCTGCTACCCACGTGACTGAATTTATTTCCGATGACCTGATTAAGAGGGGGTGGGAACATGCCGGCTCCGCCACTACTTGAGAAGCTGTTCGGGCGGAGGATTTGGTCGCGAGCCGAAGGAGTGGGGTGGTCGAAGAAGCCACCACCGCTACCGCCATCGAAACCCATCTCGCTGGGACTCATTGAGCCAGAGAGTACGCTGGATACCAGCATTATCAACTGGGAGAGGCCGGGGTGTCCCGTTCGATGACGTAAATCAACTAATAAAAATCGCGTTGAG
This sequence comes from Ligula intestinalis, assembly GCA_036362985.1. NCBI lineage: Eukaryota > Metazoa > Platyhelminthes > Cestoda > Diphyllobothriidea > Diphyllobothriidae > Ligula > Ligula intestinalis. The sequence goes on from JAYGXS010000009.1 coordinate 12,082,005, forward strand.
AAGAAGGCGTTAGTCAGATAAAATAGGATACCCATAAGATACAAAGTGTTGCCATAAGGTTAATACAACGCCTAGGATAATCTATCAAGCTATGACTACTCATCAGTCAAGATCACAATGTTGCATCACGAAGTTTAGCTCGGTCAACCAGCCAGTGACCAAAACCCCCAAAAGGAAAAGAAAAGTGGAAGTTACAGTAGCCAGTAATTCCTTAACCAGGAGTAGCCCACAGTTGCGGAAGTCGCACAACTTGTCGGTTTGGATGAAGTGTGAATCAGTGAAATAAAGGCGAGTTAACTTTCGGCTTAATAGTCCTGGCAAATTAGGGTTTCATGTTTTACTCATCCGGCTTACAACAATAGCAACCATATTTTTACCTAGAAAAGATTACGGGGTGCAGAGATCGGGGCACTACACCGACCGCCCGTTCAACAGACCACGCTATGAAGGTCATGTACTCAATGAGCATCTGCCTCCACCTATGTGCACACGTATAGATAATAAACTTTAAAAAATACGACCAAAACACTCACTCAGAAGGCGTTCTAGATCAATGCCAGGGTCAGTGAGGAGTGACTTTGCTTCCTCTGTGAAGCCAAGGTTAAAAAGGTTTCGTACGACCGACGACCGCACTAGAGCAAGCTGATTGGCGTTACTAACTCCTGGTTGGCGCTGAGGTAGCTGGTGACGAGAAAGTTGTGGGGGTTGCTGAGCTGTGGGGTGGAATCGTGGGCCTGTCGGTGAAGAGTCCATACGTGGGATAAGGAAGGAGGGGGGCGGAGGCTGTTGTTGCTGTTGCTGCTGTTGTGGATTCATGTGGGGCATAATCCCGCCGGGGAAGCTGAGATGGTTCCAAGGTCCGGGCGCGCCCGCCAACTTCCTTGGGTCAGAGGTTGGCCAGCCCGAGGATGAAGTCGCAGGGCCAAGCTCACTGATGGGTGAGGGCCATCTGTTGCCACCGCTACCACCACTACTCAGTACACTATCACCTGAGTTAGACTGGGTGTTAGGAATTTGCTTGCCGATGGGACGACCATGCGAAAGATTATCAGGCCAGGAACCACCATTGTTCCCAAGGTTCTTGGATAAATCATCGATTCGAGTACCTAAACGATGGAAATTAAAGAAAATAAAGAGGGGGTATAAAGATCTGAGTAACTTTTAGAAATGCAGGACTAGAAAAATTAGCCTCAAAATGCATGCCTGCTTAGCTATCTACTGCCCGTCAATTTTAGATGTGTCACGGTATTTGCCTCAAATAAGGGGGGAATACTATTCAACTGTTGTTTTTTTTTTCAAAAAGAAAGAGACGAGAAAGTAACGATCAGGGAAATTAATTAAATAATCGCCAACACGGAAAATTTCTTCGATACCCGCCATTATAGGCATCCATAATAAACACATCATGGTATCAGTCCGATAATACCAAGCGGCAAACGGTTTACTTGCAAGTACCCAGAGTGAGTATAAGAGCATTTGGTTAGCACGAGACCCTTTCTTTTCGACTGTTGACTACAAAGAAAACGTTGTTTTGTCCAAAAACTTCGAGGAAACGCAAGCTAATGCTAATGGCCTGAGCCTGAGGCATGTGAATATGATAATAATTCGACTCAAAACTTTTACACAGTAATAATTTTCTGCTGAACGGTGGCAGACCTTATGAGACGATCGACTGTTTGGCCTACATCGGTTTCTGTTTTACGCTGCACATGCAACAGTCACATGGTATTATTATTTTTACTAGTGACTGGGATTCAAGAAGGATGATCTATAACCTGAGATTATTGAGAACTGCTGTTCCTGGAACAAATATGCTGAAGATCACTCAGGTCGAAAAACATGTCTTGAAAACTGAAAGCCCTTAAGATCCAGGGCACTTGTTGATAAAAGTGAAAGACCACCGTCTGATACCTTTCGGTCACGAGAGTTACAGGAATGATGGGCATAATTTATTCGTGACATCAACTCGGAAAACAAGGAATGAATCGCGTTAGAATTGAGAAAACCAATAAGGTTCATAATGCGCTAAATTTATACCCGGGGGGGGGGGGGGGTGGGTAGTTTCAATTTAACTTTTTTCCGGTGTGGAATTATAAAGGGATAAGAAACGCGTTTTCGAAAGCCTATGGCTGCATTTAATTACGATATTTTAGGCAGCAATGTCGGGCAATATGGTCCTTTTGTTGTAGTATCAGATGATACATCATGTCCCAAACATGAAACGACATTGCCAAGCGATGTCTCTTGCTGATGTTAAAGCATAGCAGTGACCTCAGGAAGGTCAGATATGCTCCCATTTGCCACAAAGTCGATCCCAATTAGCGTCACTTTTGTAGTGGTCAGGCAGAATAAGTAACGATGCGTTTAAATCTAACCCGAAGTGGATGTTGAGCCCAATGGCGCTTGAATAGAAATAAATGGACATTTACCGCCGACCCCCAACTGTCCACTGTGTACGGACGACCACATGGATTTTGGGTGCTGTGAAAGCGAAATTCAGCTGCATTAGTTTCGGTGAAAGTTGTACAAGGACCACGACGTGAGTTGGTATTATTATCCACTGCGCTAGACAAACATAAAAGCGGACATCGCATGTTAAGTTAAGAAGCGAAGTGGGACCTCGGATAGAAAACCTTATTCGTGTACCGAACACACTTAACGCAAACTTTGTGTCACTCTTTTAGTTTCATATGAACCGCCCATTTCACAAAACGAACATATCCATTGACGGTCGCACCGCCACGGGGCAGGTGTTGTCTTCTTAACCAAACAAACCAGCAACGACGGCGGGCACAAAACACTGGTGACGGAATACAGGGAGACGCTACAGCCAAAGAAGTGAAAACAAGGAAGCCTTGAGCTGTGGTTTGATGCTATACATGATAAGATCTGAAGTATGCAAAGGGGATGGACAAAATAAATCCGCCCGGTGGATGACTAGACATGTTACAGGTCTGTGCCGCACCCACCAATTCCTGTCTGTGCTTGCTCTAGTAAACAATACGCGGCTGGCGGATATATATTCAAAAACCTGGATGAATGGCAGTCCGTGACATATTTATGCACATGGAGTCGAAATATCTCCCGGTAGCACTACGCTACTACACCAAATGGCATGGGTTCTGGAGGTAAAAAAATGGCAGTGAACTAACGCCAGTTAGGATGATCTATGCTCGACTGTGAATACAACAGAAAGAGAAACTCAATGATCTCCCACCACATAATGACTAGATTCATAGGATAAACAATATTAAGGTGCATTCAAGAATTAAGATGAACGTAGAATGGGCAAATAACTTCAAAAAGTAATCAGACAAAACGACGGAAAATGGCTTACCAGTACCGTCTGAAATTGAAATAGGCCAGTTAGAGGCCATTGGTGCACCAGCAGCAGAAGCCTGCAGGGGGCGGAACCCACTGGGCATGCCAAGCATGCCACTTGATCCGGCAATACCAGTTCTCCCAGGTGCAGATTGAAAGGGCGATCCAAACCTTCCTTGTGGTTGCTGCTGTGGCATATATCCGGGATAACCAAACAGTCCCCCGGCTGCCGGACGCTGTCCTGGGGACATAAAACTGGGTGATGCATTCCCTCCAGTCGATGCGCCGTAACTAGGGAGTATTCCGCCGGCAGCACCACTGGAAGGAGGAAGCAAGGGGGCGCGTCCAGTGGGAATAATCGATCCAGTGGACGAATTAGGACCACCACAAATTGGTTGAGCTAGGCGAGAGAGTCCCGGAGAGCTTGTGATTGTTGAGGGAGATACAGCAGAGGGTTGTTTCCTACGAGCTGTCCTTTCGCCGAGGCTTTCATAATGCGATTCCCAGATACCTGTACCATTGGGGGGCTCACTGGGCCAAACGTTTGACTCAAAAGATCCAGCCGAAAGGATTCCAGAAGACTGCTTTGCGAGGCCACCTTTGATGCGACGCTGTTGTTGCAGGGCTACAGATACGACATCTCCAAGCAGTCCAGAAACTTGCGACTGTCCAAAGTTTGACGCGCTAGCAGAGGCAGAGGATCCGCAAACCGTACTTTCTTCCGAGGCCAGAATGGACACATCCCACGGCGTACTTTGGTCAACGGGTCGTTGGCCCCAGCATTCCTTGGAGTTAACAAGGACACTTACAATTTCATCATTTTCACAAGTGCCGTCAGTATGGTTAGCAGAGTCACTTATGCTTGAGCAAGCGGTTGCATTCAATGCAGAACAATCACCCGAGAGGCTCCGAGTATCGGGCTGTTTACCCACAGTTGCGTTGTCGGCAGATGCCAGAGATGGACCTGTGGGAAAATATCAATATGGAGATAAAGATATTTTAAGTGTTGCTGTTGAGAAAATCAAAGACTGAAATTGATTAAATAGCATAACCGGTGGACGCTTAGCCGCTAGGTGACTGTTTACTATAGGAATTGCCACATCAAAGACTAAACATGCTTAACTAAGTGAAGGAGCAAACACAGACCTTTGGTATATAATAAACAGTGACAGATGGAAGCAATCATCAAATCTTCCAAACTAAACTTTAATTTAAAAGTGCATAGTTCATTAGGCGCAGTGCAAGAAGAAGTAATTTGAAAGCAGAAAATAATGTTACATCACAATGAAGAATAGTGACAAACCAGCCGCTTACTCGGAAAGACATTAAATTCACCATTAACTGGTGAACCCCAGCTGGGAAAATTATGGCAATCACCCTGTTCGTTTGTGCGGGAGGAATTCTTGCGCTTGTTGCTGACTCCAGGCAAATTCTGCCCTTGAACACCGTTCCCTTCCGCAGACTCGAAGGATTGACTGACGTCGGCGGTCGGCCCACTATTTCCCGACTGCTGACCAATAATTGCACGTGGAATATCGGAAGCCGGTTGCTGCGTTGCATCGAGTGATGGCCAAGCCGAATTCTGAGTGCGTTCGTCCGAACACCCTAGTGCCGAACGTAAAGCTAGGGTGGCACCAGCAGGGGCTGCGTTCCACTGCAAGGAACGGAATGCCAATTAACCATTAAAGTATGAATGAGAGACTAAAAGTTAAATGCCATGCGGTGCGAGGAAAATAAAAACTACTGGCAACTACTATTAAAAAGACAAAGGTTTCCGCAGTCGTCAACCCACAGTAGCATTACTTTAAGATATCTGAGTTATGAAAGTCTCGTTTTTTAGTCATCAGGCTTGCACGATGGTAAATTTATTATCTGAGGAAAAGAACAGCTTGCATTAATAAAATTGAAAGTAACTTACGGAGAATTCATCCGAATCATGACGAGGACCCCCGGCAACCTCAGCAGGTGTTGGCCACAGCGTTGCATTGTCAAGTTTTCGCGAGGAACAGTCGGTCAAATTTGACCAAACGTCTTCTATTGAGCCCGAATCCTCAGTAAATCTGCCTGAGCTAACAATTTTATGATTCCCACCCCAGGGTGAGGCACTTTCGAGGCTGGAAGTTCCTGCTAAGTTTGGCTTCCCTAAAATACGAAAATTTTGTAAGTAAAATAAGCAAAAATGTAATCACAAGTTTGGCATTAAAAACATACCTGGAGTTCGATTCCATGAGTGCATTGCAGAGTTACATTCCCCTGTATCGCCGCCCGCGTGAGACATTTGACCGACAAATTATTGAAAGGTTCTCATTTGAGATGAATAATGAGTAAAGATGACTAAAAGCATAAATAAATGAGTTAGAGAATAAAAGCTTACAAACAACAGGCCAAAATTAAACTAAACACACCTCAAGCACAGTGCAAAAATAGCAACAATGGCCGCTCTCGGAAGCTTTAAGTATGGCGCCATTAAGATTAAGAAAGGCAAATTCAATTAATTTTTTTCCAAGATGAATTTGAAATTTTATTCTAAAATTTGCATATCTATGATGATTTTCGCTGATAATAAAGAAGGAATAGAGATTGTTCAAAAATAAGAGAGTTTTAAATTGTGTTGCGAACTCAGCGAATAATAGTCGCACCGCAATGTTGTGCAGTGTCTCACTATGAACACCAGTAAGCCGAATGACCTTGTGCAACATCTGAAATATCGCATGGCTCAACTGCGTCAAACACTCACTTGTTTGGCATCCTTATGTCTGTTTGGATATAAATACAATAAGTGCGCTGCTGTGGAAGAGGGAAAATACCCTGCGCCATTAATTCAGATGTTCTTTGGTACCCCAACATCTGCGTTAAGCAAAAGCACGTCGTTTGAACTTGATTTTAAATGTCACGTCCTTCAAACATAGGAGGTTTTAGTCTCAACTTCAGTGGAAAAAACTTGGCACTTGGAAATTATTCAAGAGTAGATTGCATACTCTCCAAGTTCTGGACAAAGCATCTTGGACGTGCCGATTCTGTGGCTATGAAAAATGTCCACTGCTGCGGATATTTGCCTGCTCGAGTACTTATTCCAACTGGAAGTTAAAGCTTCAGACTTCGTTTATGTCCGAAATTCACACCGACTGTATGCTCTCCGAATCTGCTATAAAACGAGGAACTGGCTCGAACTAAAGGCTGAGACGTTACATCCTTGCATTCTCATATCCTTATCCTTAAATATTCATATTTGTGCATACCGTTGCCGACTCCCGCATTCATCGCGAGACAATTTTAACAAGAAACACATTTTTAGTATTCTCATAATCATACAGAACACAGATGCCCAACATTTGAAGCCACGAAAAATAGGTCCGACACCGGGTTTCGAACCTGCGCTATATCCTCATTTTCAGTCGCTCCCTCGGCTGGTAGTTGTCTTAAATAAAAGTCGCTTGTACGAACATCGTAAAACTATTTACCTTTTAGCAGATGCGTTGCCTGGGCACCTTTTTCTGGACTAACTTTTAGGGGCTTTGGATACGTGAGCAGGTTGCTGCTTTGGTCAGCTTTGACGGTGAAAATTCAGGACTGCACTGGTGTATTCTTGAAGAATCTCAATCAAATGCCACCAGTTCGTTCACAACGACTGCCGTGGATTCCTGAGCATAGTTGATGACAGTATTTTGTTTGCTATTTGTGGGCGAACTGCGTATTGCTTCGCCTGCGCCAGGACAAGAGTTTGCCGAAGTGGTGATTCGCGTGGATGCTGGCGCATACGCATGGGCTTTATTTTCTTTTGCTGCCACTTGGAAACTTGCACAGTCTTTTTCCTCTTGTAATGCCCTGGACGAGAGCATTTTGTTCACTTCCATTACCGGTCTGTTTTATGAACTGCTTAAATGAATGCGCCTTTTGCTGCAATGGACTGATGGTGTCTCCTTCCAGAATTAACGGCAAGCCTCCCTTGAAGATTCTAAAATGTGCCGAGGGTTTTCCTGGCCTTTCCCATCTTTATTATTCCGTGGTTTAGTCAATGAAGCTTGACGCACGTTTGTTTCATCAGTGTTTCCTGTCTTATCATGCAGCTGAGCTGGTTCTTCCGGAGTTTCCTAGGGGACTTAACTCGATTACTCTTCCTGGCTGGTTTTGAATTTTTGGCAACTTTGCTTTACCTATGACAATACCCAGTATTTTTCTTTGCAGGAACCGACGATGAACTAACCGTTTTTCTATTCCTGTCCCCCAAAAGCGCCAAAATGATATCAATCAGTGAGTCTCGCTTCTCCTCGAGAATATGCACTCGCTAATAAAGGCCCTCACAGCCGATATAACGACCGACTGACACGGAAATGCTATCTTTGGTCGCACGTTTATCAGTTTCATTCGGAAGTAAGTGAAAGATTTATAAAAATTGTTTAATTTAAGAGAAGAAATGACTTATAGTCTTTGTTTATCTTAAATAAATTATCCCTAAGTAGCATACTTATTTTGGCAAAATTCTACTGTTACTTCCTATATTTTTTGGTTCTATACTGCATGCTGACTGTTCATATAACATTCTGCAATACATAGGTCTTGCTTTCAGCACTTTATATCAGCCTAAACTGTTAGATTCTTTCTAAATTCTCTTCAACTGCTATTGTTAGTCTGCTTGCAGCGACAAAAATAAAAAGGCAGCTGTCTCATTTCGTAGAAAGCGTCAGGCCTCTAGACTCAAGCGGTGCTAGAGAGAAGCTAGTAAAACATCGTTGACATCAGTCTTCAACCTGAAACTGGTATACAGCGGAGTGTTACGCCTAAAAAAGATTTTTCTGCGTTAAAAAAATGCACTGAATTTATGCTAAAGTTTGGCTCGGTTCTCTCCATTTTTGTGACCCAATTCGATGGGAACATCTCTGTGGTTCCCTCCCGAGAATGCAAGCGCCTAGATGCGGTCGTTCCTTTGGTCGCAATTAAATCACATGACAGGCAGAAGAAGACATAAAACTTCGTTCTGGATAACGTTCTGAAATACACACTACTTATGGAAGTTGTTGCGGATTTTCTTTAATCTTATGGATTTATCTAGAAAAAGCAGACGCTATTAGGCTGTTATCTCGTGGCAGAATTCTACCAATTTTAGTTAAATTATTTTCAGTAGTTGAAGTTGACTCCATCTTTAACCACCGCAATCATGTTTCCAAATACCTGGAAAACACAAAGTATGTCCTTCGTCATTATCTCACCCCAATGGAGCGAAGAATAGAGTCAAGCTCTTCTAATACACCTTCGACTTCACCACAAACGTTTCACGATCCCGGTCGTAGCACTATGAAGTCTATAAGGTTACTAAGTCTTACTCCTGGCAAACCAGCCTTACCGCTCCCCGTTACTGCAACCGATTCTCCCCCTCAAGTCACTCAACACATTCGTATGCTTCCTTAGCTGCAGTGGCTAATAATTCAGGTAGCCCCACTAGAATTTCAGGAAATCCGTCTACGTCAGGTAGACCAACAGCTTCTTTATTCGAACTAAGTCCTCCCGCACTTTCCATTAAATTACAGAAGACATATCGTCAAAATGGCGTGATCCAGAACTCAAGCCCGAACCTGCTGCTTTCCCAGGCACTGATTTAGCCTATACAACAGGTAAATAACACACGTATAGTTTACTCTCCCTAGCTTAAACATTATACTAGACCAGAATTTCCAAAACTTAATCCTTATATTTGCTTGTCCTGTCCCACCAGCCTCTATTTTCGGTCCAGTTTTACCCCACTCCCCTGTTTATCAAAAAGCTTAACTCGCCACTTATCCATATGGTCCTTCGATGTCAAAAAGCTATCTACCTACAGCTTTCAGATATTACCTCAGCTTTCTAGTGCCAGTTGTCCTGATCCATTTGGTAGCTACTCTCCAAAATTCAAATTCAATTACCCACCTCCACATTTTTATTTCTAAATAAGGATATTCCTAGTTCAGGTATTCGAACTACATTTGATATCACCTTTCTTGCAAGATCTGTTATAAATAAGATGGCTCAGTTTGGAGCCATTGCATTCGAGTTAAAGCCTGATGCTATATGTGTTACAGAATCGTGGACCCATCCATTATAATAGACGAGTATTATTTCTACCGCTTAGATCACCCAAGTAAACGTGGCAGTCGCTGCTTTCTCTATATTAAAGCTAGTTTTAAGCATTTCTCGTTCGACCAAGATGCCGCGTCATTCTTCGGCAAGTACTGCTTGGCATCTATTGTCCTGTCATCCCGACAAAAGGTGATTTTCTGATGCATTTAGAGCCCCCTTACTCATTTTTCGAAGATGAGGGAAAGCTTTGCGAAATGTTTAAGCTGATTTCGGAGTCTGCCAGTGATGCTGCAATTATTGCTAAGGATTACAACTTTCCCGACATTGATTCGCTCTCGAACTGTTGTCTACCCGGATTTCAGCCCGTCCTGGATACCATTAATTTTTCAAACTGGTCCCAGTTGGTCTGTTCTCCAACGAGAGATAAGCATATGTAAGACCTAATTTTCACGAACAACATAGTTCCCCTTTTCGTTGACTATAAGCAGGACTTCTTCCAATGTGATCATACATGTATCCACTGCTGTCTTCCGCTTGCCTCTACGAAAAGGCAAGCACCGTTCGTAACTACCATGCTTCTGGTTTAGCTGATATTAACTTGATTAACAACTTTATGGACTCACTAGACTGGTAGGATCTCTCCTCTACGAACAGTGTAACAGTTTTCTGTGACTTCATAATAATAATTTGTATATTAAAGGCACAAGGGGCCCTGTCGTTACAAACTTAGTGCTATCGTGAAAATAAAAAAATATTAATAAACTGTGAACTCTTATCAAATAATTGTCATCAGCAGTAAAAAAACTGCTAAATCGGTGGATGAGCTCAGCGGGTCACCGATTTCCAAAAAAACTGTAGGAGAAAAAACTGCCTTGATAGGTAACAGGGTTTGATATGGTTAGATTGGGACCTGATGTTGAGGGTTCGGGACGTTTATTGTCATGAAAAAAATAATATATCGTTGAGTTAAGAAGGGGTCATCCGAGACAACAGGAGAAGACAGAATAAGTCAAGGCAACTTCACCGAGATGGAACCCACCTGACTCCAGAGCCCATCAACAAGTTTGCAATAACCATTAATAGCGACCTCGAAGACCACAGCGAAGGTTGCGAAAACGGAGAAGAGTTTGCAGCCCTTAAAAGTGATGCTTGGCTCTGCTTTAAATGCCAGCAGGACCCTTTTTAAAATCTGCAACTTGTGTGTTTGGGGAAAGGAAACAGACATTAAAAGCGTGAACGGTTAGATGTTGAGCTAAGGGATGGTAAAGTTATCATGGTGGAGTTACGAGTGGCGTATGGTTGGTCTACCGGAAAAAGGGCGTTAATTTGTGGGAGATTAGGACTATTGTTAACGCGAAACAGAAAGCATATACCAGCTTCGAGTCTTTTTACCCCAAAAATTTAATGTCTGCTAACTGATATCTATCTGTTTAACCCATACTAGACCCAGAAACAGAAAATATTTAACGAGTGAAAACTCGCTGAACCTTTTAATCTTACTACGGTCATTCTGGGTCATGAGACCAAAAAGCGGACAGCAGTATTCTAGTATAGGAAGAACAAACATGCGATATAGTTTTAACTTCATTTCTGGAATGAAAAAAATATGCGATATAAACCCACATATCGGTGCGGCCTTGGCTAAAATTCGATCTGCATTAGGTGATAATGCAAGCTTATTCGTGTAAGTAAGACCCAAATCCTTTATCGTAGATCTTTCTAACAGTGGACTGTTTTGGAAAATAATGGGTTCAAGAAGCATTGCGGGATCAAAACACATGAAACTACATTTGGATGGAGAAAACTCCATCTGCCATGTAGCGCTCCAACTTGATAGGGTACGCAAGTCTGCGTTAACTTTATCAACACATTACTGGCCGTGTCCTTAGAAAATGAGTAAACACACTTAAGTTCATCAGCATAAATGAAATTTTCCGAATTATTTAGCAATATTGAAATTTAATTTATGTAAAGAATGAAAAGGATGGGACTAAAAACTTGCCGTGTAAAACGCCACTCGTGATCGGCTGAGGCATCGAGTAGCTATTGCCTACTAAGAACTTCTGGCTGCGGTTAGACAGGTAGGAGGCAATGAAATCGATGAGGGTAGGCCTGATGCCTAGGGCTTCCAGTTTCACTAAAAGGCGCCAATGCGGCACCTTGTCAAAAGCTTTACTAAGGTCAAAGTAAATCACGATGACTGATTGCTGTTCATTAAGAAGTGAAGTAACCAGGTTAAGGAATGCCAAGTGGCAGATTTCACATGATCTTCCAGGTAGAAATCTATGTTGTGAGGCATTTAATAGTTTATTTTCTACACAGAAATCAAGAATTTGATTAAAAATGATCTTTTCCAAAAGTTTGGCTAGGGCCAGGGTTTTGTGAAGACCTCGGTAGTTATTTACGTCCAAACGAGATCCTGACTTGAAGACTGGAAGAATAATATATATCTTCCATGAGTCAGGAAAGAAACCGTTTCGAAGATCAGCTGAGAAAAGATGACTAAGCGATCGAGGGAAGCTGAATACTCTCTTGATAAGTGAACTTAGAAGGCCGTCAGTTCCCGAGGAGTACGAGTTTTTTAGATGGATAATGTGCTTATGAATTACTTCTATGAAGAAATCTATGGTACTGATAGTATTGACTGAGCATGACTGAAACGACGGGACCGGTTCAGATTCCATCTTAAGGTGCTTTGCAAAGAATGCATTGAACAGTTCAGCCTTCTCAGACTCATCTTGCACAAAGGTTTTATTTTCATTCAGTAAAGGGAGAATTTTGTGACCTCGTTTAGTGGAGGACCGACGACAAAACAGTTGGACAATAGATTTTGCAGAGTTTAACTCGCTGAGCGCGCAATATTCCCTCTGTTTGTCATGTGCAAGACAAATCTTAGACGCTTATTCGAAAATCTCTGCGATTCTAAGTCGCACAGATAATGAGCTAGTAGACTGGCCTTTCAACTGCCTTTGCAATTTCTTTAGTCTAGACAAAAGAAAATGAGGAACTGTGGGGTCCGAAGTATCAGGCTTAACATTTTTGATCGGCACAAATTTCAAAATGCTATTTGAAATTGCAGTCATTCAGTCACAAAGAATTGTTACACTGTTTGTGGAGGAAAGTTCCTGCCACTCCAGTGAGTCCATAAAGTTGTTTATTAAATTAATATCAGCTAGGTCAAACGCACGATAGGTACGAATGGTGCTAGCCTTTTTCGTAGAAGCAAGCGGAAGAAAACAATGGATTAAAGTATGTTCACTTGGGAAGAGGTTCTGATTGTAGTCAACGAAAAAGGGGTATATGTCATTCGTGAAAATTAAATCAAAAATATGCTGATCCTCGTTGGGGAACAGACCAACTGAGACCAGTTTGAAAAATTGATGGTATCTAGGAAGGGCTGAAATCTGGATGGACATCAGTTCAATGACCAATCAATTTCGGGAAAGTTGAAATCCCCAGCGATAACTTTAGCATCAAAGGCGGACTCTGAAATCAGCCTCAATATTTCGCAAAGATTTTAATTCTCTTTCGATGATGAGTTAGTGGGACTATAAATGCATCCGATAATCGCCTTTTAACAGGGAGACAGGATAATTGATGCAAAGCAGTAATTGCCCGAGAATGACTCAACATCTATGTCGAACGGGAAATGCTTCAAAATAGCTTTTATATAGAGAAGACAATCGCCACCACGCTTAATAGGGCAGTATTGACGGTAGAAATCATATTCGTCTATTATGAGTAAAGCATCAGCAATAAGTGGATGGGTACACGACTCTGTAGTGCATATAGTATCTGGCTTCAGCTCGAACGCAATAGCTCTATGTTGAACCATTTTATTTAAAACAGATCTTGCATTAAGCAAGATGATATCAAGTGTTGCTTGAGTATTCGAACTTGGGTTATATTTAGTTAGAATAAAAAAATTGGAGGAGGGTAATTTGGTTGAAAGTTTGGAGAATAGCCATGAACTGGAGCAGGAAAATTGACATTAGAAAGCTGAGGGGGATAGCTAAAGGCTCCAAGTAGATAGCTCTGTGAGATCGATGGGCCATAGGGATTAGTGACGTGGTGAGCTTGCTGCTAGTTACCGGGAAATTGGGAAAACCAAGATGGGAAATAGAGGCTGGTGGGCGAGGTAAGGTAACTATGAAGATTAAGTGGTGGAAAGCCTGACCCAGTATGATAATTGTGAGAAGTAGGCTAACCTATGTTTGTTATCTTCATGTTGTAAAGCCTTAATTTGTGTTTGAGAAGGCTGCATGCTGGAGGCTGACTTCCGGATCCCACCCTTTTGATGACCTGAATTGGGTGATTTAATAGGTTTGGGAGGACTGTGATTGAGTATCGAAGCTGTTGGTCTACCTCACGTAGAGGGCTTTTCTGAATTTCTAGGAGGGCTACCAGAATTACTAATTATGGAAACTGGGGAAGCATCAAAGTTGGAAGTAGACGGGGATGTCTGGTGACTTGAGGGGGATGAGACAGTTGCTGTACTGGGGAGCAGTAATCTAGGTTTGGTAGGAATAAGAGTACATGGCTCGCTAGCCTTCCTTAAGCTACGACCAGGAACTTGAGCCGGTTGCGGTGAATTATCAATTTTATGAGAAGAAATTGACGCTTTTCTTCGCTCCATTGGAGTGAGATCATGACAGCGGAAATATTTGTAGTTGTCAGATATTTGGAAACAAGCTCTTGTTGCTTAAAAATGGCGTCTATTTCAATGGGTGAAAATAGCTTGACTAAAATGGATGGGTTTTTCCTGCGAGATGATAGTCTAATAGCCTCTACTATTTTATAGTTAAATCGGCAGGAGTAGAGGAAATGAATTGCAACGTCCATTGGTCAAATTGATTTCGGAACGTTTTTCAGAATAAAATTGTACGTCCTTTTTTGTCTATCCTATGACGCACGTGCGACCAAATTAACGAGAGGATCTGAACGTTTGCATTCCTGAGAGGAAACTGCAGAGATATTACCATCAAATAGGGTCCCAAGGATTGAGAGAACTGACCCAAATTTCAACATAAACTCGTTGCAATTTTTCATTGCAGACAAATCTATTTGCTCGGCAATCAGGTCAGGCTGAATACTGATGTCAGGCTGAAGACTGATATCAGTAATGATGTTCGGCTTTCGCAGACACCACTTGGGTCTGGAATTATGAGGCTTCCTACTTAATGGAAGTGTCGCCTTCATACTTTTCGAAGCAACAAGTATATTAATCATGAAAACAGTCAGGAATTCAGAATAATATAACCATTTAAGCTTATATAAGTTGCTGAAAGCAAGGCAAATGGTTAACAGAATGCTAAGTTAGCAAGCAGAGACCAAACTAACAAAAGGAATGGAAGTAGATTTTTCAAGCGTAAGAACTGGTACTTACGGATCATTTATATAAGAAAACGAAAGACTAATAGTCGTATCTGCTCTTAGGTAAATCGATTTATATAAGACTGGTGACTAAGCTAAAATTTCAAAACCATCGCTCGAACTTCACATTGAAGTCATGTTCGCTAACTGACATCTCTCCGTATAAGAAATTGTCGATGAAGGAAGAGCGAATTTTTTGCGAGTAAACATCCTCAGTACATTTTTAACCTTACCGCGGTCAGAAGCATTCATTAGACCAAAGAGGGGACAGCAGTATTCTAGGATGGGTAGAACATACATGCGGGTAGAAATTATGTGATATAAAACCACACATGATATAAAACCACATATCTGTGCAGCCTTCGCAGATATTTGTTCCGTATAAGGTGACAGTGCTTGTTTATTTTGAAGATTAGACCTTAGTCTTTTATCGTGGATCGTTCTAAAAGAGAAGTATTTTGAAAGACTAGTGGACGAGGAAGCTTGGCGGGACAGAAACACATGAAACAACACTTGGATGGAGAGAACTCCATCTGCCAGGTAGCACCCCAATGTGAGAGTGTTAGCAGGTCCGCGTTTATTTTATCAACGCATATATTGGCTGTGTCCTTAGAAAATGAGTGTATGCATTTGTGGTCATCTGCATAAATGAGATAGTGTAAATTTTTCAGAACAGTCGAAATTTCATTGATATATAGAAGGACGAGTAAAGGACACAATACATTGCCTTGAAAAACGCCACTCGTGATCAGCTGAGCAGTGAAGTAACCATTATCTACTAAGACCTTCTGGTTGCGGTTAGACAAGTAGGAGCCGATGAAGTCGAGGAGAGGGGGACGGATGCCAATGACTTACAATTTTACCAGATGCCGTCTGTGCAGTACCTTTTTAAAGGCTTTGCTCAGGTCAAAGTAGATAACAACTACGGATTGCCGCTTGTTACAGAGGGAAGTGACGTGGATAAGAAAAGCTAAGTGACACGTTTCGCATGATCGCCTGGGTAGAAAACCATGCTGCGAGTCACTTAAATGCTTGTTTTCTAGGCAAAAATCGAGAATTTGATAAAAGATTATCTTTTCCAGAAGTTTGTCTAGTGCCGGGGTTTATGAACACTGCAGTAGTTATTTATGTCCGAACGAGATCCTGACTTAAAGACTGGAAGAATAATGGATGTCTTCCAAGTGTCAGGAAAGAAACCATTTGAGAGTTCGACTGGAAATATATTGCTTAGTAATTTTGGAAAGGTCGACACTCATTTGATAACTGAGTTGGGAATACCGTCAATTCCCAAAGAGTGCGAGGTTTTATGACGAAGTATTTGCTTTCGAATTAATTGAATGGAGCAATCAATGTTCCCGAGAGTATTGTCTGAGTATGGTTGAAACGACTGGACCGGTTCGGATTCTGTCGTAAAATGCTTTGCAAAGAAAGCATTTAACAATTCAGCCTTGTCAGACTTATCGAGTACAAATGTTTTATTTTCATTAAGCAATGGGGGTAATTAAATTCCTCGTTTTGCGGAGAACCTATGACGAAGCAGTTGTGCAACCGATTTTGCAGAGTTTGACTCGCTCAGGGCGCAAGATTCCCTGAGCGGGTCACGTGCAAGACGGATACTGGACGCTTATCCGATGATCTCGGCGATCCTTAGATGCACAGACAGCAAACTAGTAGGTCGATCTTTCAGCTGCCTACTTAATTTCTTTAGTCGTGGCAAAAGAAAATGAGGGACGGTCGATTCTGGTGCGTAGGGTTTCGCAATTTTACTGGGCAAAAATTCCAGCATCTTATCAGAAACGACCGACATGTGTTCAGCAAGATATGCAGCGTCGTTAATGGAGGAGAGACTCTTTCAATCTAATGAGTCAAGAAAATTTTGATTCAGCTAATGTCTGCGAGGTCAGAAGCATAATAGGTACGACTAGCACTAACCTTTTCCGTAGAAGGAAGCGGAAGACAACAGTGAATTAATGTGTGATCACTTTGGAAGATGTTCTGCTTAAAGTCAACGAAGAGGGGAGCAATACCGCTTGTAAAAATCAGATCTAGGATATGATTCTGCCTTGTTGGGGAACGAACCATTTGAGACCAGTTAGAAAAATTAATGGTATCTAGGAAAGGCTGAAATCTAGGTGGACAACAGTTTAAAAGCCAGTCGATTTCACGTAAATTAAAATCTCCAGCAATAAGTTTAACTTCAAAAGTGGATTCTGAAATAAATTTGAATATCTCACACAGATATGCATCTTCTTCAGATGAAGAGTTAGGAGGATTATATACACATCCGATAATAGCCTTTTGCCGGGGCGACAGGATAATGGAAGCAAAACAGTAATTTCCAGAGAAGGAAATGCTATTTAAATGAAACGGAAAGTGCTCCATTTGAGATTCTAATATAGAGAAGACAACCACCACCACACTTATTTATGCGATCATGACGATAGAGATCATACTCGTCTATGATAAGGGAGGAGTCAGAAATTATTGAATGGGTCCAAGATTCTGGTATGCATATAAAATCGGACATCATCTCGAAAGCAATAGCTCGAAGTTGAGCCATTTTATTTACAACGGACCTGGCATTAAGCACTATGACATCTAGTGTGTTTCGAGTGGCAGGATAATGGCTATCGTTATTCATAAAAAGAATTTGTAGGTGGATAGGCAAACTGTAGGCCATTGTTATTTTGGGAACAAGTACTGACAGGTATGGAGCTATTTGTATATGGGTAGCAAATAATGGATGGCTGATAAGGTCTGATATATCTAGAGACGACACTTTCTGGGTCATTAAGGATGCTTGGGGGGAGGCTAGAAGGCATGTAGAACTTTGCGGGTTAAGGTGGATGAAGGTGGGTAAAGGAACTGAGAGGGGAAAACGGTGATATAAATTTAGTGTTGGGGCAGTTTGCGTAAGGACTAGTGGTTCTCATTAGTGAATCTCCTGTACGGCAACTCCAATAAGAGTTAAAACTATACCAGTTTGGGTAACTGCCGTGCAAATCAAATTTTTCGTGGTTCAGGCCCTACGTGTTCGATAACGCACTATACGGGGGAATAATATGACTCGCACGGTCAAGGGAGGAGCCAGTTTGTTGTGGGGAAGCGGTCGGCCTAAACGCTTTCGACGGTATTGGCGACATCATTGATGAGCTTGTTGCAGAGTTAAAGGCAACGGAATTGATCGATCGTTGGACAGAGAATGCATTCAGACTAGTTGTAATCGCAGTAGATTGTGGAGTGGCGGGGCTTTCAGGTCCCGACATCGAGAGGGATGGGCTAACTGGTGCACTGATGTTTATGGCCCAATGACTAAACATTCGGGAGGCAGGGAAAGCAGGTGTACTGATGGTAACGGGACTTTCACTACACATCCGGGGAGCAGGGATAACGGTTGTACTGACGTTAGCGATTGTATTACCAGATATCCGGTATGGAGGATTAGCGTGTGCATTTACCCTATCGGAACTACGACCAGACTTATGAACAGTAGGCAGAGAAGTCATTGATCTATTTGACTAGAGAGCTGCATTTCTTCGCTCCATTGGTGTAAGATCTCGGCAGAAGAAACTTTTAGTCATTTCCAAATATCGAAAAATGCGACCTCGTTGTGCAAAGATTGAGTCCACCTCGATCGGTAAAAATTTTTTACTAGTATGGGCGGATACTTGCTACACGATTGGAGGTGCTTTGCTTCCGCAATTTTGTAGTTTAACCCGCTCGAGCAAAGAAAATCTCGTGCAATATCAAAATAACGACTTAGTGTGGAGGCTTTTTTAAGTATAAAGTTATGAGTACGCTTTTGTCTATCAAAAGCTTCCGTGGTTATAAGATGGACGAGGGAGTCTAGCTTTTTGCAGTCTTGGGAGTATACATCGGATAACTGACCTTCAAAGTGGCTCCCTAGTATTGAAAAAACAGATCCAAACTTCAGCATGAAGTTATTACAGTTCTGTAATGCAGTAAAAAATCAATTTGCTTAGCTTGACGATGGTCTGCGTGTTGATATCAAGGCAATGGCTAGTAGGTGTGGTCAGGCGCCGCTTGGGTCTGGGGGCAGATATCCTACGATGAACTGTAATTTTCGTTCTCATAATTTGATGGAAATATAATTTAAATGTGATAAGGTCTAGGAAAAGACAGCCTGTAGAATTTTACCGCAGTTATTTGTTAAAAGCCCTTGAAAATTGTTTAACAAACTGTATTTATTATTCCGTTCAGGAAAAACCAGTTTATCTGATTTTCAGACTATGACTTACGACAAATAATCAGAGTTAACTTAACAAATACTGTAGCTATTTGGCAATAAGCACTTTAAATTTATTTGTAAAAATGCATTCAATATTGGGAAACGACTCAGCCTTTAAAGGTGTCGAGAATATTCGGATCTTGACGATGTATTTTACTGGGCCGTGATTTTGCTGCGAATCTGTTGGTTTGAAGAAGTTGCGTTTCAGTTATAATAATAATAATAATATGTTTATTATGCCAGTTTACAGGCAATTGTAAAGAGTTGGTAATGCGCCTCTTGGGCGCCTTCCAACACCTCGAAGACCGGAAAAAACCTAAAACAAACTCCTTATGCTGCAGCCAGTATTGGTTTGAAATTGATTGGAAAACAAGATCTTCTTAAATTCCGACTTCAAACGATTTTACACGCAAGAAAAATAACTTCAGAGACGCAGAAAGAAATTCTACACGTACGGTGTCAGCCACAATTTCCTAGGCCGAAAATTATGGGGGATATCGATGCAAAAGTGTCCTAGAAGGAGGGTGGGAAATATCTACTGTGATATTGTAGGGTGCACAACTATAACGTCCTTGTAATCCATCTTTTTCCAAAGACACAACTTTTGGACTTTGAACAAGGTCCTCCTGGTATTTGAGGTGGTCATATTTATTTTACATTTTTTTCCATATATGTCCATTTCTTCCTGTATAGAGTGATATTTGAAACGATCTTTCGTCCCCGTCTCTGTGTTGTCATCATTGCCGTTCTCCGTTCCGCGTTTTACAACCCTGACGATGGGCTTCACGGTCTCTAATCGTGCTCACGGCAGTTCTGCTATTTTCGCCAGCTCGTAACTGGACTCCGCAGTCCACAAGGTCTCATCTCCGTCGTCTCGGTGATAATCACGTGACATCTGCCGTTCCCTCATCTTGTCAACCCTGTTGTCTGCGATGGTTTCCTCCGATCTCACCTCCTTGATGGTTGATCATGAAGCCATTCGGGTGGTGTTACAGTGGTGAACGACAGCCCCTGCTGCTTTATGGTTTCTCCAATTGACAAGAAGCGTTTCCAACTCTCATACGTTCTCATCAACAGTCCTGCCTCATTGCACTATAATCAATTCTATCAACCAACATGCTTTATTTTGCAGAGGCAGTTTTTTCTCCTACGTTTTTCTAAGTGGGGTCCGCTGAACTCTGCCCCCGTTTTAATAGTAGGAGATTTTTTGCACCGCTTCCTCCTTATTTCACCATGCGCTTTCAGAGTGTTGACCACCATTTTAAAAACGACGATATGTTGGTGGGTATGCATTTTATCTGCCAACACTACTAAACACTCCCACTGCCTATGTGGCTGTTCACGGAGAGCAGCATTTATCAACTTTGTGTTTATTTTTCCACAGAACTAAGTTTGAAATGACGAGGACCTTCGGGCCTAAAATATAAAATTTATTTATTTATTTATAGATTGTTGGATGGCACGCGTAATCTGATCTGTTGAGCTTTCATAATAGGTGGTGGACTCGGGCGTGATGATTTCTCGGTCACTTGGCCCTTCGGTGTTGGCATAAGGTGAAGCGGTGGCCTGCCCGTTCCTCAAGTGACGAGTTGCTTTGGCCAAATTGAGTCTCAGCATTGAATATGGTTTGAGCAAATCGTTGCACGTGTTTTTGGATTGGGTGCCCGTGAACCATGACTTAAGTAGTTCTCGGATCACCCGATTATCACCTCTTGCGAGAATTTTGGTCTCGTCAAATCTGAACGTGTGGCCGGGTCTCGTCAAATAAGCCGCAGCTTGAGAATTGGCATCATTTCGCCGCACTGCTGCCGCGTGTTTGGCAATTCGCGTCTTGAGAAGTCTGCCAGTTTCTCCGACATAATTGCTGTGACCGCAACTGCACCAGAGCCTGTTGACGACCCCAGATGTTTCTTGCCGTTGCAGTGGGTCTTTCGGCTTCATTATCTGATGCCTTATGGTTGCCTCCGTCCTGTGTGTGACTCCAACTTCAAGTGGTGTGAGAAGGTGGCCACCGGCTTCCAATGCGTTTTTGACGTACGGGATCGAACGCCAAATTATGGGGTCGGTACGCTTTTTTTGGCCAGCCCGTTTGCGCAAGCACCGGTTGACGATGGTGCAGGGGTAGCCATTTTCTCTGAACACCCGTCGAAGGTATTCTACTTCAGCAACTTTATATTCTTTTTCGCTGCAGTGCATCCCAACACGCCGACAGAGCGTACCTACGCAACTGCGTTTGTGGCTGATTGGGTGGTTGTTGTTATTGTTATGTAGTAGTTGCATCGCTTTTGTCGCTTTCCTGAATACTTTAGTCTTCAGACCACCACAATCTTTGCGACAGACGGGGACACCAAGAAAGGCCAGTTGGTTGTTCTCTTCTTCCTCCATCGTAAGTTGGATGCCCGGGAATACGTTGTTGAGGCATTTCTCGAGCGTGAGGACCTGATCCCGTTCAATGACGACGAAGGTGTCATCCTTATACCACACCCAGTATTTGGTCTGTGCTGTTGAGACACGCATGTTCGCTTGCATTGGCAATCCCAATTTAGTTAAGAATACTAGTTCAACGAATTGTAGACCACAGCAATTTTACTTTCCACCTTTAATTTCGTTCTTACGGTCTACTTCTTCCATCATCAAGCGCAACCTGGGTCTCAGGAATATATTCGCCCTACCATTCTTTGCTGCGGTTGTCTTTAGTCAAGGATTTAAACGAGAATCCGAAACAGCAAACTGACATACTTCTTGTTCATGCAATCACATCTTCCGTTCGTAGTGCGTCCGATAAATTTTTTCCAAACGCGAGCTATATCCTGGACGAAATCATTGTGGCTTGAACTTTATTTCTGAGTTTTATTCAGATGTTTTGTACATTATACGCGCTGTGCATCACACGCTTACTTCCAAATCGACGCTCGCTGAACGTTTAAGTTTATACCGACAAAAATTCATTGAAATACCTTGCAGTAATTGTTTTCTTTATATTATTTCATCGTTTATACCGCCCCTCTATCGTCTTAACAGTTTTCCGTTTCCTGGAAATGACTTATTTGTTTTGGTCAGCTTTCCGTACAATTAAAAATTATACTTCGCTGTTAAAAATCTTCTTCAAACTTCCGGCAATTAAAGCTACATCTGTGAACTCCTTTAAAAAGTTGCAGAGATGTCATTTGATGCCAAAATAATCGTCAGTCAGTATATTTGAGGTAAAAATAGGCTTGCGCATTTGAACTCCCTATTTGTCCCATCAAAATCTCAAGAATTATGAACAATGTTAACAACTTCATAGTCAGTGTCCCACCCCATTGGTGCTCTGTTGGAGCACCACTAAACAACAGAAATCAGTAGCGTAGTGGGCAGTATTGCACATGCACCAGCATTGTTTATAATTCTTGAGATTGTGATGTGACAAATAGGAAGTTCAAAGGCGCAAGTCTATTTTCCCCTCAATTATACTGACTGACTGACTTACCAGCAATTTAACTTTCTGTAACGAAGGTTAACAATATTTAGAAAATATGGTGAGCAAAGACAGAAGAAGTGAAAAAATCCTACGATGAAATTAGAGACGGATTGCATGGAGCCCCTACCTTCAAAAGCTAGCGCTTTTCCTATCCCCAAACCTAATCAACATCCCCAAATAATTCAGCCAGCTAATAAAATTAACCGTTTTTCAAAACCAGTCATGCAATTTTCGAAGGCAAATTTCCCGTCAAATTATGATATAATGCCTCAAAATCCTATTTTTATGACCACTCCTGGTTTTTCCATGCCACACTTCAGCCGTCCTTTCTATAGAGCCAACTCTAATATGCCTTTTTACAATATGCACCGTTCATTTGATAATAATTACTCGACAAACTGTAGACCAGGGCCAATTTGCTTTCCGCCTTTTGTTTCTCCCATGCCATTTCCCTTTCCGCCACCAAGTTTTCCTTTTCTATAAATACTGACGAGCGTAACCTGAATCTGAAGGATATGCTCAGTATAGTCTCATTCAATGCGAGATCAGTTGTTAATAAGATGACAGAACTTAAAACAGTAGCATTTGAGCTTGATCCAGATGTGCTCTGTGTCACTGAATCTTGGACAGACTCTCTTATTTCTGACTCGACAGTCGCCATAGATAATTATAGTTTGTACAGACAAGACCGCATTGAAAAGCGTGGCGTTGTTTGCTTTCTTTATATTAAATCATCCTTTGTACATTTCCCGCATCACCTGAGCATTTCGTCATTTTATGCAAATGTTTATTTTATTTCAGTCATCCTGCCACACAACAATAAAGCGGAAATTGGGTGTGTCTATAATCCCCTCTGTAACTCAGGTAATGTAATGCAGCTGTGTGAAATGTTTGAAAAAGTTGCAGAGGCTCAATTCGATGTCAGAATAATTGTAGGTGATTTTAATCTGCCAGACATTGACTGGCATGCAAATACCTGTCCACCAAGATTTCAGAAATGGGTTGAAACTATTAACTTTTCAAGCATGTCACAACTGTGCAGTTCAGTGACCAGAAATGACAACACATTAGATTTAATTTTTACAAATGATTTCCACCCTCTTTTAATGAACTTTCATCGCGATATTTTCACAAGTGACCATGCCTTAATTCACTGTTGTTTTTCAGTCTCTCTTTCTAAAAAGCCCGAGGAAAAATGCAATAACCTCGACTTTGGTAACGTGAACCATGAATTAATGAAAGATTTCGTAAGTACCTGTAGAGGCTTTATCGCTACAAATATATAAAACGTCTTAGCAAATACGCGATGAAAACTTTCAAGGGTACACTAAATGCTAATAAGGGATTTACCAGTCTATTCTAGTGGAAAAGTCGCAAAATCCAGTAAAGATATTGACGATGAAGATTAGAAATGATACAACTCACTTAGATCCTTCGCGATCCTAGTCGGCAGTAGTCAAGTAGTCGACTTGCCAAAGGATAACTCTGCGAGGACTGGATCCAAGTTCGTTGGGCTGTGAGTTGCAAAATGTGGAGGAAACTCGTTTGCAACTTGTCGCTGGATTCTCCTGGAGCCCGAGAGTGATCACCAGAGAGGTGTCGTTGAAGGGCAAAATAAACAGCGGCAGGTGAGGAGGGAATTGAGCTGTGGAGAGTGATTAGCAAGATAGTTGCTAGCACGCGTCAAAACCGAAAGTGTGAAACAACGTATTGTATTTAGTTTTCACAAACTTGGTTATTGATAAATTTAAACAACACGTAAGTAGGGCCAAGAGCCCACATACCCTAGATTGGCATAGCATATTTTCAACTTACGATCTCTACTTCTTCCAAGAGCTATTGCAAAACCTTACAGAACATATTCAAGCTCTTATCCCACTTAAGATTTTTAAATCAAATTCAGCTTCTTCTACCGTGCCACATTTTCTCCAAAATAGACTTAAGAAATTGCAAAAACAACTTGAGGATACGTCTAATAGCTCTTCATCAGTTCACTTAAGAATAGCGCAAATATTTGAATTAGCGCTTCAAATAAGGCTTTCACGATATAGGCGTAGAGAGGCAACAGCATTAAGTGATGCGAATTCTTCCAGATCAGTTGCTCAAGTCTTCCGTCTTCGGTCGTCAGCTAAGCTTCAGAAAGTCATTCCAACCTTACTGAATGGCAACAATCATTTTGTTACAGAGGATTTGGAGAAAGCAGCATTGCTAAATTCATTTTTCGCCAAGTTCTTTACCATCGAAACTAGCCCCACTCCTGTAATTCCCCTGCTGTGTGATTCGAATCTCAGTAATTTTAATTTCTCACCCGCTTGTATTCAAAAAGAAATAAGTCGTCTTAAAAATTCACATTTGGTTGGAACTGATAACATTCCAAACTCACTTATCAAACAATTAAGAGATTTCCCACCCTTACTGAGTAAGTTATTTTCAGTGTTTCTTGAGAATGGCTTTCTCCCGGACTACTAGAAAAACTTCTATTATAATTCACGTATTTAAATCTGGTTCCCGATTAGATATTCACAGTTATCGCGGTGTTCATAAAACACTCTATCTGGCTAAACTCTGTGAAAAACTAATTGCCAAAAAAATTACAGATTTCTGCATAAACAATAACATTTTCAGCTCCTCACAGCATGGCTTTTTACCGGAACGATCTTGTGATACATGCCACATGTCTTTTCTAAATCTACTCACTTCTCTTCGTAATGATCATCTATCTGTGGTAGGTGTCTATTTTGACCTTAGTAAAGCATTTGATAAAGTTCCTCACACGAGGCTCCTAGCCAAAATAGAGACTATAGGATTTCTTAGTCCTCTTACTGACTGCATCAGATCTTATCTTTCAAATCGACAACAAAAGGTCTTAGTGGGATCCTCATACTCTTCTCCTACCTCAATTTTGAGTGGTGTCCTTCAAGGTACCGTGCTTGGTCCTCTGCCCTTCTTGCTTTACATAAATGATATCGCATTGAGTGTTAAACACTCCCAATCTTATATTTATTCGGAGGATCTCAAGTGTATTTACTCCTTCTCTAACTCTACGGCCACGAGATGTCTAGAACAAATTCATTCTGATCTGCACGCTCTTTCGGCGTGGAGCTCAGCATGGCAGATGGAGTTCTCACTTTCTTAGTGCCAATAAATGTGCTTTGGGCCTGAAAGGCTGCCACAACCTGTTATTTTTCAAGGTTACCCAATGACTGAATATTCCAGTATCAAGGACCTAGGATTAAGCCCCACCAATAAATAAGACCTTTCTCCTCACGCCGTTAGAATAACAGCCAAAGCCGTACAGATTTGCGGATTTATCACTGATAATTTCTTTCTTCCTTAAATAAAAATTAAGACTTTATCGTATGTTCGTGCTTCCCATCTTAGAAAGCTGTTGCCCCTTTTTCGGTCTCATGAATGAAGTTAACCGTTCAAAAATTGAACAAATTCAAAAAAGTTCACACGAAAACTGCTGTATCCGACAGCTTCTAGTACTTGTTAATTAAATAGATGTCAAATAACGAAACTAAGGTTCCTTTGGGTCAGGAGATTAGAAGCAGGCTTTTGTCTCCTTTTTCGGCTTAATAATCGAACAAATTTGCCCAGGACTTCTGTCATTACCCGCGTCAGCCTTCCATACAACCTAAGAAACTCGACACTTGTTATACCTTCTCCTGCATCGTCCTCATGCAAACGCTCTTCGTTTTTTGCTTCAAGATAAAGCTTTCTTTGGAATAACTTGCCAATCGAAATTAGATCGCTAACTAGACTGTCTGCTATCAAACGGAGGCTGCACATTTATCTTAACACTGATTCTATTAACCTTCTATTCTCCTCATCTTTTCCGAGCAGCTTTCTCCATGACTCCGAAAGAGGACCATTGGGAATTTAGGAGATCCGCTTGAAACTATTCTCTATGCCTCGTGTCCCCCGAGAACCTAGATGTTTCCATTAACCACCGCTGAATCAAACGAAGCCACGCGGAAGTACTCAGTCGAAAATGCTGCAGTTTTGTTGACTACTCAACTTCATCAGACCACCCATGACCTATTTCTACCCTACTACTATGTTCCTAATTCTTTCTTCCTAAGCAGTTTTTTTTTCTCTTTCACACTTTTTGAACATGGAGGCCCGTTGAAGACTGTCTCCATTTTCACTGCAAGAGTTTTTTTTTAAACTGCCATAATTTTTCATTTTTAGTGCAAAATTACATGCAAAACATTGGTAAATGTTGCCCCAAAAGGAGAATTTATGTTGACATCATTACGACCTTCTACGTCTACTTGCACACATTGTCAAATTCTTTTTTGAATTTTTATTTTTTCGAAATTAACTTTGTACAGATAGTGCCATATCGGCGCTGAAAAATATCAATTCCAAATTCCAAAAAACACTGTAAGAGAAAAAAATTCGCTCCATGGAAAGATATGGATGATAAATACGGAGTGATACTGATGAAAAGAAAGAAGATCTTCGGAAAATCAAAATGTATTCGTGAATTTTCGAACACGTATCACATGTTCGTCGTCAGACTAAATGAAAAGTGAGGGCTGGGAATGTCGTACAAGAGGTTTTGGGGGAAGAGGTTACAATGGACGGGAAGATTGGGTGGGAGGGTTATGGTGACGTTACTTCCGCGGCAATAGATTGTGCTGGTGAGGGGAGGGAGGTGTTAACGTTTTGACTGTGGGCCACGTGTTTGGGGGCGGGGGGGGGGCTGGTTCAGAGTCAGGGAAATTCCACTTGACCGGGCACAGAGAGCCAGTTGTTGTTTCAGGCTGTGTGCAGATTAGTCAACCATGCACGAAAACCGGCATAGGGTGAGTCAAACTCTACTTTTCTGTCTATACTAGCCGGGCTCGAGTGCTAAGTTTCAAGGAATTCTCTCGCTTCTCGCGTATTACCCATTGCGATCACGTCGGTGGCATCGCAATTGAAGGGGTGATCGCACTCAAGGGAGTGGGCAAATACGCGTGATACACGGTCCCGTAGATGAACAGCTGACTTGCATTCTTTGATGTGAGTCTCAAGGCGTCAGCCTGTTTGGCCAATATAAAGACAAGGGTAACCAGAGCACGGTATACGGTAGATTACGTTGCTTAGTTTTTCCATGGTTAGGGGGTCCTTCGTTCGAAATAGGCTTGCGCGCAGTAAGGATGTGGGCTTGTGGGCGACGGAGATGCCCAAACGACTTAGTTGCCGAGAGACAGTTTAAAATATTCCATTCATGCAGGGTAGAGAATAAAATTTCCGTGGCACTATACATTCGTTGGGAGGGAGAATTTGTGCAAGACCCCGACGTCTAAGGCAATTCTTGACAAAGCTTGTCGGATATTTGTTCGCTCGGAAAATTTTGTACAAGTACGTTAGTTCTCTCTTGAGCAAAACATCGTTAGTGCAATAACAGTGGGCCCGTTGGAAAAGAGTGCGAACACAGCTTCTTTTATGTGCCACAGGGTGGTTACTCCTATAGTTAAAGATGATTTCTGCAGGGAAATCGTTTTTGGCAGAAGCTAGTTGCGAGTTCGCCATCTGCGAGTCTTTGTATCCTCACGTCAAGGAATGGGAGATTGTCTCCTGTTGCCTCTTCGCGGGTAAATTGTATTTCTGAGAAGACTCCATTTAGACTCTGGTGCAGCCGTTCGACATTGCAAGTATTCATGATGACGAATGCGTCTTCTAGGTAGCCGAGCCACATTTTTGGTTTTACAGATGGAAAAACTTCCTCTTCTAGTCTCTGTAAGACTAGTTCGCCCAGTTACCCCGATATTGGCGAGCCCATCGGGTGCCCTTTACTTGCTGATAGTACTCGCCATCAAATGACAATAGTTCTTGAGACAGAACTTAAGCATGTCCAACACGTGTTGTTTTGGAATATCAATAGGATTTTCGTCTAGGCGCCGCTTTCTCCTATCACTGATCAAAACGCGTGGTATAGAAGAAAGCAGGACAACAACGCCGAATGACATAATACATTCGTCAGGACTTACTTGAAGTCCTTGAATTCTATGCAGGAATGCCTGTGAGTTTTTGACATCGTATTGCGATCCATCACTTAGGTGCTTGAGTTTCCTATTAACCCATTTGGCGAGGTTTTAGGTGGGGGATACAATAAGTGGCGCTATCATCCTCAATGGTGCATCAGCATTATACACTTTTGGAAGGCCATGCGCATGTGCGATACGAGGGTCGCTAAGGTTGATAAATTTGGCGTCCCCGCAGATGATGAGTTTCAACCGAGAAAGCTCGTTCACCTTCTTCTTTATAACAGCGGTCTGTTTTTTTTGGGATCACATCGAGTGGTGTGTATGCTTCTAAGTCATTGAAGACTTGGTTTGCCTTGCTGACGAAGTCGGTCTTGTCCATGACGACAGTTGCTCTACCTTTGTCAGCGGACACAATGATTATACTGTCATCAGCCTTCACTGAGAGTAGCCCATTTCTCTCCTCGATAGCTAGGGTTTGATGGTGTTTCCTCTGCAGTGAGAAAACTCTTCGGAGATTTTTCAATGGGGATTTGAGGTTTTTGCAAGACTGTCTTGTAGAGCAGCCTAATATCTATCCCCCGGTCAAACTGTCTTACGGCATTGGTGGTTAAAGGTTTAATTGATGGTTATTGAGTGTAAATGAATGTGTAATTGTGTCGAAGGTGACCATAGAATTTTGAATTAACGCCACATATAGTTGTTTTAATGAGCTTAATACAATCAAATCCATTAACATAAACTCCTGTTGCCCAGGCAACTAATATCTATTGATGAACCTTTCATCTTATATTGACGAACTTAATCTAAAAAGGGAACTTCGATCTTATATTGGCGGAATTCAACGAAAAAAGCAAATATGGGCCACTGAAATATGTAAAAGTAGGTTATTATAAGGCAAAGGTAAGTAAGACCTCTAAAGACAGTCCTACCGAGGAGTCTTTATGAACACAATCACAAAGTATCGCATATATAAGGAAAATATACTCGGCATGCTGATGAAGGCATGGCAGGGTTCAAAGTGCCTGCTTATCTGGGAGAAAGCATATAACTGCAAAGGCTACAATTTACCATCGTATGGATTTACTACCGTCTATAGAGGCAACTGTCAGCTAGGTTGGAGTCCATCACGAGTGTCATCAGTACGCTTAAAGTTGTAACGGGAAGAGGATTTGAGCATCTGGGACAAGTGCCGTAGACCGCTATTAGCCAAGCCGCTGATCAAGCGGCCAGGGACTCCAGCACACATGACGTTTACGAATTCACGCTAACAGACAGACGCGGGCGAACCCAGAGTCTGCTGCACGTCTGGTCTACAGTTCATCACTGGTTTTTTGCATATAACAAGCTTCGGACCGCAGTAAGATTGAAAATGTACAGAGGGTATTTACTCGCAAAATAT
>JAYGXS010000009.1:12126838-12142833 GCA_036362985.1 Ligula intestinalis
CACCTCTTGGGCGCCTTCCAACACCTCGAAGACCGGAAAAAACCTAAAACAAACTCCCTATGTTGCAGCCAGTATTAGTTTTGTTTCAGGTTTTTTGTTTTGTCAATACTAGGCGAGATAGGGAGTTCGTTTCAAGTGAAAAAAACCTGCATTCAAAGGTATCATACAAACGGAATAAATGTACAGTTGTAAGCTAAGTTGACTCATCAGCAGGAGAACTGTTTCATATCGTTTAAAAAAATTAGTTCCAGACGGAGAGGGTTGGCACGAGAACACAGTGTTCTCAGTCTTCCTTCAATGGTTGTCGGCAAAAGTTGCGCGCTATCGGCTGAAGGGTTAGCAGACTGCGGGCTGCTGCTTCAGCAGCATTATCTTCAGCATGAAGCCTGGCGTGGTTCAAGGTTCACGAACGCCATCAGAGTGAAAGAGAGATTCCACTGAGTCAGCACCCAAAATTCGTGAACGTTGTCCTAAATTTTGAAAAATAGTTAAAGCTCTCTTAAACATAGGGTAGCTTTGCTGGGTTTGAATACTTTTGGGCAGCTTATTCTAGATTGATATGGCATTTACTGAAAAGAATTGCCGGTACTTAACTGAACGTGCCATAGGAAGAAATAAAAATACGTCTCGATGACTGGCGCGTCGAGAGTGCTCAAGCTGCCTTATTGTACTAAGAGGATTATAGTTTTGACCATTAAAAAGTTAAAACAGTAAAAAGAGACCCTTCTGCAATTGACGAAGCCATAGGGGATCCAGATTTATAAGTTCGCACCTTTGTTGGTAGGTTAAGTTACGGTGTTCTTTAGTGAAAACTCTTCTAATGAAGAAGTGCTGCACCGATTCTAGTTTCTTCCGTTCACTTGTGCGTAGAAGACTGAATAAGGGCAAGCAGTATTCAAGACTAGGTCTCACGTACATATCATAAAGGCTAGTTCTCACCTTGATAGTCTTAAAATTTGTAAGGATAAATCCGGTGGTTCGCCGTGCTTTCGAGACTATCAGGGCACAGTGCTCTGACAAATTGAGACTATTAGAGTAGGATAGGCCCAAATCCTTGATAAATCTTGGGACATTTAGTTCGTGGCCGTCAATGCTTAATTCCGGTTGATGATCATCGCCAACAACCATAACGGAACATTTGTGCCATGAAAAGGTGAGGCGCCATGTGCAACACAACTGGGCGAAGGCCTGAAGATCCTTTTTTATCAGCTTGAGCACGATGTTGCGATCTGCCGGTTTATATCGATAAGCGACTTTTAAATCATCAGCGTACATGAAGGGTCTGCCATACTGAAAACAATCTGAAACGTCGTTGACAAACAGGCAAAATAGGAGCGGACCCAGTACACTACCCTGTATAACTCCACTCCTCACATGCGTGGGGTTGGAGATAACATTGGAAATTTTTACTCGTTGTGTGCGAGCATCCAAATAGGAAGATATGAAGTTCAGAGGCTTGCTACCTATGCCGAAGGAGGCCAGTTTCCGAAGGAGGAGGTTATGATCGACCCGATCAAACGCCTTAGTAAAATCAAAATAGACGCTTTAAGTGGCACAACCACTGTCTCTAGATTGCAGCACATAATCAAAGAAAGAGAGCTGGCAGGTGTCACAAGATCGTTTCTCGAGAAAGCCATGTTGAGCTGTATTGAGCGGGTTGTTATCTGTCAAGTGACGCATCATCTTTTCTTTGATTAAGGTCTCCAAGATCTTCGAGGCTGCGGGAAGTGTATTTATTGGCCTAAAGTTGTCGAATGACGTCGATCGGCCATGCTTGCGAATAGGCATTATGTGCGATTCCTTCCACATCAAAGCAAAGGTTTCGCTCTCAAGAGCAAGATTAAATACCTTACACAGAATAGACGGAAAGATATCATTCACTTCAGCTTTTAGATGGCTAACTGGAACGCCATCTGGTCCTGGACTATAAGATTGACGATAACGACGAATAGCGACAGTCACATCCCAGACGGTAAAAATAATGGTTTCGAGTATGGCACCCGTCCAAGCCTGGATAACCGGAGGTTTAGCGATCGAGCTTTCACTAAGCGTTTTGGATAGGAACGCATTGAAGCTATCGGCGGTCAACTTAGCGCGAGCTATGGGGTTTCCTAAGGCGTCTTGTAGTATGGGGTGTTGCTTTTTCCTCTGCGCTTTTTCTGTACGCGAAAAGAGTTTCGCAACATTTATGGAAGGATTTTCAGCACAGTGGGCCTCATCGGCTATCTGCTTTTCTTCGGAGAGCTTCTTCGCCTGCTCAAAGATCAGTGTGATCAAGGGCAAAACGGAAGTGTCGTTCTGCCGATGCAAACGACGAGAGAGTGTACGCAGCCTACGACGGAAAGACAGAGGAAGGTACACTTCATCCTTGACACTTATTACTTTCTTACGGGGGACAAAGTTGAGGATGAGTTGATCCAACACTTTGTACAGTGCATCGGTTTTAATCATTTACATCCAAACATTGGAAAAAATTCAGATCAGTCGAGAGCGTTTAGATGTGCCAATAGGTCAGCCGTGTTTGCTGATCGGAAGTCATGATAAAGACTATACTTTTGGGAAAATGTTTTATCCGCATCCAGTTCTTATTCACTAACAACCGTACGATGGTCTGAACTCCCAAGTGCGTCTAAGGATGACACTGAAAGTGGTTCACATCCCCTACAAAAAAGGTCGAGTATGTTTGCTCCTCGAGTGGGAAAATCGACTACCTGATCCCACATGCCGATATCTACTGCCTCAAGAAAGTTCTCGAACTTTGAAGGACCAGATGGTGGAAACCCTTGCACGTCAGGAAGGTTAAAATCACCTGCAATCAAGCAATACTTAAGATTCAAGTCAGCTGCAGCATGAAATGCCTGCGAGAGACAAAGATCGTAATCTGCATTGGCATTAGGTGGGCGATAAACACAGCCAACAAGTAAGGAGTATTTGTTTTTTAGAATAACTCGTAGCCTGCAGCTCTCCTCCACCGCTGTGAATTGTGGATAGTCCAACGGGAGAAATGCAAGTGGCTGCATAATAAAGATGCAGCTTTCTCCACCACGACCATTGTTTCGATCGTTCCGAACTCATGAATAGCCTAGAACAGAGAGTTCTGAGTCAGCTACACAGGCCGATGCCCATGTCTCAGTTACCATAACAATGTCTGGGTGGTTGATGAAAACCAGAGTCTGGAGCAGAGGCATTTTATTAATCAGTGATCTGGCATTTAAAACGACCAATTTAAGAGGGTATGTGTGAGGTTTCGATGGCGGAACAGCTAGGCCGTCACTGTTACCGGTTTCGATCAGAGCGATGTCCTTTTGAACTGAACTATTTTTCCCTCTCGTATTTTGAGATTTGTCTCGCCATCGGTTCTCCGTTTTTCCAGCTCTTTTATTAGCTGTCTCATCTTTCAAATGAATAGTGCTTCACGAAAGCCTTCGGAACCTTCGGACGACCGCACCTAGAATTCGCTATCCAAGCTTGGAGACCCTGGGCCACGAAAGACATCGAAATCCTGGAAAAGGTACAACGGCGCGCAACCACACTTGTTATTGGGCAGGGCTCACAGCCTTATGAAAAACGACTGTCAAATCTCAACTTCTTTCCATTGCGCTACAGGCAGCTTCAGGGGGACCTAATACTAGCATTCCGCGTATTACGTCTTCAAGACTGCTGTCTTATATCAGCGGATTTTTTCGAATAAGCAACGACCACAAATCTAAGAGGTCATCCTCTCTTATTAAAGGTGACAGGGGCCAGGCTAGATGCTCGGAAACACTTCTTTTCAAAAAGGGTGGTCGGAGCGTGGAATGCGCTTCCTCAGGACGACGTTATGTCAGAATTGCTAGAGGGTTTTAGCGAAAACTGGATCGATATAGCAGTGCACGATGGATCGGAACTGAAAATTTGCAAGTATAATAATTCTACTCCCAATTTTTCAGTAATATTAGTTTTTATATCCATTCGCGTTTGCTATTTATAACGCCCTCCCACGCAGAGCCTCATGCGAAGGTCTCCGCGGTCTACCCTACTTGGCTTTCTGCGTACCGTGATGACCCGCTGGCGATCTTATCAGCCAAACCTGATGTCCTAAACATTCACCCTTGGTTCGACCCAAAGCGGACTGTCGACGCTCTGGACGGATGCCTCTATATTTCCAGTTCCGTTACCGGACTCTGCAGTCAGCAAGGAAGAATCAGGACGTGGCTTCCACACGGTGATGATCCTGGGAACCTTTGCAATGCCCCCCAGTTGGAATTCCTTTTTTTCCTAAATCACACGCATTGCCCCCACAAGAGCGACAGTTTTTCTCCTAAAAATCCCTGAGGAGTTTTTTCACTGTCTGCTCCTATTTCCATCCTATAACACAGGACAACTGGCCTCTCCAACAGTCTGAGAAACAAATTTGCTGCTAACACTGCACATATGTACAAATAGGGCGCTCAAAGGAATTTTTCCTACATATCCCTCAATATACTGATACCGATCTGCGTTCACTTTGAACAGACCTTGAGATAAAGCCATCCAAACCAACTACAATTTTGCGGATTATTTGAATGGGTTTGCTTGTCATCGTTGAAAAGTATACTCGTCTTTGTTCTGTCCGTTTTATCTAAGGAAACACATAATTCCATTGGCAATACATTTCGAAGACGACAATGACTTCTGATGTTCTCGATATACTCGAGCTAGAGGAGCCAGGTGTACGAAAAAGTCTCCTCGATACCCGTGCGCTTTTGAACAGGACCGATAAGGTAAGTTATTGTGAGAATTGGTACTTACCTTTGAGCAGAAAAAAACAATTTTGAAAAACCCTCCGCTAAAAAGACCTGGCCATATTCCTCGTGAAGTTTGGGGCCTACAGAATACGTTTAAAAAGTATGTTTTATTGTGCACCCGCCGTTGTGCTAGCATGCTAGCAGCATTCATCTATATCTACTCGAACATTTTAAGTAAACATTACAGTTTATGGATGCATCCGCTTTATGCGATTAACTTACACAAATATTAGAATGCTGTTCCTCTATTATGGAATCTCTTCAGTAGACTCTGATTGTCCGAAATGTTGGGCTTTCTCTGCAGCATGTTTGAATAGCATACATCAAGTACATTTTTGAAAGTCATGTATCTGTGCACCGCTCCAGGCATATGGACCATCTCAGTGTTCCCTTGTTATCTGCTATTTGTGATGGTCATTAAAGCGGACTGACTCGCTGCTTATCGTGATCCCTGCGCATTCAACATCGTCGCAAATATCTTGCGAAAGCGTATTTTGGTGTCGGCCTTACCGCCAAGTAAATAGAATACAGTCTGTTAGGACTAGTGTCATTGCCAGGTGCATTATAGCGGGTTAGTTCGTTGTTATATAGCCCACAACGCTTTCAGGCTAGCTACCGTTTTGCTCTCACTTTCTCTCACAGACACACCCGACAGTTAACTTTTCGTCCTCAAAAATCATGTGCCAGGCACCCCAAGGTGGTAAGATTAAAACTCCTAACAGCCAATCTTTTCAAAACAAACCTAAGATCTGTTTTTGTTACCGGAATATCAGGAGCTGGCGGAAGCTTTAAATCCGCAAGAATGCTTGACACAGTATCGAAAAGGCCATCACTGTCATAATGAGTGGATCATGTCAACAACCCCACGATTGTACAGCCAGGCAGCTCGAGCTGGATCATGCGGGTTGCTTCTCGTGAACCCCGCAAAATAGCAGCAGTATTGAGTACAAAAGTCTGAAGAAATACTCAAGTGGCGACTGTCATAGAGCAGAATTTACGTTCGTGCATTTGAAAACTAAACCAAATTATTTTTCACTGCAGTGGCAGGAAATTGGCACTGAGAGGCTATTTATATTGTGAATGGTGACTTAAACGTTGATGAGTCAGACCAGGTAAACAGCTTGCATAAGTACTTCGAGCGTCTTCTGAGTTTTGGTGACCAGCTAATCACCGTTTGCCTTTAAAACCTTGGGTTCGTCTTTTTCCTGCCTATGGATTGCTGAACGAGCCTCTTTCCCCAGCAAAAACCCACTACTGTGACATTAAGGTGGTTTGATGGAATGGCACCCAAAAGCATATGATTAAAATGTGGAAGTTTGTAAATCCTCTATCGACACTGACACGTTGGTTCTGTGAAAATGGTTGAAAAAGCATAGAAAAGCGACTGAGGCCCCTCTGTACTTTTGCCTATTTTAAAGATGGAGACTTAAACCAAAACCGATAATCACATCAGTCCGTCATTAGCAGTCACAAGTCTTTGAAACTGCTGGATGACAACAAGAAAATGTGCCGGATGTAGGTACGAAACCTAACAAACCGTGTTCGGAACTGAATGTGTATGTGTCGACGAAGTAATCAAAATGCGACACATTCTCGAGTTCTGTCATGGCATATAGCGGCCGACAGCCTTCTGTGTTTACCTCACTACAGAGTCAGATTTCGGACACCAGCAAGCCTTGGGACGAAAGAAAAGGCTAGGGGATCACAAAAATTGCTTCTGTTATTTATTGTAAAAGAGTACTTTTCTGCGTCCTGTCTGCCGTCTCAGTTAACTGGATTGTATGTTAACGTAATCTAATTTGCCATGTTATCGGCTCACCGGCGTGTATTAAGACAATGGCATTTCAAACTATGTTAACGCTTAGTATATGGTATGTAGGAAAGGCAAGGTGTGCGAGTCCGCGATATGTACTTAAAATATTCTACAACTGCACCTCTATTGTCTTGCCGTATGGCAATCGTTGGATTGAGGAAGCGAACCATTCAAAATGTATCATTCAACAATGTCTAATGGGATCACTTACCACAAGGCGCAGGTCTGTCTTTAGAGGTTCTATTTATTTTTGAAATACCAATAACCTACTTTTATATTTTCAGTAACTGAACTTTCCCTTATTTTCGTGAAATTTCGCCAATACAAGGTCTAATTAAACTTTTTAATCAAACCCCGCCAATATAAGCCTGAATTTCTGCCAAGAGACATCCATTTCCTGAGCTACAGGAGTTTATGTTGATGTGATTGATTCTGTTTAGTACATCGAAGCATGATCTGTGTATGCGTATCTGCTATTGTATATTCTCGATCAAAAACCGACAAGACAGCGAGCTCGTGGCTCAACGGTTAGGGCGTTTGACTCTGATCAGTAAGGCTGCTATTTCGAGGCTTGGGTGGGACGCCAGTTGGGTCTGGGTATGAGTGGCTGACGCCGGAAAATAAGCCAGCAATGGCTATCTTAGTCTCCCTTGTCTTTATCGATAATGTCCTTCTGCAAATATACGTTAATTTAATTTAATGTTTTTTGATCACTTACACCACCACCACCACAATCAATTATTTATTTACATTCGCTAACCAAATTAAATGTTTGACCACAAATTACGTAAGGCGGGCGGATGGGGAGAATATATATTCAGGTGACCCTACAAGACGGTTTTGCCCCAAAAAGCTGCGGGTGTCTCCTATTTGTGTGACTAGTCCTCATGTGCTTGTTGAACTCTGCGCGCAAATGGCAAGTGTTATCTGAAGTCGATCTTTTGAGTGAAGAAAACCACCTCTCCAGTGAGACCACATGCTCTGATTGTTTCAATATCGCTAGGATAATTCACCCGTCAAGGGGACACGGCCAAAGTGTTTTCGATACATTCTTGGATATCCATCCAATAAAAAATGCTTCGGCACTCAATCCGATGCCGCCGGCTTATTGGAAATTGCAAAATGAAGACCATGTTCGAGCGTTGTTTGACAAATTCCGCGAGTGTGTAGAGGCGGTTCCTTAACATCAGAAAAGGTAGCAGTTTGGATTAACTTATTCTCCCGCCACAGGCCATCACGCTTGCAGAAACACTACGTGACATCGTCATGAAAAAACTGTTATCAATACATATATGACATAATTATACGGAGAACTCTCGTTAGCTTTGCTTTTAAAGTAACCCATTCGCCTTCCACATCGTGACACTCCAAACCAACTTTCCATGTAGCCCGATCTATCGGGATCAGCCTTTATAAAGGTGTACGTAGTTTGCCATATTGCGTGTACCACATATGGCGCACGTCGTATTCAAAGTGTTAAGGACAATTCATGTACAGCGAGCTTTTACTTTCTAACTACAAAAGCGTCCCGAATAGATCATTCTCTTGGGAATTTTGTGTGGTTAAGGCAGTTTTGTATTATGTCGTTTATTTCCTCGGCGTGGTGGTCATAGGCATTTATCTGTAAATAAAACCAAGTCAGAATATTTAGCTGCTCATTCGCAAATACCAAAAAGTGCATGCATTTCCGATGCGTGGATCGGCTATAGTATCACAGTAGTCGCCGGCTATTAAGCCCACCTCTGGCCCAGACCAAATTGGGCTTAATAAGCGGCGGGCGCATTAACCGGAGAGTCCTAGCTCTTGATTAGCAAACGCAGGATGGGCATTATCAATTACATACGTACGGTATTATGTGTAGAGCTTGGTTATGTACAAGAAAAGAATGCTCTTTGTGTTTTCGAGACCTGGGGAGGCTAGCCAGACGACCTTGGTATGCTTTGGGGTAACGCCTGTCGGCATCGTCTAGCGTGAGCCTGAACGCTATGTCAGTGTGACATTTGTTCCCTTTTTTAATGCCACCTTCAGTGAGCTGCCTCCGTTGGTCCCTGCTGATGAAGCTCCTGTGTACAAGCAGCCCAAAGTTGTTATCGGTACCAGCCGGGTTCGTCGGTGGCAGTGGGTTGCTTTTACGAATTCTGCGCGCTCTGTAAGTCTTCTGGAATATCTCACCTCTCCGAACTTGCTGTAGGATGGCCTTGTACTTCACCATTGGCGGCGGGCTGGTGACGATGAATCCGACGAAGACTACTACTTTGCGCGTTTTAACAAGGTTAGTATCCTTTTAACCACCTATACTATTCCTCCGATTGCAGCTGAGGGAGACTTCTTATATTTTGGAATCCCAACCAGAATTCTGAAATGTACTTATTTACCGTATCGACAACCAGGTACTGGCTAAAAGCCTAGACACGAGTTTCGGTGATATTTTGCCGTCGCATGACAGAGCTGCGAGGGGTTTGGCTCATCAGTGAGCCTCCTCCCCAGAATTCTCTGTGTGGTTTCCGGTAGCTACTCCAGTTTGCCCATTGTATTTTTTTCATTTCCTTGGAAACTAATTTCGAAGTTGGATTGAATCAGCATGTTCAAGGTCCGCAGGCGCAGTCTTGTGGGCAGCTTGTAGATGTTACGCGATTATCCCCCAGTGGGCAGATGGACTTCGGCATCAAATTGACATCGAATTTGCTATACTGATTTAAATTTGCGAAAATTCCTATTGAAAATTTCAGAAGATAGATTGGCGAACATACGTTTGTTTTCGATAAATTCTCGTTAGGCCTTTATATTTATATCGTAATAAAATAAATAAACTATGTTGGTTAATTGGCTGGCTGGTTAGTAGCCCTTGTTGGATCAGGAGCCCCGCCGGGTGGGCCTCAATCCCGGCGGCGAGGAGAAATCGGAGTAGCATGGTCGGGAGGGGCTTCTCCGTCATCAAAAACACATATGGACAGGAGGGAAGATAGATCCACCGTAGGAAGGTTTGGTGTAGCAGACCTTGGCTGCCGTGAAGGCGGGTAGGAACGCGGTCAACGAAGCGTGTGCTGTGGTTCCCATGCTGGTTGGCGGACAGATGTAGTGTTGTTGTCGTCAGGTTCTGTGGGGGAAGTTGCGGTCAAAATGTCAGTGTGTCGACGGACTGGCGTCCAAGACAGGTAATAAGGTGTGCGCTGTTAGATTTCGAACTTGTTCGTCTCTGCGGGGGCTCGTTTCCGAGGCCAGTGATCCGCCGTGTGCGGTCGTGTTAGCTAGTTTTGCCCATGGTAACTGCTGCACCGCGACGAAATTCTTGTGGGCGCATAGGACCGGTCGGCGTAGCCTGATGGCGGCCGCATCTGCCATAGCCAACAGACGCTTCCCAAGGAATTTTGAATAGCTTGAAGGCACCTCGTAGATCACTCGGCAGGCCTCTTTGACATCCACGCGATGCTCTGAGTGTGCCAGGTGCGCTAGTATGGAACTGTTTGTACTCTTAAGTTGACCCTTCCCTAACCATGCTGGAACGTGCTCTCTTAGTCTTTTGGACAAACGCCGGCTCGTGCGACCAATATATCCTGCCCCACAGGAACAGGTAAATGAATATATGCACATAGAGGTGGTCTGGGCTGGCTGTTTATCCTTGATGTCTCCGTATAGAATGGGAGTAGTCGAATACAATACATGGGCGTTGGCTGCTGGGAAAGTGGTTGATACAGGTTGACTCAGGCGCCTTCTTAGAAGTTCGCTTGGTCCATCCCCTTGAAATGGGACCCTGATGAAGCTGAAGAGCGAAGGTATGCCGCTTAAAAATTGAATGAAATTAAATATTAAGCTGTCTAAAAATATAACTAAAATAAGGTAAAAAACTAAACCAAAATTAATTAAAACTCAAGTTAACTACAGGAAGCTATGGATTTCTGAGTTTTGGGGTGCAGTTGTGAACATGACTACGCCTACTTAATTACATGTAGTGGTATAAAAGTACATATATATTTATGGACCTTGAGCAACTTTACTGTTATCCAGTCTCACTCCTTCGCTTCCTTTTTTCTTCCACCTTTAGCACATCGAGGTCCCTTCTTACTCACGGCCGGAATACCTGGCCCACTTACAGGACTCGAAGTGGACCATGGAACAGACCGATCACCTGATGGACCTCGCGCGCCAGTTTGATGCACGTTTTGTTCTCATGCAAGACCGGTGGGACGTGAGCCTCTTTCCTCCCAGGCCCTCCATCGAGGACATGAAGGCGCGCTACTACGCCGTACTGGCTAGTCTAGACGCGGTAAGTACACTGGTCCGAAACGACAAGTTTATTAGCTTGACGTTTCGGACTCTCACTCGAAGCCATCATCAGAGAAAATCGCAGAGACGGGCGATAATATGCTCAGTTTTTGTTATTCCTAGTGGCCAGGCAACCACATTAGTACTAATATTAGCTGCCCTCACAATCGCCGCTGCGAGTATGTAATTGAGGCAATCATAGCTGGCCAGTTGGCGTCCGAGTCGTTCATTGCTGTGATTTCAGCATCCGTGTACTAGATTTTAGCTTGATAATTACGCGGCAGTTTAGCTCACTTTCACTGGAAGCCTTGATGCCCCCACCCGAGTGATTTACCCATTCAGGCAAAGTCTTGGCACAGACAATGGGAATGGAAAGTCACTTCACTTCTTGCTGATTGACTGCGGGCCTGAGAACCATGACCCGAGCAGCCGCGGCTCACGCGTTTGTCACCTCTTGCGCGAGGATTTCAGCCTACTTTGAGTTGAAAATATGCCCAGATCCCATTGACTGAGCGGTAACCTAAGAGCTAGCGTCTTTCCTGCTCACCAGTGCTGCGTGCTTGGTCATTCGCGTCCGCATTTAACTTCCCGGTTTCTCTGACGTAGTTGATGCGTGTACAAGTGAACCAGATCCGGTACACGATTCCTCCCGGTCAGTGGTTTTTTAGGCCCCATAGCCCTGCGCCTGATGGTTGTCGCCGGCCCGTGTGCGATTTTCCCTGATGACGGATTCGAGTAGGAATGCAAAATGTCAGGCTCACAAGGCGATCACCTATTTTCCCTCTAAAGAGGGTAGCTTGACACGCTGTGCAAATGACTGATATTCCACTACCTCTGTTACGACCTGTGCCTGGTACTTGCACTTAGCACCAACCCTGAAGTAGCCCGACTGTTGTCCCGAACGCCAGCACGAGAGAAGAAGAGATGTCAGTCGGCCAGGCGGAGAAGTGCATTCACACAGTACAGCAAGTCAAGCAAGCCCTCTTACTCAAAGGCTGCGGGGTATTTATTCAGTGCGCTCCACGAGCAAGCGTCAGTAAGAGGGGACCAATCAGCTACGGCGAAAAATCGAGAGCCACGGCGCGCGCTCTCATGGCAGCGGCGTGGAGTTGCACCCAGGGGCCTTTCTGTAAGATGAGTAATCGTGGGAATGTGCGCATTCCCAACAACCTCTGACCTGCAAGGCGAGACCAGCTTAGTGATAGGTACGGAACCCTCTCGTTCTCCTATGCCTTGTGACTTGCTCTTGAGCCCAGCCAGCAACCGCTAAACGGCTAGCATATTATAGACAACAATCTATCACTGACAACGACAGGGGAGATTAGAATGACAAATTCTGACCTATTAGCCGTTATCAGCCAGCCATACAGCGGAACCCCCGGGGGTGGCGACTCCCCGAGGTTCAAACCCGCGACCTTGTTAGTTAGAAGTCCAATGCTCTAACCACTGCATCACGGTTATGTATTTCTGCCTGTAGTGGCTGCTGACGGGGTTCGCGAGCAAGCTTCAAGTGCAGCGTACAACTGCACAATGAATAATTCACGACGTTTTTCCGAGTGCGACAACCTAAACTCATACAAAGTTCATGAACGAAATCCACATTCAACAGCCATTATTGATTTATTTTGACTTCTCAAATTTTGATTTAACCCTTGATACTTTCCACTGAATTAATTTCGTAGGCGTATTTTTGTATGAATTTGAGTCTCCTTAACCGGTTCTCTGTTGCAGTTGCTGCTGCAGCTAAGTGGTGGAATTACTCAACTCTGCCTGTTTGATAGCGCTCCATATTTTGCGTTAAAACGTTGAGCTATTGCTAAAAATTGCCCAGCAAATTTGAGGTTACGTATTACGAGTTCCGTCTAAATTTTCATCGAAGAATTTGCTTTAGACGCTGAACTCACTTATTGGTTTAACCTGCTGCTTTTGGCGATCACATGTATAATTTGCAACCTTAAGGCTCTTCCGTAACCCTGCTTCATTCAACTGCAAGAATTTTGACATGTCAGTTCCTCTCTTGACTTTATTTTTATATCTTAGTTGGATGAGATGATATAGCGATTTGATAAGAGGGAGGCGTCTTCGGAGAACTGAAACATTGTTTTCCCGAACGGAATTTGAAGATCACGAAATTAACAGAGTTTATTGACGTGCTCTAACTTCGTGACCTCTTATTCAACCGCAAACAGTCATTGCTCATTAATAAGATAAATTAACTGTCCAATTAAGCGTTGACCCAAAGGGGTGTAACTTTATAGTTAAACAGTGTAGGAAGTCTTAGATGTGGGCGCACGTTGGGGGGTAGAGAAAGGGGGAGACAGTTGTCACAGCATGCCAGTTCGTGTTTGTGAGAGCGTGTGAGACGTGATTGAAAAGGGGAGGGGGTGGGGCAGAGGAAAAGGTAGCAGTCTGTCCTAAGGGAAAGCGAGGAGGCGTGATAGGGGCTCAGCTTATCGGTTTTTATCACGGTAATATGAGGTTGATCACATGATCCATCTGCTTATAGAGCCTTGGTTTCCTTGTCAATATTGCAGTGACCTCCACAAATCGTAGGAGACGCCAAGTCGTCGCCCGAAGTACGACCTTAAATGCAGTCTTTTGGTTGACCTTATGGCCAGTGTCCATTAGAGGCTTAGTGATTGGACTCTTGGGTACTTAATGTTCCGCCCTGAGCAACCACTTCGGCATGTGTTCAGCTGAACGCGTTGCCAGCTGTCTTTGCATGCGCCCAATGTACTTGTATGTATCTACAGTGACCTTTTACAGTTGAATAAAAGGTCGCGAAATTATAGGACGTCAATAAGTTCTGCCAATACCCTGATCTTCGCCTTTTATTTTTATAGCTTTTAGAAGTATTGCAGTGGATACTCCTAATTTTCATGCAACGGTAACATTTACGTTGACGGTCATATTTATGTAATAAGCAATCTTAAAATCAGTCCCATGATTCGAAGATATGCAATAAGTGGCTGCATTGCATATTAACTAACTTTTGTAGCACACATGCTCTTCAGCTGTCTAAACTTACTTTTAGAACGCTAAATGCGTTTGATCCTGAAATCATGGCGTTTGAGCATCCTTCTTTTGGGCATTTGAGCAATTGCGCGGTTTGTGAAGTTCCACCGGGTCCCCTGTAAAGTACTTCAGCTGAATAGCTCATTGGCTGTCCTGAAGCCTTGCCCTTGCTGTCGTGGGTCCGAATCCCACGGAAACCATAGTTTTTCATAATGCGATCAAAGTAATAGACGCAGAAAAGCCTACTAACACAATAATAAGTAGACATTATTTTCGGTTTTAGCTTCGCGGCACCTTCCTCTCACAGGGCCTTCGGTACGACGTTGATCATGAGCGCCGTAGAAAGCAGCAATTAAGTCTACTCTACGGCCGAACGCGTGACGAGGTTGAGGAGGAGGAACGCCTAATTGGTGAGTTGAATCGTATTGAAGCACGCCGCCGCGATCGGGAACGTAAGAAGCAGGATCTGCAGAAGCTAATTTCCCAGGTATGTTTGATGACCGGTTTTCTTTACCTCCCTGTTT
This sequence comes from Ligula intestinalis, assembly GCA_036362985.1. Taxonomy (NCBI): domain Eukaryota; kingdom Metazoa; phylum Platyhelminthes; class Cestoda; order Diphyllobothriidea; family Diphyllobothriidae; genus Ligula; species Ligula intestinalis. Next base: position 12,141,220 of record JAYGXS010000009.1, read on the forward strand.
ATTATCCAAGTTCTCTTAATCAGGCCTGATTGATGCTTCTCCCACCTAGGCGGAATTGGTGGCCCGTGATGGTACCGATCGATTGGAGTCGTTTACTCCAGCTGACGAGCGTATTGGTCTTTCCGGTGGCCTTACCGCAGATACCACCCATTCGGCGTCCAATCCTGCCGCATTGGCGTTCCATTCCGCAAGCGCGGGCTCGATGACAGCCTCAGCGCGCAAGAAATCCACTGCTATTTCCCACGCTTCCTCACAGAACGCGAACTCCCTCTCTGCTGCCTCAAACAGTGCGGAGCTTGCTGTCTCCTCTGCAGGCGCGGCTATCGGCGCCGCAAGTTTCGCAGCGTCTGGCCGTGGCTCTCATCAGACGAACTCAATTAGTGCAGGCCTATCCGCCGTTGCTACTGCCGTCTCCAGTAGCCTGGTAAGGCTATCCTCCCTCCCACTTTTTAATTGTGTCCATTTGTATCAGTTGGGGTCATCTGTTGAAACTGTGTTGCAATAGCCCCCAAACGACCGCTGGAGATATGGGTTTGTCTATCCTACTTACGAGGCGAACGTAAGGTGGCTGTCTAACTTACGCATTAGCTTCATACGCCATGCGCCCCCCTATTTACTTTTGGGCATTTCTGGTATCCGTCTGGTACATACAACGGATGCTCATTTATCTTGACAATGCAAATCCTCTTTTATGATGTTTCCGTTTCGATGTCGATGGAGATTTCGATTAAGCGTATCTGACAAGGTCAAGTTGACAGAAGTGTCCCAAAACCGTTTTGTAATAAACCCCAAGTACTGCCCCCATATTATGACCGCTCGACGATGTATCACGTTAAGGAGAAAGCAACAAGTCCTATTTGTTCAATTCTGATGATTAACCGGAACGAGGTTGGTCTTCCAAATGGGTATCGACAGACTTAAAAGGTATGTACCAAGGAGCAAAACTTGTGTCGTAGACGGCCCTCTCGTCTTCGGCATCACATATATCTTTTGCAGTTCCCCTAGTCGAAACTGCTCGTTTCCAGCAATGGCGAATCTGGATTCGAAGTTCCTTTTTCTTTAATGACATATGAAGTATGGGAGTACATTTTACATGGGAATGCCTTGTACAAAATTATAAGTACCATTTTAAATGTATGCATTCGGATTAAAAACTTCAAACAGTACCGTTCCCCGCAAGTGCTGCAAAACTGCTGTCGCAACCTAGGTATAGGCAAAGTAGCATCTCTGTAGCCGCTGGTGTAACCGAGGACTGTTTTGCGCGCCTATTCTTCTGGTCAACTGATTCAGCCTTAGTTTTCTGTTTCATCCCTTATCAACAATTTTGTACGCTGAGTATTGTTATTTTATCCTTATTTTATTCAGGCCGCATCGACATCTATTGCGTTCCCAGATTTCAGCAAGAACCCCGGAGTTCACCTGCGTAGCCAGAAGGTATTATTGTGCAGTTTATAATTGATCGAAAACAACTTTGTGAACTTTCAGTCAAGTCCTCGATACACCATTACAACTACTACTACTACTACTACTACTACTACTACTACTACTGCTACTACTACTACTACTTCTACTACTACTACTACTACTACTACTACTACTACTACTACTACTACT
>JAYGXS010000009.1:12142843-12173142 GCA_036362985.1 Ligula intestinalis
CTACTACTACTACTACTACTACTACTACTACTACTACTACTACTACTACTGCTACTTCTACTTCTACTACTACTACTACTACTACTGCTACTACTACTACTACTACTACTACTACTTCTACTACTACTACTAATGCTACTACTACTACTACTACTTCTACTACTCCTACTATTACTACTTATACTGCTACTACTACTTCTACTACTACTACTACTACTACTACTACTTCTACGCTACTTATACTAATACTGCTAATACTACTAGTACTGCAACTACTATTACTTCTACTACTGCTACTACTACTACTGCTACTACTATTGCTTCTACTACTACTGCTACTACTACTTCTTATTCTGCTACTGCCACTACTGTTGGAGCTAGTACTTCTTATTATTTTAATACTCATAAAATTACTACTAGTAGTACTGCTGCTATTACTACTGATAATGATGATGCAACCATTAATTTTTCTTCTACTATTAGAAAAAAATAGTAATTATACTAATTGAGACGAAATGAGTTTGATCGCTGGGACACTCATTTACTTCGACTATCATAGTTCCCACTAGTACTATTAATACCGTTGCTGACTCCTTATGGTGGATAATGGCATTTGATAATGTACCACCAAAACTAATCGCCATTATCAAGGCATACTACCGCTCCACCACTGCGCGGTTTTAGTCCATAAAAACCCTTCAGAATCCTTCGCTATTCGGTCAGGCGTTCGGCAAGGCTGTGTCCTGTCGCTCATCCTCTTTAACTACGTTATTGACTGGGTTCTCGGGAAGGGTCTACAAAAAAGTGACGTTATTGAACTTGCTCCTGGACGCCGTTTGACCGACCTCGACTGTGCCGATAATATCGCTCTACTAGCATCAAGCTTTGGCGATCTCCAGTCTATTGTGTCACGAGTGAACGAGGTCGCGAAATCGGTCAGTTTGTACATAAAAGTTCATGCTGCACCTCTGCCGAAGAGAAGGCGCCTCCCGAGATTAGTGGCTGTCAACTTGAAGAAGTCGACAGTTTCATACACCTCGGAGCGAGGTTTCTGCCGAATAAATAGAATAAGAATGACATTGTCTCCCGAATTGACGCAGCACGACGAGTGTTCTCCAGTCTTCTGAAGTGCTTATGGACCCGACGCGTTATTTCTATCTCAACAAAGATCCGCGTGTACCGTGCATCTGTGCGGTCTGTTCTCCGATACGAATGCGAATGTTGGTCTATGCGCGTGAAAAATGAACGGAAACTAGAAATCTTTGACCACTACTGTCTGAGAAGCATCCTTCGAGTGAAGTACACGGACTTCGTCTCAAAGTAGACAGTCCGCACTCGCTGTAACAAAATCACACGGATATCCCAGGCCATTCAGGAAAGATGGCTAAGGTGGTTTGGACACGTTCTTCGTCGCCAACCTCAAGAGCTCACTGCTACTGCCTTCGACTTGAAACCGTTGCCTAATTGGAAACGTCAAAGAGGGGTCAACTCAAAACCTGGCTCGACTCAGTCCGTTAGGACATGGAAGTGGTTCTTGGACCTTCGGTATTCGGTTTTCGGAGCTGGCGAAGAGAATGGCTCGAACTGTCCAGGTCTGCGACGACGGATCGTCGCGCGTGGAGAAGCACCATACGGGACATAATTGAGGCTGGCTAGACCAGTCATGATCGCAGCCGTAACAAGTACAGGTACAATTGCTACTACAACTAGTACGACCCGCGTTACTAATTGCTATGGCCACTTCTTTTACTACGGTTGCTACGGCAAACACTTGTACTACTTCCAGTTTATCATGCTTGTTACCATTACTATTCTACTACCTTGAAAAAATCCTGCTCCCGCGCGTTTTGAAATTTTTAAGCAGTGACGTTTCAAGAGGAAAATACTTGTTTCCAACAAGCAAAAGATAGTGTGTCAAGATCAACACACTTGATTTACTTACAAAGCCGGATACTCACAAAATTTGTTCCCTGAAGAAACCGTACTACAGTATTCCTCTCCTTAGTCGCCACCTGGGTCTAAATCCATCTGCTCGCACAGTTACGTTGTGACTAGCAAAGCAGACAATCGTCGAAAATCTTCCTAAACGAGATCGGACCAACCAAACTCCTACAATACTGGTGCTGGTGAAATTCTCAGACGCTAGTACACACGAAGGAGCAAAGGCTGAGTCGCAAAATTCTATTGTATCACATTTGCTTTGATACCAGTATTGGAGTAACTTACTGCATAGTTAGAAATTAAACTAGCTCAGTTTTTACGCCTGCTCTTACCAACCCTGAACATAGTTTCCACGTTTAGACATTGCTTTAGTAGTCCGTCAAAGTTCTGCATCTTAAATTCTAAAACCAATCGTCTTAAGTAAGGAGAATCGCCTTTAACGTATTCTTACATTAGCTAAGCGACGACTTAGGCTATCTGTCTCGTATATAAGGTAAGGCTTCACATATGAATCCTTTTTTGCGGAAATTTCACTTGTCGTGCGAAAATAATGCAAACGAGAAGTCAAATGCAAAATTTGCCGCGAGAGGGGCTCGAACTCAAAACCCTTTCAACACAAGACAGTGATGCTAACCGCTGCGCTATCGCCACACGCTGTAACGGGCGATCGAAAAGCTTGAATAATTGGGTGCGATCGACGCACACAGAGAACCGATGCGAAGGATATCATATTCTAGCCTCTAAGTATAGCAAAATTGAAGGTAAAATGCAAAATATAAAAAAACTGCTCCAGCAGACCATCGCTGCGATGGAAAAAGTGAAGACTTCAATGCATACGCATGGACCGCCTAAAAAAGAACAGAGGATGCATATGCCTGAAGTACAGGCCGCCATAGTGGACAACGTAGACACCGGTGAGACAACTTCAGACAGATCTGCATTCACACCATCCGTTTCGAGCTCTAGGCCCAGTGCAGCGAAGGCGACCAAAACTGTACTTCAGAACTCCCGTCAGGAGGTTATCATGGTGTAGTTGTTCAGGGGTTGCAAAAAGCAACTTCAGACAGTTCTGACGACCAAGTAGTCACACCACACAGTTCGAGCTCCAGGCCCACTGCAGAAAAGGTGGCGAAAACCTCAGCTAAGGGCACACGACACCGAGAGGATCATGAATACTGTCTAGTTTACAGGGGTTAAAATAAGCCATTTCAGACCGTTCAAGCGACCAGAACGATCCGGAATTGGTTTCCTTTAACGATGTCCTGAGCGCTCTGTTCCCGCTAGGTAAAGAATTTGAAGTGCTCAAGTCATTTCGTATCGGGAAAAGGCCGGCAGATACTGCAGAAATACCCCGATCCAGACCGCTAAAAATAGTATTTAAAAGCAAGGAACATGTTCAGGTAATCCTGTCTAAAAAAACTAACCTACGCCACGCGCATAAAGAGATTTTTTTCAACCGGACTACTCCCTGGAGGAACGGCTGAAACGCCGAGAACTAGTAGCGGAACTACAGTCGAGGAACAAGAATGGCGAGGTAGGCCTGAAAATCTTAAACGGGAAGATAATTCAGAAGAAAACATTGAACCAAACCGTAATACTCCGAATGACGGTCAGGATTTGACTGTCACAACCGGTTTACACCGTATAAAGAAACTAAAGTGCATGTACACCAATGCACAAAGCCTGCTCTCCAAATTAGATGAGCTTTAGATTATAACGTGCCAACTGGAACCAGACGTCGTCTGCATAACAGAAACATGGTTGTCCACGAAGGTAGGTGACCAGGAAATTGCTCTCCCCGGGTTTCAAGTTTTCCGAAAAGATAGAGTCGGGCGTCAAGGTGGGGGTGCTTATCTATGTTAGACACGGCCTGCTCGTGTCCGACAAATCCGAAAACCTTTCGGGCAATATAAAGGCAATATGGCTCACCGTTAGAACACCGGGGTCACAGACGCTTGACATCATGGCGGTCTACCGTCCGCCATCGAGCAACCAACCGTCAGACAATAGTCTGATAAAAGGAGTCGAAGAAATTGCTAGGAGATCCGATGTCATGGTCATGGGAGACTTTAACGCCCCCCATATCGACTGGAATGTGAGTTCTGCGCCCGGCTCAGAAGTAAATTTCGATCGACGACTCCTGCGCACAGTACAGGCATCTTTCCTAACGCAACACGTCTTATATCCGACCAGATTACGCGAAGGGCAACAACCTAATTGCTTAGACCTAGTACTTACCAAAGCACCTGATAGCGTGGACATTGTAAATTGTTTACCACCTCTCGGAAAAAGTGATCACGTAGTGCTACAGTGGGAATATTCACTCTTCTCTGTGCCTGATCGTAGTGTGGTAACCAGACGCAACATCTGGAGAGGGGACTTTACACAAATGAAAACCACATTGAGCGAGATAGACTGGAACGAACTATTCACCGGGTGCGTTCTCGATGATTGGTCGGCATTCAAAGCCGTATTACACGGACTGATTACCGATTTCTGTCCTATCACATTAAAGAAAGTAACAAATAGGCCTCGATGGCTACCGCCGACGCTAAAGAGGGAAGTAAACCGCAAAGGAAGGACGTTCAAAATCTATCGCAGAGAGAGGACCCCCGAATCGTACAATAGGTATAAGGCGCAGAGAAACAAGGTCAAGAGCCTGATACGAATTAGCCGCCATAACTTCGAGAGTAATCTAATAAACCGTGCAGTAGGAAACCCAAAGCTTTTCTACAGCTACGTTAGGCAATGTACTCGAAATAGAGACCCTATTTCTCTGCTAAAAACAGACGACGGTGTAGAAATTTCCGAGATTAACGAAAAGGTGGAACACCTATCCTGCTTCTTCCAGTTGGTCTTTACGAGTGAGGCTGAGTTCACCACTATTAACTGCAGTGCGGGTGTGATCCAGACCAAAGACTCGGTTGCACTCACGGAAGCTACCGTTCTGTGAGAACTTCTTCAGCTCAAAGAAACAAATTCGTCAGGTCCGGATGAGATACCTGCAAAGCTATTAAAAGAGCTAGCCATAGAGTTGGCGGTACCCCTGTACCTAATCTTCCGAGGTTCTTTTAATACTGGACGAGTGCCACCCGATTGGAAGGCAGCGTGGATCTCACCCATCCACAAACGTGGGAGTCGGGCGACCGCAAATAACTATAGACCGGTCAGCCTCACCTCAATATCCTGCAAGGTTATGGAACGCATAGTCAAATGCGAGCTGATGCACTTTTTGGAGCAACATCAACTTCTTTCTGATAAGCAGCACGGATTCCGCAGGGGAAGGTCCTGCTTGACCAATCTGCTCTATTGTCTAGGACAATGGACCCGAGCGATCGATGAAGGGAATACGGTGCATACAGTCTTTGTAGACTTCAAGAAGGCGTTTGAAACGGTGCCTCATCAACGTCTCTTATACAAGCTCAGCCGCATAGGGGTAAGGGGAAACCTTTTGTAGTGGATCGCAAACTTCTTGACTGGTCGTAACCAGACCGCATGTATTGGCGAACAGCGGTCGGCGGAGGTAGCAGTCGTGAGTGGGGTTCCACAGGGATCTGTTCTTGGCCGTATTCTCTTCTTTATATATATTGATGACCGCATAAGCGGACTAGACTGCGAAATCGCAATGTTTGCTGATGACATAAAACTTTGGAAGGTCATACGCAACCATGACGATAAATTAAACCTCCAGGCAAATTTGCATAGACTGGAGCAATGGTCGACCCTTTGGCTCATGCCATTCAATGTGGCCAAATGCAACCTAATGCGCTTTGGTAGAACCAGCACTACGCCTCGGAGGATGTATTACCTGAATCACACGCTGCTGCCAGAGGTAGAGGCTCAGAAAGACCTGGGGTTGTGGTTCACGCCTTCACTGAAGCCATCAATCCACGTCCTGAAAGTGGCTGAATCCGCAATATCCAGCTTGTATCTAATCAAGCTCGCCTTTGCTAAGTTTGACAAAGTTGTATTTGGCAAGGTATTCGGCACGTTCGTGCGACCTCAACTGGAATTTACCATCCAAGCCTGGAGACCTTGGACAGCCAAAGACAAAAAAACCTCGAAAGGGTACAAAGACGTGCGACAAAATTAGTACGAGGCCAACGGAACCTCCCTTATGAGACCCGCTTGGTAAATCTTGACTTGTTTCCTCTGGATTACAGGCAGCTACGTGGGGACCTAATCCAGGCATTTCGCATGTTGCGTGGTCAGGATTGCTGCCTCCAATCAAATGAATTCTTTGAGCAGGCCACCACATCTAGGCTGCGAAGACACCCCTTCAAATTACGTGTGACTGGGGCAAGACTTGACCCAAGAAAATTCTTTTTCTCTAGGAGGGTAATCCAGGCATGGAATGCCCTTCCTGTGGATATTGTCATGTCCCCTTCCGTGGATGTTTTTCAGGCAAACCTAGACCGATTTAATGAGTATCGTCGCGATTAAGTACTCCAAATCCAATCACTGAAGTGTTCCGAATCCAAAAATTGAAGCGCTCTTCATCCAAACCTGAAATGCTAGAAATTCTATAAATATATACTAATAGTAATTTGTAAGTAGTATTATCACTAGCACTTAACCAAATGAGTTTCAGCCATTACCTAGCTATGACGTCTCTGCTCACTATGCGATCTGTGCCGATCGTGTCTGAGGTCGCATCTACCGCACCTATGGTCCTAGGCTACGCCGCCCTGTCACACCCTTTCTCGTATCGACCGACTGCTAACGACGTGGCGGGCTCCTTGGCTCTTGGCACAGCAAAGGCGTATCATGGTCGCATCTCCGGTCTTCGGGACGTTCTCGTGACTCCGAGGTCTCCTCCTCGTATAGTCCTTCGGATGTAGATATTTCTCGTCGTAGACGCCATGGCTGCCGTCAAAATTCACAGAAGCATCATGCCCCTATCATTCACATACTTCCCCCACGAGCGACAGTTTTTCTCCTAAAAACCACAAATGACATTCCATTTTGAATTATGAGCCAGCCTTAGGAGTTTTTTCACTGTCTGCTCTTCTTCCTCAGTTACACTGCTGGCTCGTGTAAACTGAGTGTGAGTTTATTACTTGAAACAAGCGAGTAGTCGTCTGAAATTGTGTCAACGACTTTTATGGAATGTTCGGCTATGCCGATACATTTCTTAAATCCTATGTACCAAGAGGGAGTTCAAAGGCGTTTGCCTATATTTCCTTTAATAAATTTGACTTGACTTGACTACTAATATTACTGCTACCACCACTATTAAAGGCGCTTCTACTACTAGTACTACTGCAATTCTCACATCCATTATCCCCTATTAAACTGCTTACTCTTCCTTTCACGTCGCACGTCAAACTTCTCCTTTTCTACTCGTTGTGTTATCCATTTTCTCTGTTTGTGCCTTTAGATGAAGTTGCCGTCATCTCTAGGGCAGCGAAAGATTCGGATTATTGAGAACTTCCTATCACACTATCAAATGGGTAAGTCGTCCTGGTCTGTCTGACAGTCAACTGAAATCATGTTGCTTTATGCACGCATGGGTGTTTTTACCTCGAATTAAGCTTTTTGATATTATAATCAAGCGACTGACGTTGAAGTAGTTTGTGAACTCTAAGCTACAAACCGGCCTAAAGTGGCCAAGTTTGCATTAATTCTTTTAATAAAAACGCGCTTTGCCCTGCAGGTACTGGGCTGATACATGGCGCGCGGTCTGAGCAAGACTCTATGCTGGTAGAGAAAACCCTAAACTTTGCAAAACAATTGATGTTTTAACGTGTAGAAAATCAATTATTTTCTGGCGGGGTGCCGATTGGCCACTGCGGACCATGTTAGTCTGCGCAAATAGGCGAGATCGGCGTGTTGGTTGAGGGCGATGTGCTATCGTCATCTGGCGTCGACGTCGGCCACCGAAGGAAAAAGGGCTTGTGTCAGCGTTTTCCGACAACACAGCAGTGAATTCTTTAGCCGTGTAGCCACTACTTCGGCTGTTGCACGTACTCTCCCTTCCAGGTGCCTTGTTGTTCGGCCAATGTCTCCTGCTCCACAGGAGCAAGTGAAGGAGTAGATGCACATGGATGTGGCCTTCAACGGAAGCCGGTCTTTGCCTTCCAATCGTGGGCAGGGAGAGAGTTCGTGAAGAACCGGCGTATGTTCGCCGCTGAGAAAGCGTTTGTGATCGCAGTCTTACCAGCGTCGTCTTACCAGCTCGCTTGTTGCATCTCCCAAGAAAGACAGTCTTATGAATACCTCTTTGATTTCTGCGGTTAAGGTAGCAGGCTTCTCGGTCGTTCGTCAATATTCCTGATGATGATTTGCCGAAAACGTGTTTGCCAAAACTGAATTCTCAAGTTAAACATGGGAATATTTAAAAAACCCTAGTAGACGTTAGCTTTCACGCCGCCCCAGCTTCTGCGCTCGTTCCCATCAGCAGGTGACTGGCAGACCAAACAGTGGTGGAGAGAGAGAGAGAGAGAGAGAGAGAAAGAACGGCCGAAGTATGAAATACCATCCCCGTGACACATCGGAGGATTCCTCACTATTACACTGACAGTTGGACCCTCGTCAACAATGCCCACCCGCAGCAGGGGCTTTGACTTGCGCAGCATCTACCACACTCCCTCCTCTCGCACTTGGACCTGATGCCAACACAGAGTCACGAAGGCTGGAGGTGGCTTTCGCGGTGGTAGCCCATATCTATACGCACCGTCACCCCCTCTGGTCTAGGCACACGCAACCAGGGTTTCGCACAACCAGAAGAGGCAGGAAGTGCTTCGGATCTGAACTGAGTGATAATGCCATAAAGGATACCTCGCACCTATCACGACACACTTACCCTAGGGACTTGCTAGGTTCCCAATTAACTTAGTAACGCTGCCTGCCAACGATATATTATAGGGATCACCGCGGAAAGTGAAAACCGCAGAATTCTGTAATAGGGACCGGTTATAATAGGGCTTATGCGGGTAGGGCATTACGAGGGCACAGAAAGCTAAGAACTATGGAAATATAGCAGACCAGAGCGCCAGCCACCCACAATGGAGGTGCCGCAGCCAATCCACGGACAGCACGAAGTTCAGCGCTCGTGCGTCAGCCATCGCTACAACACCAGATGGTCTGCGCGGCATTCCAACTCTCGGCAAGCAGGAACACACAACCCACCACTCTGATGATGGAAAATAGTGTATTTCCGAAACGTCAGCACAATTACAGTGTGGTCCACGACAGCGCCTTGTTTCCTTCTTCGCCTTCTTTGGGGGATGATGATCGGGATAATTTATCTGGACCTCGTATCTTCACCTATGTTAATATATATATATATATCAGTAAGGGGGGTATGACAGCGTCTGGGGGTAACCTGATACAGAACTGTTTCGGGCTTATTAGCCTTCATCAGCCAAGCATAACCCTGAGTGAATATATATATATATATATATATATATATATATATATATATTGATAACGTGCCGGTGCGTCATATACACGCGCACGTGAAAAAAGGAATAAGGACTAGGAACTGCTGTCGGCCGTAGTGTGTGTATGCTAAGGCGGCTAATACTAGTTGCCGTACCTACTTATAGCAGTATACAATAGTCGCCGGCTATGAAGCCCACCTCGGGCCCAGACCAAATTGGGCTTAATAAGCGGCGGGCGCAATAACCGGAGAGTCCTAGCTCTTGATTAGCAAACGCAGGGTAGGCACTATAAATTACTTTTGTACTGCATTATGTGTAGAGCTTGGTTATGTACAAAAAAGAATGCTGTTTGTCTGTATTTTACGTAATAACAAAGGCAAAAAAATGATTTGCGACACGTTTAAAAAGCGGTCTAGTGTCAGTTGTTTTGGAGGAAACTTCACTCGCAAGTGCTCTTTGGTGTCCTTCAGGCGCCAGAAATCGTCGAATTTTGTGAAATCTGACGCATGTAGACCGCGTTGCGCACGCAGAGAGATGAGCATTTCACTCTATCCTGTTGGGAAACTGGGTTTTGTAGCCGGCGACTGGGCTTATTAGCAGGCGGATTTTGCTATGTAAAATTCCGTCCGAAGCTGATTTGGGCTGAATACGCGACTGGGCCTATTAACCGTGAGCTTAATAACCGGCGACTACTGTACAACGAAATGTCGGACTCTAATCGAATCTGCAAGTTTGAAGAATCGAACGCGAAACGAATCAGCCGTTGGATCGGATCCAAAAATGCGAATCTAATTTTTCAACCAGACAGCAGGTACCTTACTTCCTGAAAGAATCTCTTTGCAAACAGGGATGGCAAAGTAACGTCTGGAAGACTGTTAATAGTATGCATAATTTAGTATGAACATAAAACGCGATAAAACCTCACCGTACAGGGATAGAATAATTCTTTCCCTATATCTTTCTTTGACTTGAGATTTCCGTGCGGGATGTAGTGTAGTACGTAGATGAAATATGTCGTATCTTTATGTTGAGTAGGACGCCTACTACCACTACTACAAAAAGTAGGTAGTTGAGCGAAGTGAACAAGCGCGTCTGTTACCCTCTGCTCTTGTTCGAAATGTATGTAGGGACCTCTTCCTCAGGTGACCGTTGTGATGATTTTGTATACATGCTGTATGAGATCCCCTTTTCAAGTCTTTAAACACGTATAGTTTAGGATTAGGTCGTGTATGGCCTACGCAGGGGTCCGTTTAGTGTTGGCTCGTGTGTGGTACGCGTAGAGGCTTGTTTACTTCTGACAGCCACTGCACTCACGTCCACCATCTGGCAGGCGGCCGTGGAAACAACGAGACAAGGTAGATGCAGCGCTAGCCCACCGCCTAACCTTGCACAACGGCCCCTGTGCACGCACGCACGCACGCGCCGTGCCCGCGTCGTCAGTTATTTTTTGCCTACCCTCCACCCCAGACTCCTTGCATTCCTGCCTTCCGTGCAGATCCCAGTCCTCCGGCTACAGCCCAAATCGTCGATGCCTATAACAAGCTTCGCAGCAATATCCTCCTTCTCTATGAGCTGCGTGGTGCCATGCTGCAGTGCGACTACGAACTCCAGGCTGCTCGTTCTCGCATGGAGATCTTTGCCCCAGATAAAGTGAGATTCCTTTTGTCTCTTTCTCATTTTCTCTTCTTAGTTTTCTCATCGGTTTTTGTAACTTGGAGCTTCCGAAACCTTGTAATTCTGCCGTCGGCTGATCTGCTGCATTGTTGGGCCGTTCCGCTAGAGGTTCAGTTTTTACACCACCCGTGACCTTTAATGACAGATGGCGCATAGAATTTAGCTGCAGGGACGGCATACTGTCAGCGAATCAGTTTTTATTGATATATGAGAGCTACTCATTTGGTTTCAGTAGACATGATATACATGATCTACTAATCTGGACACAGCCTGAAACAACAACTGGCTCTCTGTGCCCGGTCAAGGGGAATTTCTCTGACTCTTAACCCGCCCCCCCCCCTTCCCCCGAACACGCGGCCCATAGTCCAAACGCTAACACTCTTCCTCCCCTCGCTAGCACAACCTATCGCCGCGGGTGTCATGTCAGCCTAACCCTTCCACCCAATCCCACCTTCCCTCCCCCGTTCGTTGTAACCTTTGCCTCCAAAACCTCTAGTGCGACATTCCCAGCCCTCACTTTTAATTTAATCTGACAACGAACACGTGATACTTGTTCGAAAATTCACGAGTACAACTCGATTTTCCGAAGATCTTCTTTCTTTTCATCATATCATCTCGGAATGCAACTTACTTCACTTATCCATGCTATACTTCCTGATTATCATCTGCTTGGTGGATGAGGTTTGGGTTGAATTTCAAAGTTAGGGTCGGGTTTGAGGGCTAACCTAGAGGTTAGTCCTGTGGGCTAGGATTGGGGCTTTGGTTCTTGCAATAAAGCTGTATAGTTAGGGTTATATCTCGCAGTTAGGGCCTTGGTTTGGTGTATGCATTTCGCCTCATTGGTCGCATTCTGTTTTCCACATTGTACCAGGCTTCAGCGAGGCCGCCTCGGAGCTGAAGTAGGCCAAATTAACAACGGTCCATTGCAGCCTACCTTACAGTCTTGATTAGATGTTACGTAAGTTGGCCACCTTCCGAGCGTGCTGTGATAACTAAAAAGTGCCTCAGGCGTCTTCCCTATCACACCCTGAAGTTAGGACGAGGTTGAGGCAAACCAGTTAGGCTGAGTTCCTAGTGTGACATGCAACTTCCGGCCTCCAGGCGTCTCACACACAGGGCGGTGTCTGGATCAATTCTGAGGCAACACCGCTCGCCATTCATTGCTCCTATGTGAAGTTAGACCGAGTTGAACCTGCTTAATTTTCACTTTAACATTGCATGAAATGATTAGCCATACAATATCCTGGCTCCTCTGGTTCTGACTTCGACTCGGTCTAGTCTCCTCGCATGCCTGCGCAATTCTCGAAGTTGATTTTTTGCGTCTTACTCTACAGCACTTACTCTTCATCACCAACGGTTTCTTTAGATCTTATCCCGTACCGAAGTTCTGTAAGGCATCTACAGCGGATTTACTGTCAGTAGGGATTTTGACAGAACTCCAATCCTCGGGCGGGTGCTCTAACTATTCCGTCGCCGTCAGTAAGGCTAGCATCGCGGCATCAAAGGATGAGCTGTAGCATGCGCCCCTTCTCCTGGACGTTGCAATTGTTGAGTAGTTATTCCAATTTACTTTCGTTACGACGACTCCCGAACCTCCCTGTCTGCATCCATCTATCGCCGACCCGTCGGTATAAATAGCCAGGAACGTTTCCGGTAGGAAGTTGAGCTCATCCTCATTTCGCTTCCGCTGTTCTACCATCTCTGCCTTGCTGCAGAGATCTTCAAAATTCCTGAAAATATTGATGTTGGGTCGTCGCCCTGGGGCTAGCGTGTTAGTAGCGAAAAGCTCTCTAGGTATCTCCGAATCCTCTCCCGGAGTTTGGTGCAAGCATCTGCTCGCATTCTCCCTCCAGGTTGAGGTCCGCTTTAGCCGGGTTGGCTGCTGCTTTTCGGCCGTCTGTGGTAGATGTTGTGCAAGTCACTGTCACTTAAAACTAATCTGCGCACAAGTCATCGCGCTCGATTTCAGTCTGCTGTGAAGAACCTGTTCGAAATGTTCGGATTTGGTGGTCGATCTGTCTCTCTAAGTTTGATGAATTTGTCTGATGGGTGGGCAGGATGGTGTTTTCAAATGGGGCTGCGATTGCCCGCATATGTGCTTGTTCATAGGCTTTAGGCGGCCAGCCTGTGTGGTCAGTGTGCCGATGACAATTATTTTATAAGATTTCACTGTTTATCATTATTATTTTTATTTTCACGATAGCACTAAGTTTATAACGACAGGGCCCCTTGGGCCTTAAATATATAAATTATTATTATTATTAACTGTTGGATGTCAAGACGAATGAGTTGGAGCCCCTCGTACCCCGGCAGACCACGACAAAAGGAACACAGTGATTTCACGCTAACTTCTAAAAAAGATGAGTATTCCTGTGTCATAGCGCTAACACTAGACCTTATATTCGCCCTGTCCCCTTTAACACCTACCCTGGAATTGATTTTGAAGCCACCCGTGGCCGTGTCGTGTGTGTGGCAGGCGTACAAGCAGTCCCTGCCGACTAATGATCCTGGAGCAGCGGGGCTTTTAACAAAGTCGTCAGTTACCGTACCATTGCCTGTCGGCTACACTGAGCCTCCCTCTTGTTGGCATTTATTTTAGCATGTTCTGCTGCTGCTAGTGCTGTTATCAGTGCGTAATCCAGACCGAAGGTGTCTTCAATCCTGCTCCCCCTCTATTCCTTACTCTTCCTAGCCTCTGCCTCCGGGTTTGGTAAACGTGACAAAAGCGGCCGCGGAGGTGACGGCCCGTCACCCCTCTGGCAATGCATCCTCAGACGCCGCCTCCGCAGGTCCCCACCAGTCCGGTGGCCCCGCCCACGCAGTGCCAGTGGGCGTGGACGCTAGCGTAATCGCCGCCCTCAAGGCAGCCGACTCCAAACGACCTATGCCGCCGCGCCACTCTCTCGGCATCGCTGGTTCCCTAGCCGCAGCCTCGGGTAGTTTAGCGGCGGCGGCTGCGGCAGTAGCATCAGCCAATCAGAAGGAGGCACCTGCTGCAGGGGGCACCACGGAACAGGCGGCCCTCCCACGTGTTGCCGCCTCCAGACCGTCCTCCGCGGCTGCACCCTTCCCTACTTCTCAATCCGGCATGGGCTCCTCTGCCGCTGCAGGACAGACCAGCGGGTCTCCTTCGAGAGGCTGCAGCGAAACACTGTCGGACAGTGGGGACTCCTTCGGCATGTCGCCGCCTTATGCATCCGCGCTAGGGGGTGGTGGTGGCGGCGGCGGCGGTGAGAGCCAGGCGCGTATCAGTCGCCGGAAGCGTATTGCAACTACGGAACAGCTGCGGGCCTTTAAGAGACTGAAAACGAAGGAAGGCCCGTTAGATTAACGGTGTAGGGTCGGCAAATCTGTCGCCTTGTTTTTAAATTATCGCTTGCCGGACAAAGCCGGCGCAGTAAATGCTTATTTATTTCCCTGTTTGTTTCTCCTTGACTTAAACTGGTTTTGCCCTTCGGAAGGGCGGGGGGGGGGGGGGAAGATGGCAATTAACAACCCCCCGTACTCGATTATGATTGCACTCTGGTGCGCTAATTGCTTGCAAGCCGGCATGCATGAGATCCGAAAAATAACTATTTATGTAATGTATTTAATAAGTTAATATAGACTCAGATATTCTTAATAGGAGCAACTGTTAAGCACATCAATAAGATTAGTGTTGAGCAAGACCTTGTCCAGTCAAGTGGAGAACTACTGAGTGAAATAGACCTTTGCGTAATAACTTATGAGAAGAAGGCTTCAGTTATCTACCTTTCAAGAAAGTTAGTGTCACATGTTAAACCGCGGGACATACAATTGTCAATAGAAGTGAACAGGCAAGTTCCAGGAGGCAGTAGCGAAGGAGGCGATACGATCGCTGGAATAGGATGTTTATTCACCCGAAGTTTCGGATTCTCGCTCAAGCCCATTATCAGGGATAATAGCAGTAGCGAGAGAGAGAGAGAATATGCTTTATTTTTAACTGAAATATAAATTTTTTTCGGCAATCAAATGGCTCCATTCACGCAGAGCAAGGGATAAGGTAAGGTAAAAGGTGGTTGAATACTCAAAGTTTAAGGGTTTACACGATATCCATATATGTGATGGAGATAGGTCGGATTTAGACTTCTGAATTTCCTTTCTTCACACGTAGTTTGGCGTGGTAGGAATGTGAGTATAGGGTGCTGATAGACGGATGTAGGGCAAGACATATTACGGAAGCATCGATGCATAGTACAAAAAGATTTCGTGACCATTAGTTCATAGTGGGCAGGGTGAGTGACCTCACTATGGATACTAACTTGTACTTGATCCGATTAGCTCCTGTTGTTGGATGAATCGGCTTCACGGATAGTGGCGGCCCATTGGCGGTGGTCGGAAGCGGGCTCTTCACAGATGTTAACCCATTGTTTGTTCCAATGTCGCAAGCCGTAAACGGTTACGAGGCACCTCCGTTTGACGTCGGACTTGACGGTTTTGAGCCATGTCTTCAGCTGACCGCCCTGCCGGTATCTCCAGTTTGCACTACGAGAGGAGTTCACGACCAATCTGCAGAGGTCCGTCGATGGTTTGCGTAGGACATGGCCAAACCATTACAATCGGCGATGCTGGATGTACAATGCTAGACTTGGTAATTTGAAACATCTGCGGTATAGCTCGACATCGGAAATGCGATCCTGCCAGAGGACTCTTAAGAGGCGTCGAAGACACCAACGGTCAAAGACTTCAAGCGATAGGATGTCTGCCTTTCTCACTGGCCATGTTTCGCAGGCATGTACTAACACCGGTCTGATTGATGCTTTGTATATCAACAGCTTAGTACGTAAGCTGATGTCTGAACGAGACCAAAGTGGCCTGGCTAGCAGCCTAAATGTATTTCTAGCCTGCGCGATTCGGTTCCTGATCTCATCTTTGGCCTGTCCATTGGCTAGCATATTCGAGCCAAAATAGCGGAAGCAGCTAACTTCTTCAATGGGTTAACCGCTGATAAACAGTGGTTGTGTTGTGCCGAGATACGTAGTCAGCAGCTTCGTGTTGCATACACTAATCATCAGACCAACAGTTGCAGCGAAGCTGGTGATTCGGTCTAGCGTTAGCTGTGGTGACTGAAGAGTTTTACCAAGCACGACAATGTCATCAGCATATTCCAGGTCAGGTATTCTGAATTCAGGGCTTGATTTTGAGTAAAAAATCACTTTGAAGCAGCGTCCTTGTGCCTTTCAGTTTTCTGGTCATCTGACTGGCATCCAAAAACCTTTGGCTGTTAATCCTTTCGGCACAAGGATAGACTGGGTTATATTCCATTTTGGTGATCCTCTCTCGTTCATAACGCTCTATGTTTCATTTACCTGCTTGGAAAGTTCCACTCGGACCTGTTCTCACCTTCCCTTTCATTAACTGTATTAAAGGTAGATCAAGCTTACCCAGTGACAGAAGAGAGCCTGAAACGGCTATTTCCGGATTATTTACCATCGTGAGCTAGCTATAACCGACCCCAGATAGCACATCGTCAGAACTAAGCCAGTCAGACATCGATCCCTTTCTTCAATGCTTAGAGCACTGATCATGTGCTTAACTGGTCTCACGTCTCGGGTCATGCACCACTTTGAGTTGAGTATACCTGACTAATGATGACTAATAAACTCCAACTGTAGATTAAGCCGTCATCCCTAGTGACACTTTTGTGGATTGCTGACACTTTTATGACAGTACAACCTTCCAAATACGTTCCTCTGCGTATCTAAATCCCTCATCCAGTTAACTGCTACGTGGCCGCTGACGCCAAAAAAACCCATTTTGTCTTTGAGATCTTGAGCAAAAATGGGTATAAGTTCACAATGTTACATTTGGTGTTGCCACGAAAATTAAAAAGGCGACTTTTTACTTTTTAATGACAGCTATTTGTAGCTCCCTCCGCCCTCTGACTGATAATGAACCTTCGCGAGTTTTTAGCAGAGGGATTTGAGAACAATTTGCAGGCACTTTTCGCATAACGTAATGAACTTCGAGATTAGTTCAGCTAAATCTATTTTGTTTACTTTGGTATAGAAAACAAATGATAGAGCACTGGAACGGATGTTTCTTTCTGAGCTTTCGAGCTCCTACAAATAGACTGCGCCTGATTATGAGGCACAACCTTTAAAAAATTGCATTTTAGCAACATAAATAGCTTAATTTTCTTGTCAAAAGGGCACGTTAGAAGATACAGTAGGTTCCTTAGTCAAACAAATTTCATGCATTCGTGTTTGAGTCGAACACTTTAATTAAGTGGGTTTAGTAGGAGGTTTGACGGATTTGCTTAATTTGAGTTGACCCAATTTTGAAAAAACTCGAGGCGTCGGCGGAATTTGCACCTGCGTATTAGAGAAAGCCTTTACCGGAAGCGAACGCTCTAACTGCTAAGCTACAAACGCCCCACCTCGCGCCATGAATTAAATCCCACCTGGGTCGATATTACCCACCCATCTTTACCGCTCGTATGGAATTCACCAAAACGGAAGAGCAAGCTGTCTGTCCACGAAGGATTTCCTAAGCAATCATCTATAATCCATCGGAATGACTACTAGGCTGACTTAGTTCTTAAAGGTGTGGCAGATTTACCAACGCCGAAATCTCGACATTTTTCACAATTGGGTTAACTTCAATTAAGCAAATCTGCCAAACCTCTTAAGAACTAAGTCAGCCTAGTAGTCATTCCGATGGATTATAGATGATTGCTTAGGAAATCCTTCGTGGGCAGTCAGCTTGCTCTTCCGTTTTGGTGAATTCCATACGAGCGGTAAAGTTGGGTGGGTAATATCGACCCAGGTGGGATTTAATTTATGGCATGAGGTGGGGCATTTGTAGCTTAGCGGTTAGAGCGTTCGCTTCCGGTAAAGGCCTTCTATAATACGTGGGTTCAAATTCCGCCGACGCCTCAAGTTTTTTTACAATTGAGTCAACTTAAACGATGAATACTCATTCTGTCTTTGTCAACATGTTCCATCTGCCTATCACTCTGGCTGCTGTGCAGCCGCTCGCGGGGCTCGAGAATTAGAAACAAGACAGAACGGAACAACTTAGTACCAGAACCGATCTGTGAGCTTTTATTCGAAATTGATCGTATTTTTTAAGCAGATTTCACCTGCTTCTCTTACAGCCAATGCTTCTATCCGTGCCAACGACATCCATTCTCGTGAATGTCATGAAAAGTCTAGATGCTGTCCTACGTCAAGTTTCCCAGCTTCGTAGTATTCGTGCCTTTAACCGTCGAAGGCCTTCCCTTAATCACTGTTCGAGGTCTCCAACTGCAGTTTGAGACCGAGACGCAAATGACCGTTACTGCTGGTCTCACCACACCTGCTGGTCCAGTAGCCATCACTGCCGGTCTCCATCTCGTGAACAGAAATCCTCGAGGAACCCGCACTTGCCAGACAGTAGCGGTGACGAACGTTGTCGGTCCAACCCCTCAAAATCGCCTGCTCCACATGTTCGACACGAGGTCCTGCAGTAGTTTCCCTGTAGACACTGTTGCTGACATAAGTCTAATCCAATTACCTCAGAATGACCATAAGTCTCACAACGTTTCATATTCCCTCCAAGGAGTTAACAGTACGGCCACTAAGCTTTTGCCCAAAGATTCCTGAATGTAGATATTAATTTACAGAGATCTTTTTGTTGGATACTGAAAAAATACGCCCATTTAGTAGCGTGCAACGATTTTGAATAAAAAAGGCGTGAAGTTGTTTTTTGTAGCCAAGCGCTTTCTTCTCACTTTAACTGGCTTATATAGCTTGGGGATTTGTGTGACTTACATACAACGATAAACAAATTTGGTTGGTATGCGGTTGGTCCTTTGCTGTAACATGGTCTAAGTAAACGTTATGAAGGTTGCCATACTTTGATCATTCCTCAATCATCAAAAGGTTTCCATGTCACCTTCCCCAGACAACACATACAAGTGCGACTAATTTTTTGGATTATTAATTGGCTAGTTTCTATCTTCCGAAGGCGTGTCAAGGATCACTTTTCTGCAAAGTCACTAATAAATAGTTTTACATTTATTTGATAGAAATCAGTCCCAAGTGTGGTTCGATCGTGACACTCTCTAATTCTGTTGATATTCTGACCATTTAATATCAGTTTTGCCGTTGCGTGATTCTGTTCTGTCATCGAATTCCTGATTGTCTCCCTGCTCAAATTCTCATCATTTCCTATCACACACAGGCCAGCCCCTTATCTGGATATTGGTTGACGCCTAATATCTGCCTCTCGTTTCCTGCTTTGCGATGCTCAGTTTAGTAGTTCTAGTCATTTTTTATTTTATAGGGGGCTTTTTTGTTCCCTTTTAGTTGAAATAATAAAGTAGCGACAGTCAAAACTGCTCAAGCAATTTTTTGATGGAATTATGGATAATTTCGGCCATCGTCTTTGCCGTGAATTACCTGATTCGGAGTCTTTCTGTCCCATGCGAGGTCGATTAAAGGTCATTACTTGCTGCACCCTAGCATGTCAACGGTCCGTGCTATACTTTTCGGCACGTAAAGTACGTTTGGCGTAACTGCTACACAGAGACTGAGATTCAAACTGTCCCCATGAGTGTAGTTCATTTGTCGCCCTCACCTCTCTCACTTTCCCTCTCAATATCTGATCCTTTGTCAACTGGCGACAATAAACAGAAGACGTATCTGCCGAACTATGTTTAAAATAAACGGTATTTCCCTCGAGCAATCTCAGTAGAGTCTCCTGATGGTAATGAAAAAGAAAAGGGGCAAGCGGTGAGGAAGCTAATTCTTAGAGTGGGAAGGGGTATTTTGTGGATGCTCCGTTTTGCAAACCGATGAACTCCACGAAGAGCCATCTGCATATACTTGTACAGCACTTTTGATTGTGTAGCGAACATGGGTTCTATTGCACCTACTGACGACAACTTACAATTTAAATCCAATCAATTCATATTTTCCACAGCACTCTTCTGGTGTTGCGTGGCTTGTTACAGTATTGCGAGTGCTGCACGAAACCTGCCTAAGTTTGTAAATGTTTGATATTTCTGCACATTCTAGCGTGAAAAAATTGCTGAATAATTAGAAATAATAATGAACAGCATTATGCAACTGTAAAACTTTTAAGAAATATCAAAAGTACTATGTGTTCATTAAGAAAAACTACATTTTCCCTATAATCCCCAAGTTCCACAGACGTATAACTTCGAAAAATAAGCGCAAATCTTCTCGTAAGTTAAAAATAGAGTGTAACAAATTTCTTACTATAAAAATAACTTTTCTGAAGTCAAATATTTTATACATACTACTTTTAATTGAAAATTGTTTACTGAATACATTTCAAATAGTGTTGCATCGTGTTAATCGTTTTCAGTGTCTTTATGTGGTCATTCGTAAAGTCCGCTTCTGTTCGACAGTTACATCAAAAAACTTAAAAAAACGATATACATACAGAGCATTTACTGAACGAAAGTGTTTTCGGATATAAATTGCTACGAAGATGTCATGTGGCTCATATTTAGAAATGCCCCAAAACAGCCAACCACATTGTCGAGAATAAATAATGTCCGCAAAGGAATTCTGTTATTGATCTCCCTAAGATTATTATAAAAACATTCCGTTATAGGTTACTTCCTCAAAAAGTGTTCCAATTTGGATATGCAGCTGACGAATTTCTGTGTATATCAACTTTTTCCAAGGTAATGTCACAATGTTATTGGAGACTTGTGGCAATTTATTTCATCAACCTGAAGATAAACGATTTAATTTGACTGGAGATGAAAGAGCTGACTCTTTTCTTTTTAATGGATTATTTTTCGCGTAAGTGGGTAAATTCTACGACCTGTTATAAACTTGCCCATGCAAAAACACCTGACCATATACATAGCTATTTTTTGAAATACTTATTATTCTTCCGTCTGTTCCGTTTCTAAATAACGCATGAGCGAAAAATAGAGTTGACAAAAAACTATATTTCTAGATGATTTACATTCAATAAGGCTTTCTTTACATCACCTTCATTGTAACATATGCGGACACTTTGTTTATGCACAAATAGAGCGGTGCGGTAAAACAAAATTCCGACGAAAACGTTTTTTGCTACTGCATTTTGTGCAAAAAATCTTCACAGTTTAGCTTAATATAAGTTTTAAAGCTAAAATCACTGCTTCGTTCTAAAAATAAATTTGAATCCTTAAACTTGGCTTTACTTCCATTTGAGCTAATTCCAAAAGAATTGTTACATTTCCGGAAGGGAAAATTTTTCCACCTTCTTTTCTTAACCCTGAATTCTTCGAACGCAGAATACACATTAATAGTTAGCCTATTTCACGCCATATTTTTAACTAAGAGGGCAAATTTCAAACTGAAGCCTTTCTAATTATTAAATCCACTGAGTCGATCAAAATAACCTGGCAAAATGTATGCATAACTACCAAGTTAAATTTCGTCATGAAAGTTTCTTGCAACACTCGTAATACCAAATCTTTTTTGCACGTTTAGGCAGATAAATAAATGGGAGCAATTTAGAATTTGCAATCCATTGTACAATAAATCCAGTTTTAATACAAATTGCTGTACACTCCGTAAAGAAAATATATGCTGTTCGTTTTATTATCAGAGATGAATCTTTCAAAACGACCTGAGGTCAATTGAAAACCTATCATACGGGTTAAGTCTTGTGACTCAAATTGATACAAGAAGCCAAACAAATAGGTCGTAGTTGATTCTGCTAAGAAGTTTGCAACGTGTTTGATTAAGGCCATCTTCCTTCCAGCGTGCCGTGACATTCTCCTCAGCAATCAGCTCATATCTGGCCAAATTTTTTCTCGTGCATGATTTGCATCAAATTCATCAAAAACTCCTTCACAACCTTTAACCCGATCGACCGTTATATTGTTTAGCTTGAGATGCACAAACAGCTCATCATCTTCACCACCCCAGCCGGTGAAGAGGTTTGAGGCTCCGTTTATCTTTTTCACGTGTTCCCAACTGAAGGCTGTCGCGCCCCCTAAAAATGTATCGTACAACCTGAAATTGCAAAAAAATATCGAAAATTGAATTAAGGTTCAGCTTTGGAGCATAGGAACAAAATACAAATGTATGAAGGCTTTAATTTTCACGGGTTATGCATCTTACTATCTCTCGGTAACTAAGTTATGTTGATCTTATGGGCCGGATACTGTAGTAATTCGAAAAAGGCTGTTTTTATGCTTAAAACATTTGCATAGTTAGCTCAACGATTCCCTGAAATACGAAACTTTTGAGTGGTGACGCTTAAAATGATTTTAAAATGCTTATTTACCCTGTTCTGTGGGGTAAGCACGCAGATGGACGTATAAACGATTTACCACGTTTAACGTCTATTAAATCTGCAAAAATTATCCAAAACTACATTTTCCCGATGCTAAATCATGACATTTATATAAATATACAAGCGTTCTCGGGCAGTGAAGATACAGGCGCTCGGTCACAATTATATAAGTTTAATTGTATTAGTTAACTGTCGGAACTTTTTCCATCCCAATCTGAACCCTTTCATAACATCCCCATTTAATAAGGCTATACTTTACGTTAAGAACAAAATAACATTTTTAAAATTTCGGAAGTGCGAATATTTTTGTTCCATTATTGCACTAAGTTTACCGAAGTGCTCTTATTTTTAACTTCAAAGAATTGACTAATTAATCGGTTTATGCACTGCAGTGATTTAAACATTACACTATTTTGCTCATGTTATTCTTCAATATCCTCCGTCACTCAAGGTTGCATTAAATTTGGCACAAATTTAAGTGCACAGTAAAATGCTGTACTATGGTTCGTTTAATTACTGGTAAACAGCAATGCAGTCCGTTTCTTCTTGCATGTTACTAGAGGTGTGTTTGAATTATGCAAACAGGGTCTCGTTTTATTTTGCTGATGAGGACTTCAAACATGTCAATTGCTCAGTAAGCTCACGGGTTGACAGGAGATTCGGTGGACAAAACACCTAAGAAAAATTTACACATTTTTGTGTCCTCCGTCAAACTTAAACACAGTTTTCACGAAGTAAACATCCGTGGAGTTTCATAGTGTCCTTGAAAAGCCAGTTATTATTTTATGGCTTCTAGCATCTGTAATCATTTGTAAGTTGGTATATCATTATCTTAACCTTCAGAACTATACTTTTGGAAGCATCTACCGATACAGTGGATCCTAAGGCTTACTTTTTAAATGAAGATTGCTGTTTCACCAAAGGTGGAGCACTCTCCGTATAACGAGGCAAAATGTCAAAACAATTCATTTTCGCAGCTAAATATAACAACCAGTTAGATCTAAATCAAACGAAGATTATGCTCTTTTAGTGCTCTGACAGGTCTTTCTTTAAAGCTTTTCCGTCCTATTTACTTTTTTTCAAGGTAAGACGAAATAGCTGATATTTTTTCCCCGTTTGCAATATTTCCTGAATCAGTACTTATTCATTTTCAGGCACAAGCAACAGGACCTACTTAGCAGTCTACAATACTTGCTTGCTTTGTATTCACCAAAGGCTAGAAGTTCAAGTTAGTTTCCAGCACGGTTCGTGAAAACCCTATCCTTAATTAAGCGTTAAATCGGTAGAGCATATCAGAAAAAAACAGAATTCAAAAAGTAGAGGATATAAAAGTAGAAAGTAGGTATTGAAATAATCTAATGTTTGGCAACAGAAAGCGCACCATAATTGAAACGTGCAGCTACGCAAATATCGAGCGCTGCCCAACTTTGCGGTACAAGGCAAAATACTGCACAATTTCCGAGATTACCCTAAAGCGAAGTAAAAAAAACCTTATGCCACTAATAAATCTAAAAGTTAACACCAGATTTAATTAAGACTACATTAAACTAACCAACGAAGCGTTAGCTATCTTAAGATCAACTAACGAAACTTAAAACCTAATCTTAAACTAATCAAACAAAATAAAGAACTCAAAACTAAACTAAAACCTGAACGAAAATATACATAAGTTCAATGAACCACGCTAACTACAGTAATTTAAAGTAAATAAGTAAAGATTTTAGTTCCAAAGGCAATCACGCCTAGCTGACAAATCTAAAACTGAACTTATGAATAAACTTAACACTTTTTTAAATGAAAAGAAAACTTAACTTAAAATAAAGCTTAACAAAGAAATGCTAGGACTTATAAATTAACTATTTATGGCGCGCTTTTTGCTTGCCAAACTTTAAATTATTTAAATCGTAGTGGAACCTAAATAAAACTTTCACACACAAAAAGTACGATTTTGAATCGACGGGCTCTCTCCTATGCGCATTCTAACATATTGGTTAAGTTGGTAGTGTTCTGTCTGCGTACATACAAGAAGAAACCCCGCTGCATCAAATGGTTTCTTTGAAACATTTACAACAGTCTCATAGCGCATACATAAACACTAAGAAGATTTTGGCATGATTAAGCCAAGGGTTGACTGTGCCACATGTTTAAATTATAAATAGCAAACGTAATTTTTCAATTATAAAACTGCTTCTGAGTTTGGATGTCGTGCAATAATGAATGAGAATACAGAATGTGGTAACCCATTAAAGATTCGGGTAACCCTGGAGAGCATTAATCTTACCTGCCTTTGTGTGCTTTCGATCGACATACGGTTACCAACTGACGGACGTTCTGTCCACATTCGTAGAGGATAGATGGTGAAGTTGGTACCTTGTCCACATCGTCTAAGATGAAGCAGTCTATTCCATGCAATAATTCACCCGGAGCACTTTTCCTTATCTCCTTGATGGCGGCATTAAAGAGTTTGGCGCGATTGAATGCGCCATCGCCCTCCTGCTCCGTGAGGATTATAACAGGCTGCTTCCTCTGCTTGCTCAAGAAGGGCAGCATACGGATGAGAAAATTAAACAAATGTTTCAGCCGTCCTCTGTAGGGTACAATAATGGCCACTTTTTCTGTTGTATCATTCCACACCGGTAGGGCTACTTCCCGGAGAACTTCGGCGTTCACTTCACTTAATTCTATCACGCTCGATGACATGCTGGTGTTGACTAAATAGTTATAGGGGGTAAGCAAAGGATGCGGTATATATTTCTGTGCAAAGTGCAAGCGTCCGCTGGAGGAGTAATAATATAAATTAAGGATATTCATGAGGACTAATAGGACGCCGGAGAAAAATAAGAGGTTTTTGCGTGTGCTAACACTGATCATGCTGATTACAGCGTGTGAATGTCGGGCAGAGCAAGGAATAGATTATCTTTGGAGAATGGTGAAAAGTATAACCACCTTTTTGTTTTTAAGCTAACTAAATGAGGGTTTTAACAGTGAAGTGTGTAAGTGGGATATTACTGAGTGGTTAAATGTCAACGACACAAGACTACAGTGATAAGAGGGTCAGGGTTTTACTCACATTTGAGCAGGTGAAGTACGAAGTATGTGGGGGCGTATTCGAATGAAGATTTACGTCGGTGAGTTGATGTGTAAGCGCGAAATTTCGTTAACAGGAAGAAACTATCCGCACTCTTGTTACTCAAAGTGAATTAACAGCATGGGTTAAAACTTTTATTGATACGATATGCAGTTCGTTGCAAGGGGATTCCTGTGCACGCGAGGACCTGCCGAGGAGGCTGAACCATTTCAAAGCCAATTGCTACAATAGAAAAATCTAAAATCGCTCAAGTTTTAGCTTTATTATATTGTTTTCTACAAATCAAATTTTGCAGGCTTCAATAACGTTTAGTTTTAGTTTTAAACCAGCACACATCAATTGAGGTTCACCGACCGCTAACGGTGGTAACGCTAGAGAACGCACCTCAGTGACCTCGCCCAAGGTTAGGTCCCACTCCCCTGACATACAGACGTTCGCCGTTGGTCGGGTGGTGGGTAAGCCTATTTTAACCTATTTTAGCCTATTTTTGTGTCCTTGCGCGAGGTTTGAGTACGCTACCCAACTTATCCTCGAAACTTTTGTATTTTACAGGAATATTGCGATCTAATGTTCCCTGAAATGCCCCGCCCGTCCTCTCTTCTGAAATCAGGTGCCCGGGAGCCTGAGGGGCGCATTTTGCACGCACCCCAGGCAGCCCCATAAGGAATTCCTACCAATCCATTTCTGTTTTAATGCATCCATTTTGTTAATAAATTCAATTAACTAAATTATTTACTATTTAAATTCATATTTAAATTATTAGTTCGTCAGTGCACGAAAATCTAAGTGCAAGCTTTATTGCCCATATTATGAATTGAAGGATACGATGTATTAAGATCATTTAAACATGTATTTAATTTAAGACTTTTTAAAACATAAGGCATCCCTTTTCAGGCATTTTGTTTGCTAACGATGTCATTTACCGAACAAAATACGTATAAAGTATGAGTTTTGAATTTTTTATAAAAAAATAAATAAATGAATTCATAAAGGCAGCCTAATCAATGATTGAAATGCATGCTAAGTAAGCAGCCATTTTTAAGGGCACGCTTTTGCAGGTGTACAGAAATAAGCTCCATAAAACCCAAAACCCTGACAGAACTGACATATTATCAGGTTAGAATGCATGTTAATTAATCTGAAAAACCCACTTACGTTAACAGCCTTTCCAATTTGTGCTTTTTAATGGCCGATTTCTAAGAGGTAGGGTGGTGCTTCCAAGAGCAATAACAGTGTGGTGTTTCAGACTTTTCAATTTAACTAAACGATGCATAAAACTGATATTCCTCCTATTCAACTGTAGTAAAATAGGCGAATTACTTTGAGCTCCCTATCGTTGCTATGGGGAATAACTCTTCGTGTGTTTATCTCTGCATTCATATCAATATATTCACAAAGTGGTTCTTTTTGTGTTTCCTTTGCTCACATTCACTTTTTGAGATCAATTTTTTTATAGTCTGCATATAGGCCTAAATGAAAAAGGGTAGGGGAATTAACCAACTTTTTGTGCTCTCTTAGAGGCATCTCACTGTGGTGAGGAAGCAACCTCTACTCCCCTCACCTCCCACTACCCCCATTCCCCTTCTATACAATCCTGGGCTTCGTAGTGGTCACGCGGCTTATATAACCTACCTAAGCCTTATATTTTTTTGGTCATCTGCTCGACGCCCTTCTCAACTAATAACAAGGCTTTAGATCTTAAGGCTACGATGATTAACCCTAACACCTACAATCTTCCAGACCCTGGTTCCTTAGGAGATAGAAGAAGTCTTCGGAAGGCCAGAGTAGAAGGAAGAGTTAACTGTGTACACAGTGGAACGGAAAGAGATAGAAGAGTGTTGACTGGCAGAGTAGTGCGTCCGTTCCCTTCTCAATTTAGCTTCGGAGTGATGAGTACATCAAGCGTCGCCGGCGCATGCCTTTTTCCGGTAGCCAATTAGGTGATGATGTCTTGATTCGCTTGGGCGCAGGACCTTGAGATGGACTGCGATTGGCTAGCGTTTGCGCGCCGTCAAACTGTAGCATACGTGCGCGTTGGCCAAGAACAGTTAGCGCCTAGCCCCAGGAGGCGGTGAGCACACAGGCAGGCTAGAGGTGCCATGCGTCAGCGGCTGGTCTTGGATTCCAAGTGGCTGCAAAAGGGCCACTACAAGGCCACAACGCCCGTTAGTTCTCACATTTCCCGTTAGAGATGAAGGAGCTATATTGCGGCATTTGACGTCATTCCACAACAACGGCATGCGTAATTGCCGTGTGCTCTTCGTTTTCTGTAGAAGTACACGTCAGCGGCTAGGTCACCTGCATTTGACCGAATGCCACCTGCACGAGTCCTACGTCAGTACTCGTGCAAACGCCCCAGTACAGTGCTCGTCAATGTCTGCTTTAATTAAATCTTCTCCAATTTTTATGCGTAAGATAAAGTTGAATTGATTTCTTTAGATCTGTATATGTTATTTGACCTTGACAGCATCTACTACACTTCTTTGTGTGCGGAGCTAAACTAACGCAAATGGCAACTGGAAACCGCCCACCATTCGCGCCATATTGTCCTTTGCTTCAAAATTCTGTTTTAGCTGTTTTCATCTATCGTTAAACATACGAAGGCCGGATCAAGCTCTTAGTACACTCCACCAAGTTTTGATGGAGTTGGTATTTACAGTTCTTCGAATCCTGCAAACAACCTTCAGGACGAAATTTAACTTGGTAGTTAAACGCATATCTGGACAGGTTATTTTTGATCAACTGAGTAGATTTAATAATAAGAAGAGCTTTGATTTGGAAAACTGCTCTCTTATTGAAAGTTATTGGGGGAAATAGACTCTCATTTTTGCTAAATCATGAGTATTTTTACATAAAAGGAATTCCGAAACTTTTTTCTAATATACATTTTGCTGTGGAAGAATTCCATAATTGGTAAAAAAAAAGGTGGATTAATAATCCCTTCCAGTCCTGGAAAATTTTGTGCGAATTTGATTCACTGGAACTTAAGCGAAATATAAGGAATTGCATTTAATTTCAGAAACAAGTAGCGATAGAAGTTTAAAAATTAATCTAAGCTATTCTGTGAAATTTTTTGGCAAAAATGCAGTAACAAAAAGTTCTTGGTAGGACGTTTTATTTAACCGCACAGCTGGTCATGTGCGTAAGGAAAGTTTCTGCATGTAACC
Organism: Ligula intestinalis; assembly: GCA_036362985.1. Taxonomy (NCBI): domain Eukaryota; kingdom Metazoa; phylum Platyhelminthes; class Cestoda; order Diphyllobothriidea; family Diphyllobothriidae; genus Ligula; species Ligula intestinalis. The sequence goes on from JAYGXS010000009.1 coordinate 12,171,370, forward strand.
GCGGGGACAGCCTAACGAAGGTCTTATTGAATGTAAGTCATGCAGAAATAGGTTCTGTTCAAGCGTCATTAAGAAATGGAACAGTCATAAGAATAATGAGTATTTCAAAAAATGGTTATAAACATGGCCTGTTTTTTTGCATTCGCAAATTTATTATGGATTTTAAAATCAATCTTTTTAAGCAAAAAATAATCCATTATAAAGAGAAAGGTATGATCTTTCATCTCTATTCAAATTTTATCGTTTTTCTTCAGATACATTACAGAACTTGTCAAGCGTCCCCGATTTTCCTGTGCGATAACCTTGGAAATAGTTAATTTACACAGAATTTCGTCAGCTTAATATCCAATAAAAGCACTTTTTGAAGAGGCAACCTATTGTGGAAACTTTTTAGACATGATAGAAATAAAACTATGCGTGGTATCTAGCAGACATGCTGTATGCTCAAAAATGTGGTTTGCTGTTTTGAAGCATTTTCCTATTTGACCAACATGGCCATCTGCATAGGAAATAGTATCCAAAAGCCCGTTTGTTCGGTAAATCCTATTAATTATATCATATTTTAAATGGTTTGATGTAAACGTTGAACAAACGGACAAATAGTAAACTTATCAATGAATACATGGACAACTAGTGCAATAAAAAGAGACTTTGTTCCACAATATATAATAACTACGCATCCAATCTTTACCATATAAATACAATATTTTGCTAAAAGGCAAGTTCTTATTGTAAAACATAAGCACTTGCTTTAAGTTTTAAACTTAACAATATATTTGAATTTATTGTTGGAATTTATAGCTATTTTGACGTCTCCACAAGCTGCGAATAATCGAGAAAATTTATTTTTCTCAACAAACACTTAGTATTTCTTATAGTTCCTTTAAATAATTAAATTGCCAAATGCTACTCAGCATTATTGAAAAGTTTTCGTAAATGCGTTCCCGCTGGCATGGGAGAAATAATCAAACATTTAAAAATCTAGGAAACTTGCTTCAGCACCCGCAGAACCGTACTCGCAGTGTTCAGGGTTATGCTTGGCTGGTGAAGGCAAATAAGCCCGAAACAGTTCTGTATCAAGTTACCCCCAGCTCCTCTCATATCCTCCTTACTGCTATATATATAGATATGAGCACTTCGTCAGTAGGCTGCTCCCCTGACTACGGGGTCTGAGTTAAATCCGCAGTAAATAACTTTCCAAGCTATGCCGTTTACCATACCAAAATAGTTTCGCGCTCAGCTCACATGTGCAGCAGAGCAGACACATCGCAAAGAGGGCTAAAAGTACACTTGCCACTGCTTATGTGGGTGTGATCGAATGCAATTTAGATGTGTGGGCGGCTGAAGCTGGAAGGTAGCACTCAGGTTAATACAGCAGCAGAAGCAGTCGATAGTGGAGAAATCCGTGATGACTCAGTTCATTCGCGTCCAGCAAAACGTTTTTGTTCGTGTCACTTCGGGGTCACCAATATAGCGGTTGCTTTAGGAAACCCTAGCCTCTAAGGTCTTAATGCACGAATTTTAAGAGGAGCTGGGACAAATAAGTGCGGAGGAGGTTCTATTTTGTGCACAAAAGGCATTGATAAAAACGTTGACAGTAAGAGGAAGAAACGAGTAGAGCCCCACGAGTGCGACGTACCGAGTGAGAGTCGAGTGACAGCATTACTAAGTCGGCCTTGAAGGTGACGATCCACCTTGGACAGCCTGTATTGTCCCAGAAACAGATGGCACACGTGCGAGAGGCACAGCACTGTAACAGGCGCCCGAAGTACA
>JAYGXS010000009.1:12184527-12199886 GCA_036362985.1 Ligula intestinalis
GCTGCCGGCTCTCCATTCGATCGGACCTGTCTGCCGCGTTCGATGAAATTTTGAGGATATTCGTTGACCAGGAAGAGAGGCTGGAGGTATTGTCATTCAAACTTCCGGTACTGCAGCTGAAGAAATGGAGAGGTTCTTCGGGAAAATCAAGATGTACTTGTGAATTTTCGAGCTCGTGACACGTGCTCATCATCAGATGAAATAAAAGGGAGTGAGGGAGAGGGATTTCGGTAGACAGTTAAAGCTATCAGGACAGTTAGGCCAATGGCGTATGGAGTGAGTCATAATTTGTGCAAGCGCGTGTTTGTGAGCGGCTTGTGGGTGGGAGGGGGAGGATGGATAGTGGGTCGGTAGATGTGACGGTGCTAATGGAAGGGGGAGGGTGGGTGGTGGGTCGGTGAATGTAGATGCGATAACGTTAGCTGTCGTCGATATGTGAATAGGTCGGGGTTCGGTAAGTTTGGATCTCAAGCTACCGTATTGCTCGTTCAAATTGATAGGAATGCCAACAACGAGGGAGCAAATATGGGCAATAAAATAAAGATTGCAGCGTTTTACCGAATTGGAAGGCAGTCATCGAGGTCAAGGGGTACAGGACCTGAGGCAAAGAACACGGGGCATACGGCATGGAGCAACAGCGGAGAAACGTTGGCCAGATCCTAACACACAGGTAACAACAAATAATTCCGAGTATGACATTGACATGATGAAGATCACAGCCACATATCCTGATCATGGGTGACTTCAGTTCTACGCACATAGCTCAGCACAAACCACCGAAGGCCACCTTTTGAACAGGAAGTTCGTGTTATTGCTTACCCAATGCGTCACGTTTGCAACTAGAGTGCGCAAAGGCTAACAGGACAACTGCCTTGAACTCGTTGTCAAGAGATCGCAGGACGGCATGTGTGCGTCACGTCATATCTACGTTCCTGCTCCCTTCCTTTCCCTACCAGAGGGCAATCACTGCGACAGCAATTGGATGAGTCTGAGCTTTCGGTCCCGTATAGGTACAGCAAGAATTGGCATGTTTTGTAGTCCAACTACGAGAAAATTGGGGGGTTGGGGGGGGGGAAGGTAGCATTCGTGTTTGCTTAAGTCCACGCTCATTTCGTCTCATCGTGTCGTTTCGGCATGCGTCCGTGACACCCTTCCGAGTACTAGGAGCTGCTTTTAGATGTAATATGTATATGCTGAGGCGGCTAATACTAGTTACCATATCTACTAATAGTACTAAATTATATTGTAACACAAGTTCAGTAGCCAAACAATCCACTAAATGGGAGCCCTGTTCTTATTCCCCTTTGGGTTGAGCATGCTTTGCGTGCGCGTATGTGGATATAGTACACCATGGACTTCCTATAGTGGGTAGTTGGCCAGATAAACTTTCTTCCTCGGTCTCACTGCTTGGCGCTCGTCACTTGCGGACTTCTGTAACATATCCCTAGTATATATTGATCCAGGTTTTGCAATGAAATCAGCCTAGTAGTCATTGTTGTGCTAGTAGACAATGCCACATCTATTGTTGCTACTTATTTTTACTTACAATTCTCCGGCAGCTCCATGTTTCGTTGAGAAGCCAAATTACCTGCCAGGGCATGTAGAGTTTACATCAACCACGGTAAAAAAAGGCCCCCGCGTTTAGCTTGCGATAACCAGTCAAGCATTCCAGCTATCAACCTTTAGCTGCGTCTTATTAGAACACATGCGGACGTGAAATAGGGATCATAGTTTGTCGAACCGTGTCTTCACTTTCTTCAATATGAAGTTCAAGTCAAGTCAAATTTATTAAAGGAAATATAGGCAAACGCCTTTGAACTCCCTCTTGGTTCATAGGATTTAAGAAATGTATCGGCATAGCCAAACATTCCATAAAAGTCGTTGACACAATTTCAGACGACTTCTCGCTTGTTTCAAGTAATAAACTCACACTCAGTTTACACGAGCCAGCAGTGTAACTGAGGAAGAAGAGCAGACAGTGAAAAAACTCCTAAGGCTGGCTCATAATTCAATATGGAATGTCATTTGTGGTTTTTAAGAGAAAAATTGTCGCTCGTGGGGGAAGTATGTGAATGATAGGGGCATGATGCTTCTGTGAATTTTGACGGCAGCCATGGCGTCCAAGACGAGTAATATCTACATCCAAAGGACCATACGAGGAGGAGACCTCGGAGTCCCGAGAACGTCCCGAAGACCGGAGATGCGACCATGATACGCCTTTGTTGTGCCAAGAGCCGAGGAACCTGCCACGTCGTCAGCAGTCAGTCGATACAAGAAAAGGTGTGACAGGGCCGCGTAGCCTAGGCCCATAGGTGCGGTAGATGTGACCTCAGACACGATCGGCGCAGATCGCATAGTGAGCAGAGACGTCATAGCTAGGTAATGGCTGAAACTCATTTGGTTAATTGCTAATGATAATACTACTTACAAATTACTATTAGTATATATTTATAGAATTTCTAGCATTTCAGGTTTGGATGAAGAGCGCTTCAATTTTTGGATTCGGAACACTTCAGTGATTGGATTTGGAGTACTAAATCGCGACGATACTCATTTAATCGGTCTAGGTTTGCCTGAAAAACATCCACGGAAGGGGACATGACAATATCCACAAGAAGGGCATTCCATGCCTGGATTACCCTCTTAGAGAAAAAGAATTTTCTTGGGTCAAGTCTTGCCCCAGTCACACGTAATTTGAGGGGGTGTCCTCGCAGCCTAGATGTGGTGGCCTGCTCAAAGAATTCATTTGATTGGAGGCAGCAATCCTGAACACGCAACATGCGAAATGCCTGGATTAGGTCCCCACGTAGCTGCCTGTAATCCAGAGGAAACAAGTCAAGATTTACCAAGCGGGTCTCATAAGGGAGGTTCCATTGGCCTCGTACTAATTTTGTCGCACGTGTTTGTACCCTTTCGAGGTTTTTTTGTCTTTGGCTGTCCAAGGTCTCCAGGCTTGGATGGTAAATTCCAGTTGAGGTCGCACGAACGTGCCGAGTACCTTGTAAAACTTCGCAAAGGCGCGCTTGATTAGATACAACCTGGATATTGCGGATTCAGCCACTTTCAGGACGTGGAGTGATGGCTTCAGTGAAGGCGTGAACCACAACCCCAGGGCTTTCTGAGCCTCTACCTCTGGCAGCGGCATGTGATTCAGGTAATACATCCTCCGAGGCGTAGTGCTGTTTCTACTAAAGCGTATTAGGTTGCATTTGGCCACATTGAATGGCATGAGCCAAAGGGTCGACCATTGCTCCAGTCTATGCAAATTTGCCTGGAGGTTTATTTTATCGTCTTGGTTGCGTATGACCTTCCAAAGATTTATGTCATCAGCAAACATTGCGATTTCGTAGTCTAGTCCGCTTATGCAGTCATCAATATATATAAGGAGAATAGGGCCAAGAACAGATCCCTGTGGAACCCCACTCTCAACTGCTACCTCCGCCGACCGCTGTTCGCCACTACATACGGTCTGGGTACGACCAGTCAAGAAGTCTGCGATCCACTGCAAAAGGTTTCCCCTCACCCCTATGCGGCTGAGCTTGTATAAGAGACGTTGATGAGGCACCGTGTCTAACGCCTTCTTGAAGTCTACGAAGACTGTATGCACCGTATTCCCTTCATCGATCGCTCGGGTCCATTGTCCTAGACAATAGAGCAGATTGGTCAAGCAGGACCTTCCCCTGCGGAATCCGTGCTGCTTATCAGAAAGAAGTTGATGTTGCTCCAAAAAGTGCATCAGCTCGCATTTGACTATGCGTTCCATAAGCTTGCAGGATATTGAGGTGAGGCTGACCGGTCTATAGTTATTTGCAGTCGCCCGACTCCCACGTTTGGGAATGGGTGAGATCCACGCTGCCTTCCAATCGGGTGGCACTTGTCCAGTATTAAGAGAAGCTCGGAAGATGAGGTGCAGGGGTACCGCCAACTCTATGGCTAGCTCTTTTAATAGCTTTGCAGGTATCTCATCCGGACATGACGAATTCGTTTCTTTGAGCTGAAGAAGTTGTCGCAGAACGGTAGCTTCCGTGAGTGCAACCGAGTCTATGGTCTGGATCACACCCACACTGCTTAGAATTTACAGAGCATTGTCTCACTATTAGGAAGAAAACTTACCTACAATCAACTACTCATAGAAACTTAGTAATTCCTATAACAGTATTAAAAGTTTCAGAAATAAGGCATGCATACTCTTTTATCGATTTACTATAACAGGTGAAGGTATGAACTTACCGCCTGATGTGTTTCTGTAGGCACTTGGTGCCATCCAAGAGGTAAGATTGTTAACTTGCTTCACATTTTTTCTGCTACGACTCGTGTTTGCACTCCTAAGTCTTTATACTGATAGTAGTGGTAGTAGAATTTTTATTTATATTAAACTGATATTGGGAGAGTGCTAGCACCATTAAAATTAGAAATAATAATAAGTTGTATATTTCAGGCCCAATGGGCCTCATTAATAAACCAAAAATTCGATAACACGAAGTACTAGAAATAATTGGTTTAACAAACAGTATCCGTAGTCTATAGCTATAAGACGAGTATAACTGTTTAGAAGCGAATTTGTTAGATTAAAAAAAATTAATATCGCAGTGTCATGCGGAAGCTGAAATTCAAGGGCACACACAGATGAGCCACATCGTTATCTTGATTCTGACTATTTATTCTGGTACCCACTGCCTCTGTTAGTAGGGGGGGGGGGCTTGGAAGCAAACTCAGTCGAAGCTGAGCGTGGGGCAGAACAATAGGTATTAACGAAACATTACTGGTAAAGACGGGTTCCCGGCACTACACATGGGTTTCCCAAACTGGTGCGGCATAATGGAACATAGGGAACCCACCAGTTTATGATCGTGATGGGCACCGCCGTATGAGATCCAAAAGTCCGTCAAATCTACAAGACCATCGTTGGGGATGTCTGAGATGTGACCAAATATAAGGCTCTGATGATGGTTGATGACCAGCGAAACGAGAGCCGTCAAGATTGCGTCCTGATTCCTGGGGACACGAGTCAGAGGGAGGTAGTTTTAAGAAGGGATCCTAAATTTCCGATGGTCCTTTTTTCGGGATCGTGGAGAAAGCTGCCCTGAAAAGATGAAGAAAACAAAAGGTTAATAGATTCAGTGTTAAGATTCAGTGTTAAGATAAATGTGTTAAGATAAATGTGCAGTCTTCGCTTGAATGCACATAGACAAGTCAACGCCCGAATATCAATCGGCAAATTATTCCCAAGATAGCTATACCTAGAAGCAAAAAATAGAGATCGTTTGGAAGTGGAAGATGTAGGAGGAATTATAATCAACGTTGAATTTCTTAGGTTGTAAGGGCGAGTAACGGGAGTAAGGGCAAAAATCTTGGGGAGATTTGAACCATTATTAAGGCGAAACAGGAAACAAAACCCTGCTTCCATTCTCCTGACCCAAAGAAATTTCAGTTTCGTTATCTCACATTTATCTGAGTAGGAAGTATCAGAAAATGCCGGATAGAGGACCCTTTTAGTGAATCTTCTTTGGACACTTTCAATTTTTGAACGGCTAGATTCGTTCATTAGACCGAAGAATGGACAACAGTATTCGAGAATAGGAAGCACATACATACGATAAAGTCTTAGCTTCATTTCGGGAAGGTAGACATTATAAGAGATGAAGCCGCATATCTGAGCAGCTTTTGCTGTAATTCTATCAGCGTGAGGTGAAAGATCTAATTTATTGTTGTAATTTAAGCCTAAGTCCTTAATGTTAGAACATTCACTGATGGGGAAACCTTGAAAATGATAGGCTGTGGCAGCCTTTTAGGCCCAAAACACATGAACTGACACTTAGGAGGCGAGAACTTTATCTGCCACGTGGACCTCCACGCAGATAGAGCGTCCAAATCAGAATGAATGCGTTCTAAGCATCGCTCAGCTGTAGAGAACGAGTATACACATTTCAAGTCGTCCGCGTATATATACGATTGAGAGTGCTTAACTATTGTTGAGATATCATTTATATAAAGCAAGTACAACAGGGTGCCCAGAACGGTACCTTGAAGGACACCGCTTAAAATAGTGGAAGGGGTAGAGTATAAGGACCCCACTAAGACCTGTTGTTTTCGATTAGAAATATATGATCTAATAAAGTCAATAAGAGGACTACAAAATCCTATAGCCTCTAGTTTGGCTAGTAGTCTCCTATTAGGTACTTTATCAAATGCCTTACTAAGATCAAAATAGATGACCACCACAGATATATGATCATTACGAAGAGAAGTGAGGAGATTAAGAAAAGACATATGACATGTTTCACAAGATCGGTCCGGTAAAAAACCATGCTGAGATATATTTAATATTTGATTGCTTATGCAAAAATCTGTAATTTTATTGGCGATTAATTTTTCAAGCAGTTTAGCTAGAGAAGGTGTTTTATGAACACCGCGATAATTTTTAAATGTCAGATCTGGAACCAGATTTAAAGACTGGAATTACAATAGAAGTTTTCCAATAATCAGGAAAAAACCGTTTTTGGGAAATATTGTGAATAATTTGCTCAGTAAAGGAGGAAAATCTCTTAAGTGCTTAATAAATGAGTTTGGAATGTTATCCATCCCGGCTGAATGTGAATTGTTGAGACGAGCTCTTTCTTTATTAATACTTTTAGGTGAGACATCAATTGAGGTGAGATTTGCATCACACATCAGAGGTATTTCGGGTGTTGGACTAGTCTCAATTGTAAAGAACTTGGCAAAGAAGGAATTTTACATTTCTGCTTTGGCCAAATCCTCTGTAACAAAGCGATTACTGCTATCGAGTAAAGGCGGAATGATGAACAGAGTAAGGTGAGAGCACACTCCAAGTACTACCTTAGAGGACAGCAGTACGACAATACAGTTTCAGGTTGGTACGGTAGGATAGTCTAAGTCAGTGCAACAGGAATAGGGTAATATTAGTGCTGCCCGTAGTATTAGTGATAATGGTGATAATAGCACATCCGGGAATGCCTTCGTTTCCGCCCTCCCAACTCGATTCGCCAGGCTGTGTTACCTTATTGATAACGAGACGCTATTATGTAATATCCCAGTTTCTGTCATATCTTAATGTCACATGGTGCTACTTGCAGTTATCAGGCTAACTGTTTGATTTATTGCAGTATTTTAATCTTTCTTGAGGTTTAGAGGACATCCCCTGTCTAATAGGAGGTAATATGCTCTATAATCAAGTGGGGTTGCTGTATCCTATAACTGTGTGAAGGGCTGAAAAGTAAGCAATAATCAGGGCAGATGGGAATAGGAGCTTACCACATTTTCTTTCGTCTTCACCTGCTGTTTATATAATGCACCCGTGTTGGCTTGTCTTGCGTCCTATGTGCGGGTTTGCAGATCAGCAGATATAGGCAGGCGGATTTGGTTGGACTGCACGGAAGATTTGGAGTTTTTTTTAGCGATGTGGCCATTTGCGTCTATCAGTTTACTTTCTTAAACACTTTTTCGATTGAATGCACTGATTGGGTTTTTAATGGCCAATGACTGCCGGATTCGCAGGTGGGAGAGTGCACCCATTTAAGGGCTCGTAGACAAGTTGAACACTTTTAACGTTTTTGTTGGGTTTTCCGTATGTAAGGACGATAGGTATAAATTTGTAAAACTTGTCTAATTTGAACGTTTTTGACCTCCAGAGAGCTAGCTCGGTTAAAATTCTGTTCAATAGGGCGCGTCTCACTCTAGAAATCAGCTAAGCTGGATGAGAAGTTATTTCCTATCCTTTTTGATACAGTTCATAACGATACGTAGTGGGAGGAACATGGTCGTTGTAGAGCGGTGGGCGTATTTATACATTTGGCAAAGCAGGCCGGAAGGGAACCAGGTGGGTAGTGATTACGGCTTTAGCGTCCATTGCTCGCATAACCACACTGATCATCCCTGGATGGAAACCACATTTGGTTGCCAATAGAGGAGGTTATGCAAGTTCTAGGAAGCAGTTTCGAAGAAGATGCGATCATAGGAACGAGAGTTTTATTTTCCTGACGTTTCGGATTCTGTCGAGAACCCTTAATCATAGGTAATCGTAGGAAAGTCGGAGACATGTGCAGGAAAATGCATCAATGCATCACGTCAGGAAAATAAAACTCTGGTCCCAGTGATCGCATTTTCTCCTTCTGAACCACATTTGTTGTTGTTGACGTGCTGCAAGGTTCACTAGAACCTCAGTCTAGAAAGAGAATGTCAGCTCGAGTGGAGACTGTCCTGTAGGGCTTTGAAACTTGCTTTCCACTTCGTCGTCTACTTACCCTTACTCCCTTTTTGGGTGACCTAGTTAGTCGGTGTGGCTTAATGGCCATATTCCTTGGAGAACTTCCCGTATTAGGAAGGGAAGCCCGAAAAAGGACTTTGACCTCGGTCCCGTAGCCTGGCTTTGGTCACTCACGGCTTCTTTTCTTTATCAGTCTCGATCAGAGATGCGATCTGACATGTCCAAAAGAATTCGTGCCTTCCTCGTAGAACTTCAATTTTCCGACTTTAAAGTGAAATGGATTATGAAATGGTTTTCATCATCCTTCCCAAAAACGATGATGCCATCGAGATACATCAAACGTGTCATCGGAATAAGCTGTGCGAGATTTGATTCATTTATCTTGTGGAGGGGCATGCGTCTGAATTCGTATAGCCCGGAGAGAGTTAAATAGCAGTAATGCGGTAGAGCCAATATTTCCAGAATTACTGAGGCAAAATTTTCACTTCTTCTGCTACGACTCGTACTGTCACTGTGGTGCTTGCACTGCTAAGTCTGCTAAGCGTAGAAGTGTTGTGCCTATGCCAGGACTCCTTGTTCTAGTAACCATAGTTGCTAAAGCTAGTAAGTGGCAAGCTACAGTGCGGTCTAGTTGTGCATTTAGGAAATTTTAGTCTATTTTGCAGTCATAACCTATATGTGGAATTTTTGGTAAACTGAGTGGTTAAAGAAACGTGTATTTAAAACTAGCCGAAGATCAATCATGTATTTAGGTCTTCTGATACGCTATATCGCTGAAACTTCTACAGCTCTAAGAAAACTTTGTTGACAGCTGCGTTTTGAAAATGTATAGGCTGCGACTGAACAAGTAAACCTGGTGTGCCCCAAATGCGCACAATTTAACTTCATCGGTTACCCTAAGCCAGTGGTTTGAACTCACAGAGGGATTACAACCCTTATCACGACTAAGTAGACTAGGTTGAGGTAATCTAGCAAAAATAGGCAGCAAATCTACCTGCAACGTACGAATGACAATTATCACTCTCAGTGCGTTGGTTGGAAGCCAGGCGTATCAAGGATTCTTCGATTCTTTGCACTCGAATTTTTGCAGATGTGTATATTCTCGATGTTTGTCCGTTTAGCTGTACACCGTCAACCTTCGTGGACGGTAAGGTTCCCAATGCGATTTTTTGTGAATACATTGCAGATGACGCTGGCGAAGCAAACACGCGTACACTGACAGGAAAAGGAATTTTGTAGTACTTGTTCCTGTATGAAAATTATTCCTTGTGATCGAAAAATAGAACAAGTGTCCTCCTTCTGTTGTTCTCACTGAAAGCGTCCTGGCCTTTAAAAGAAGACTGTGTACCGATAGCGAGTTCAAAGGCGCTGCCTATATTTCCCTTAATAAACTTGACTTGACCTGTTTTAATATATCTGTGTAATTTGCACGGGATAAAGTCTTGTGGTGGAATTATCAAGTAACCTAAAGAAAACTTTGGTTGATCTATACGCGTACGTTCGGGTTTGACCTTGCATAGATGACTGCAAAGTTGTTTCCTGTTTATAAGCTCGAACATGATCATTTCAATGAATACTGCGAAATTTCCACAACTGGATGCAACTTTTTCTATATAATAAGGAGCCAGATTAAGGCCAGTCGGTTATTTTGAATATGACAGAACCCTAAGACCGTCCACCATTTTTGTAGCCAGATTGCTGTTGATCTACGCAGACAACTTGGGGACGATCAAATAAGACAGTTCCAATGCATTTAGGTTTGTCGTTGCGCACCATTACTTTCAACATGTATAAGATACACTGGTGCGGAAAAATACCAAAGCATTTAATAAAATAAACGCAACTGACACTAATACTGCCTCCTTTTTCACTGAGTTTCAAGTGCAACATAGTAAAATGGTTTGCAGTCGGCGGCAAAGGACGGCTATCGTGAAAGATTGTATAATCCGATACACTGTAAGTGGTCTCACAATATGACACCACGCAAGAACATGACATGCTTACAAATCCACGCTCAATATTATGATTGCTTCAAGCATAGCTTAAACTGACACTAAAAGTTTATTATTTTCGTGGTGATCATCACTGAATATGGTGGACTTAGTCGCAAAAGCTCACTAAATTCACAATTGTGTTCTGATTGGGCACACATTCTTGCAGCGGCGTTTGACAAAAGTTTACCTGTCCCAGAAATCTTCCGTTGTTATCAAATAACCAAACACGATATTTTTTGTGAATTTAAACGAATACGGACGCATTGCTCAACCCTTTTTCGGTACTATATTGCATGCTCTTGCAAACAAACACGGCGGAAAAACGACCCAGAAAGTTTCAGGAAATAAATTAGAATGGGTGGACTAGGAGGAGTCTTGGCAAGCATTACGAACATATAAGAAGGTGGTGCGACAGCCCCATAGGACCAGGAGCAAACTGAAACGGGCTTATTTAAGACCAGTGTTTGACCTTGACCGCGGTTGGTTCAAATTGCAGGCAAAGTGGAAGATTTATATAAATCGATTTATTCAAGAGAAGAAACGACTTTTAGTCTTTGTATTTATCATACAAATCATCTCTATTAGCATCGTTTTATTTGGAGCCATGACAAATTCCAAGTGTCCCACGTGCAACAATAATGTTACTAGCAGGAGTAAGGCTGTTTTCTGTGCCCTGTGTAAACAATGGGTACACATAAAATGTGCAAAATAGCGGCAGAAGTATATGAAGTCCTGAAGAAATACGACTTGGAAGGGCTTGTTCCCTTTTGCAGCACATGGAGGGTAAGTTTTCTTGGCAAGGACGTGGATGACACAAACACCGAGTAACAAGAGGCAGACCAAGCTCTGCAGCAGGATGAAAATCAGCCTGAAATTCAGAAGACGGATTCAAGCAGCTTGAAACTGGATGCAACGACGCCACCGGCGACGGCGGCACCAGTGGAAAGCCTGCAACCTAGAAACACGCCTCTGGTACCACTCACAACAATAAATGACGACAACGTAGGATGGCAAACACCGAAAACGACAACCAGAAATGCAGATCCGCAGGGAGTGTCGATGGATGCTCAATCGAGCACCAAAGCATCGACTGAACAAAGGATTGAAAGAAGGCACTGCTATTCTTTAATATTCCGAAATCAAAAGGGGTCGAAGCGGAAACACGTGTTTAGCATGACTCAAGAGAAATGAGCAAAATCATTCGAAAAAGGCTGTACACAAGCGTTGGCCGAGTATCGTGTGTTCAACTCTTCAGACTGGGTATTAAACCTGCTGAAGGCGCAAGGCCTAGACCACTGAAGGCGGTCTTCAAGTCCGAGCAAACTCCAAAACTTCTGCTAATCCGTGGCTGGAGGCTTGGAGGAAGCAATATCTCGATGCGAGCAGACCTGTCGCCTGAGGACAGAATAAAACAGCACAAGGTAGTCGCAAAACTAAAACAACGTCGTGCAGAGGGTGAAAATAACCTCAGCATAGTAAATTTTCGGCTTGTCCAGAAGAGGAAACCCCTGTTCAAACCATCATGTGTTTTTGTCTCGCAAGGCTTCCCGGACCCATTATCTTCCAAAATAGTCCACTGTTAGAAAGATCTACGATAAAGGATTTGGGTCTCACTTACACGAATAAGCTTGCATTATCACCTAATTCAGATCGAATTTCTGCCAAGGCCACACAGATATGTGGGTTTACATCGCATATTTTTTTCCTGCCAGAAATGAAGTTAAAACTATACTACATGTTTGTTCTTCCTATACTAGAATACTGCTGTCCGATTTTGGTCTCATGACCGTAGTAAGATTGAAAAGGTTCAGCCAGTTTTCCCTCGTAAAATATTTTCTGTTTCTGGGTCTGGTATGCGTTAAACAGACAGATGTCAGTTAGCAGACATTAAATTTTTTTGGGTAAGAAGACTCGAAGCTGATATATGCTTTCTGTTTCGCGTTAACAATAGTCCTAATCTCCCACAAATTAACGCTCTCCTTCCGGTAGACCGACCTTACGCCACTCGTAACTCTTCCATGATAATTTTACCACCCCGTAGCTCCACGCCTAACCGTTCCGGATGACCCTTTCTTAACTTAACGCTATATTATTTTTTCCCATGACCATGAACGTCTCGAACCCTCAACATCAGGTCCCAATCTAATCACATCAAACCCTGTTACCTATAGTTTTTTGAAAATCGGTCGCCCGCTGAACTCATCCACCGATTTCGGAGTTTTTTTTACTGCCAATGACAATAATTTTATAAGAGTTCACTGTTTATCATTAATATTTTTATTTTCACGATAGCACTAAGTTTGTAATGACAGGGCCCCTTGGGCCTTAAATATAATAATCAGGTTTATTTGTGAAGCACATCTTTGGCGCCGACAAATTATTATATATATAATGGCCCAGGAAGCTCTGATAGACCTATAAGCATCCTGCTAACGAATGCGCAAAGCCTACTTAATAAAATGGCTGAAATACAAATCCCTATGGAGCAGAAGCGCCCTGCGATTATTGCAGTGACAAAGACCTGGCTATCCGAGTCAGTAAAGGATAGTGAGATCGATGTTCCTGGGAACCGCGTCTTCCGCTGCGACCGTATTAAAAGGACACATGGGGGTGTCTTGGTGTATGCTACTGACGGCTTAGTGGTATCAATGCTAGAACGCGCACGCACCGAAGACAACCATGTAGAACAACTCTGGTTGTCGGTTAAGGCCGCAACTGGTGCAACTTCAACCGCGGGTGTTATATATCGAAGCCCTCAAGCGAACGGTATAAACTGGTTGACTACAGTCAAAACGTTTGCCAGAAGGTTGCGGGTCTGTATTGTCGGTGACTTCAATTGCCCACATATCAACTGATCTCATCTGATCATCGAAGGTCCTGCCTCTGAAACGGAGAACGCTTTGTTAGAAATGACAAACGAAGCCCATCTTGTACAACACGTTGCCCAGCCTACGCGGATACCTGACTCGGATATGACCTCCTGTCCGGACTTGATATTTACAAATGGCCACACGAAAGTATCTCATGTTCGGGTTTCCGCATCCCCAGGCACCAGTGATCATGCTACTGTCTTCGCAGCATTCCACATAACAGGATCGCCGTCAACGCGTAGATGCTACAAACCGGCCTACTGGACGACTGACTACAATGAAATGAGGCAGAGCGCTATGAACCTATCCTGGGAACTGAGTAGCTCGGCCAATGTAGAAGAACGCTGGAGAATGATCCGTGGAAATATTAAGCGGCTATGTACCGACTTTGTGCCCCTTAAGCTCTGTGAATGGGCAGCCTGTCTTCCACCAGGGATCGATGGTGAGACAAAACGCAAGTTAAAGGCCAGAAACCGTGCCTACAAAGCCCTCATGGTCCTGAAAACTACCGAAGCAAAAGCAAAATAAAAAGCACTTAGAGATGAATGCAAACGTATGATGAGGGCGAAGAAAAAAGCATACGAAGATGACCTGGTGAAAAACGTTGACACCCAGCCAAATTGATTCCATTCATTTCTGAAGAGAAAGCGTCGTGAAAATCCTGGCATCCAAGGTCTCCACAATGCATATGGTGTGCTCGAAACAGATGAGTTATGTATGGCTGAACTTGTCGCTCAACAATACTCTACTGTTTGCCCATAGAGGAGAACATCCGAGTTCCAGGAAGCAGTTCGGTAGAAGAAGCGATTACTGGAACTATCACTGGAACTGGATCACTATCTGCGCATGTCTCAGACTGTTATTCTATTACCTATGATTAAGGATTCCCGAGGAAATCAGAAACGTCAGGACAATAAACCTCTTGTTGCAGTGATCGCTTCTTATTCCTACGCTTCTGTTTACTTGTTACCATCGCCCGACAGTGAGGATTTCGATATCCCTGACCAAACTGACGACGGCATAATAATTTCTACTGAAGATGTAGAGAATGCCCTAAGTAGATTGATACCTACTAAGGCCGCTGGACCTGATAAGCTAAATCCGAGGGTTATTATCAAGCTAGCTTCTATAATCGCACCAAGCATCAGAGCACTGTACGCTTGAAACTGCAACGGTACCAGATGACCGGAAACAGAGTGTAATAATTCCGAGGTACAAGGGTGGTGACCGTTTTCTTCCCCAGAATTATCGACCAGTGAGCCAGACCTCGGCGTTTGTGAAAGTACTTGAAAACTTAATCTGTCGCGAAATCGATGCCCACATTGGGCCAGCCACAATCCTACCGACAGAACGACACGGCTTTGTTAAGGGCAAATCATGTACCACAAACCTCATGGTGGCACGTGAAGCTTGGTGCGAAGCAAAAGAAATACGACTGCCGGTTCATGCAGCCTTAATCGATCTTAGCAAGGCGTTTGATAAAGTTGATCATGTGCTTTTCCTGACCAAACTCAGTAATACGCTGGTATCTAGAACTGTAATCAATTGGATAAAGAGGTATCTATTAAGTAGACAATTCCGGCGCAGATTTGGCGAAGCGTGTTCCTATGCGTTTGAGGCTCGTAGTGGACTACCACAAGGATCGGTGCTGGGTCCCAGACTGTTTTCAACATACGTTGCGGATATCCCATCAAGACTTGCATCCCCATGCCTTCTGTTCGCGGACGATCGCAAGGTATGGCGTGTCACACGCAACGCTGAAGACACAATGACGTTCCAAAATGATCTCAATGCGATCCACGAGTTGTCAATAAAGATCAAGATACCGGTAAATGTGACCAAATCAAATTTGTTAATAATGAGAAGAGACCGGGACCACCCGCCCTATACAATGAGGAACATGACACTGGCTACTGTTAGGAGTACTCGAGACTTTGGGGTTATCATTCAGGACGACCTCAAGACCCGAGAACAAACAATTTTGGCGAGACGCAAGGAGCTAGCACTACTTTGGATGTTCAAAAGAGCATAATGTTCACGTTCATTCGCCTGATCATCTACTCATAAAACTTGTGCCAATGGACAACGATTGTAATCTCTGTATCGAGCAGACCCATGCATACGGAAGATGCGATGTCCTCAGCTGATTTGTGATACCCGGGACAGAGGAGGTGTCCGGCTTCTTGTCTATCTTCTCAGAGGTACCCTGAGAATCCTCTGTGGGCCGACTCGTTTCATCATTGTCGTGATTGTCAAGAGTCATCGGACTAT
>JAYGXS010000009.1:12203729-12214275 GCA_036362985.1 Ligula intestinalis
TTAGGTTTTTTCCGGTCTTCGAGGTGTTGGAAGGCGCCCAAGAGGTGTATTACCAACTCTTTACAATTGCCTGTAAACTGGCATTATAAACATATTATTATTGAGGGTAGAAAAAGCTCGTTTGACGAGGTATAGGATCGACATCACGGACTTGGCTACCTTTGTGCAATGTAGGGAGGGTTTAAGTGAGGGCGTGATCCAGACTCCCAAGTTTTTCTGGGCGTTCAATTCCTTCAATGGTATCTCATTTATTCGGTAAGCCGTGCCGTTTGAAGATCCGGATTTGCCGACTCGAATGGTGGTGCACCTGCTCTCATTGAACGGTAAGAGCCAGTCTGCCGACCACTTTTGAAGTCTTTTTAAATTTTCCTGTCAGTGCACTTCGTCAGCCGCAGTTCGAATTACGCTCCAAAGTTTTCTATCATCGGCAAACATGGTGATACCGCAATCCATTTCCCGGACACAGTCGTTGATGTAGATAAAAAAAAAGATAGGGCCGAGAACGGAGCCTTGGCGAACACCACTCTCAATCTCAACCTTGGCTGACTGTTTGTCGCTGACATGGACAGTTTGCGAGCGACCGATTAGGAAGCTTTTTATCCACGTAAGGAGCCTACCCCTTACTCCTATGCGGCTGAGTTTATAAAGGAGGCGGTGGTGCGGCACACTATCGAAAGCCTTTTTGAAGTCAATATAGACAGCATGCACTGAGTTTCCACTATCGACTGCCTCAGTCCACCGTTCTAAACAGCAAATAAACTTTGTCACGCAGGATCAGTATATTGAGGGATATGTGGGAAAAATTATAAATATAGCATATACTAGTCCTTGTCTCGCAGAAATAATCGAGAAGTATGGTGGTGGATCGTGTTTTTTTATAGGGTGTTTTATCGAGCATCGGACTCTAAGTTGAAGTCTGATAGCTTCGACGCTTTCTTCCTGAAAGTGGGACCGATGCCATTCTTGAAAATATAAATTTTAGCTTCTGTCATAGTTCTGCAGCATTTCGATTATTTTCTCAATGCCAATGTTTCTGTTCTTCTGTGCAGGGTGGTTTATCTCGCTTCCGAATGTGAAAAAAATTTCACTTTATGGACCTATAGAAAAGACTTGATATCCAAAAGCACGGCCAGGTTACGTCATTTGATGATTCTCGGCGAATGTGCACACAATAAATTAGCAATGGGTTTCGCACATTGTACACTTAATTTCGATTTCGATAGGACCTTTGATGGTGATGACAATGCTCTGCTTCTTTTATAACTTTCCGTTATGCTTTTAAGAGGCGATCATCGGCTCCAGAAAACAAAAGATATCGATCGTATTACACTGATTTAAATCGCAAAAAACCGAAACTAGATAGTTGTAACGAAGAGAATGTAGCGGGAGAAATGGAGATTGCTAAAAGTAGAACTCCACAGGAGATGCGAACTCGGCGAGAGCAGTCTTCGAATTCTGAACGAGGAGATCTTCCATGTCCCGAGGTCACTCCTATGGAGAAAGCCGATAACACTAACAGCCTAGTCGGGATGGACAACAGTCCATCTCCATCAGCACCGACAGCTCCCTGCATGCAATCTCACGCAAGAGGCAACCGCCTGCATAAAGTGGTGACTAAGTCTAAATTGAGCTTTCTTTACACTAGTGCCCAAAGTCTTCCATCAAAAATTTATGAACTTAAGGCAGTATTTTCGGAGCGGAAACCTGATTTATTTGCCATAACGGAAACATGGCTAAAAGCAAAAATCGCAGATTCGGAGATTTCGATTCCAGCAAAACCAGCTTTTCCGCAAAGACCGCCAAAACGGACAAGGAAGTGGGGTTGTCGTGCATGTCAGAACTAAAATCTCTGTTGTAGAAAGAGAACACACTCTAGCCCTGAAGTATGAGTTTGTTTGGTTAAAGATCAAGACGGTAAATTCACATAACCTTGAATTCCTGGCCGTATACCGGCCACCAAACATTTTGAGTAGAGCTGACGACTAATTCCTTGGTCTGGTAAAAGAAGGTTCTCATTGTTGGTGACTTTAATGCCCCTGCAATTGAATGGAACAACCTCACAGTGGAGGCAGCGTCAACTTCCTTTAGTTCCAAATTAATGGATCTCACGCTTGACCTATCTCTGGTTCAGAACGTTAAGTATATAAACAGATTTCGAGAAAACCAGCGGGCTACTTGTTTGGATCTCATTATCATGAAGGATTCATCCTACATAGATGAAGTGCATTCAAGTGCTCCGCTCGGTAAGAGTGACCATACGACGCTAATGAAGGATTACTCACTCCATACTCAACGGCTGAGGAAAACGGAGGACCAGCCAAACATATGAAAGGCCGATCTCAATTCAATGAAGAATGCACTATCGTCCTTGCATTGCGACTGCCTGCTCAAGGGAGATCCGGGGAGGATTGGAGATCACTTAAGAAATGCAGTAAAAAATCAATTCGCCAGGGCAGGAAAAACTATGAATCAAGAATCCTCCAACAGGCCGAAGAAAAGACCATAATTCTATTCCGCTATATTAACAGTAGATTAAAAACAAGGATCCTGTCGCAGTCCTTAAGAATGATGATGGCGAAGAAGTCGTTGAGAATGACGAGAAAGCTGAGTACTATAGCCAGTTCTTTGCCGCGGTATTCACTAGGGAAACCGAGCTTCATTTTCATAATGCCAACAGTGCTGTTGTAAACGCCGGTCCGGCTCTCTATTCTCGACTATTTTCAACATATGTAGTTGAGAGGGAGCTGCAGAGCCTCAAAGAAGCAAAGTCATCCGGTCCAGACAATATAACAGCCAAGTTCTTGAAAGAATTGGCAAGCGAACTCTCAGTGCCCCTAGCACATATCTTTCGTTCTTCATTTGAACTAGGAAAACTGCCATCCGAATGGAAAATGGCAAATATTTACCTGATATACAAGGGCGGAACCCGCACGAAGGTAAACAATTACCGGCCCGTCAGCCTTACTTGCATTTGCTGCAAGGTGATGGGAACGATAATTAAGAAGACGACAATGAAGTTCTTGGAGGAGAACAACCTACTGTCAGGGCTCCAACATGGCTTCAGAAAGAACCATTCTTGCCTTTCCAGCCTTCTTCTCTCCACTGAGCAGTGGACTTGCGCACTGGATGAAGATGGTAAGGTTGACGTCATCTGTACGGACTTCAAGAAGGCACTCGACAGCGTCCCACATAAGCGTCTAATGTATAAATTGTCAGAAATTGGCATAAGAGGAAACCTGCTGGCATGGATCTTAGATTTTCTCACAGAGCGATCGCAAACTGTGTGCATCGGTGACTCGAATTCAAACCCTACATCTGTGTTGAGTGGCGTCCCCCAAGGCTTTGTCTTAGGGCCACTGCTCTTCCTTATCTATATCAACGACTGTGTCAACGACGTGGGTTGCAGCGCTTTCATGTTTGCCAACGACGTCAAACTCTGGAGAACCATCAGATCTGACGCCTACAGGAAAGCGCTTCAAGAGATTCTTAATCGACTTAGCTGCTGGTCTGCTCCTTGGCTTTTAAACTTCAACATAAGTATGTGTGTGGTTTTAAGACTCCGTACTAGAAGGACTGATGAGGAGAACGATTCCTTCCAATACCTCCTCGATAGGCACTCGCTTTCAAATGTGAACTTAAACCACCTACTCAGTGTGTAAAGGCAGCTAAACGCGTGACACAGGTGCTGTTTGCGATTAGCGGGGATTCGTCAACATTGATAAGGAGCTCTTCAGGAAAACCTACGGAGCGTTTGTTCCATCCAACTTGGAGTATGCTGTCCAGGCCTGGCGTCCGTGGTTCAAGAAGGATTACCTGCACCTGGAACGAGTGCAGGCGAGGGCTACGAAGATGGTCAAGAATCTTGGTCATCTGCCTTATGAAGACAGACCGACCAAACTTGATCTTTTCCCTCGCAATTACAGGCAACTCCACGGGGACCATATGCAAACCTACCGAATTATTAGAGACCAAGACTGCGCCCTAGAATTTGATGATTTCTTCGAATTGGCTCGGACTGACCGTCTGCGAGGTCATCCTTTTAAACTACAGAGGAAACCGGCCCGTATCAACGTTCGACGAAACGCCTTTTCTCAGAGGGTCATTGGAGTGTGGAACAGATTCCCGGAAGATGAGGTCCTCTCAGATACTGTTGACATTTTTAAACACAAACGTGATTCTCATTTGCTGAGAAACTGTGGCAGGTATAATGAACCAACTGTCAGTAGTAGCACCTTGCAACTGGCTCACACTTATCGCTGATGTTAAGCCTACATTTGTATTATTTACTATTGTTACGGTGGACCCATTATGCGATTTTGGTTATGAATAGGGAGCTCAAGGGCGAAAGCCTTCTTCCCTTAATAAAGTGACTTAAAGTGACTTATTTCACAATAGCAATCCTGCACTCATCCTGTATGTTCTGACGCCTTTGTTAGGATTTTTGTGTCTAATATTCACTATCAAGACCGCCTTAATAAGCGTGGCGATGGTTTTCTTCTCTATTGTACAGCTGCTTTCAAGTTCTTCCGTTTTAATCATGTAATTATCCTGAAAGGTTCCGTTTCTTGTACATTATCCTCTTGCTCCGACAAAAATATCTCCTTGGTTGCATATAATAATAATAAGGTTTATTTGTAAAGCACATCTTTGGCGCCGTCAAAAACCCCGGAAGGCAGGAAAAAACCTAACCCAAACCCCTTCTTTCGCAGTGACCATTGTATTTGTTTTGGTCTTTTGCTAGGTCAATAGTGTGCGAAATAAGGAGTTTGTTTTAAGTGAAAAAAACCTGACTTCTAGGAAGCAAATCTAGAAAAACATGAAATAAAATATCTATACATTGTAGGTGTTACGGTTTTATAGTAAGAATACTTGGGGTCTGGAAAAAACTGTTATGTCCTTTAAATGAGGTATACTTAGCCGCGGTCAGTTTGAAGGTGAAAAAATCAGCTGAGGATATGGCGTCTACCATATGCATGGGTCTGCTCGATACGGAGATTACAATCGTTGTCCAGTGGCACAAGTTTGCTAATGAGACGGGACGTTGCAGATGTCTGAGGTGGGTCGAGGCAGCTGCGAAGCACCATCGTCATTCAAGTGTATCGGCAGAAGACATTCGGCCTTTCGTTTGTCGAATATCTATGTGAGATTGAGATTTACATCATTAGTATTTATACTTCTGATACAATATAAATGGAAACAATATCTATTTTAGTATAGTTGAAGAGAAAATTATTTTCTTTCATAATAATTTTTTATAAACATTTAGATATTAGTAGAGGAATATTGGAATGGATAAATTGTTCTTAGTTTTTGTTTTTTATTTTTATTTAAGGATTGGAAAAGGAGGCAAGGCACAATTTTGCTTAAGCTTTGATTTTATCAGCGTTGGAAACCGTCGACTGGAAAGCTTCCAGCATTTGCCAGTTTTCTCCAAAATTTTCGGGAACTCTCCTGGACCGTTAGATCCCTTTTGGTCCGAATTGGACGTCAAAGAACTGGTTAGCAAAGTGTCCTATTTTATTCAGAAATATATGCGTCATGTCATTTGAGAAGAACTGCTTGGTCTTTCTTCTAAATTCGGCTAAACTGTGGCTTTTGCGAATATCGTTGGGTAGGGCATTCCATATGATCGCATATCTTATGGTGTAGAAATTTGATCGCTGGGCCGTCCTAGCTTTAGCGTTATGAATTGTATATTGGTTGTTTCTAGTGGGACGGGAACCGTTTTGATTTGTTAACATATTATTGCTAAGGATGTTCTGATTATGTGTCACTTTAAATAGGAAAGTTAAACCATTTTGGAGTCGCCTTTGCCAGAGGGGTTTAAGGCCATATCTATTGTACATTATTGAATAGGAGTCTCGGGCGTCATCGCGTTTACACAGAACTCTGGTAAACCTTCGCTGGATTTTTTCTAGTTTCTGTCTGTCATCTGATGACATGGTACCGAAAAATATTGAGCAGTAATCTAGAATAGGTAAAACGTACATTTTGTAAAGTTTAGTTGTAAGTGTAATTAATGTGAAATTTTTACTTATGAAGCCACATAGTCGATTGGCTTTTGGTGCGATTTGTTTAACATGTGGGGATAAGTCAAGAGTATTAGAATAGCTAAGACCTAAATCTTTTAAAGATGTAAGCTCTTTTATTTCTTGACCACTAAACATTATGGGGGGAAGTTTTAGTGGTCCAAAAATCATGAGATGACATTTTGTTGGTGAAAACGGCATTTGCCACTGAACACTCCAGTCGTTTAGTTTTTGAAGGTCTAATTCAATTGTTCTATGCACACTACTTATCGAATTTTTGTTATAGGCATATGCGAGTTTTAAGTCATCTGCATATAAAAATGTTTTACCAGATGTCGATATCGTGGATAACTCATGAATGTAAATGAGAAATAAGAGTGGACCTAGGATAGTGCCTTGAAAAACACCACTGCTTATATGAGTTGGTTCTGATACTATATTTCGAAGTTGTACTACTTGAAATCGGTTGTGAAGATAGGATTTGAGGAAATCAAGGAGGGGGGGCCGAATCCCGTGACTCACTAGCTTCACGATCAGTCTTTTATGTGGAACTTTGTCAAAGGCTTTTTTTAGATCAAAGTAAATTGTAGCTACCGTGTTCCCATCATCTCGATTTCTGGAGACGAATTCCAAGAAAGTGAGATGGCAGGACTGACATGACTTTTTAGGTAAAAAGGCATGTTGAGAGGGAGGTATGAGATTTACATTCGTCAGATGGTCTAACATTTGGTTATAAATTATTTTTTCTAAGATTTTTGCTAAAACTGATGTGCGGTGAACACCACGATAATTTTGGGCATTGGACCGATCTCCGTTTTTGTAAATTGGGGTGATACATGATTTTTTCCAGATTTCTGGATAAGTACCATTTGACTGCAGTAACGAGAAAAGGTTAGACAGAAGTATTGGGGCATATGTCATATGTCTCAGTATGCAAGGAGGTATTCTATCCGTTCCATATGATGTGGAATTGGACAGTTGGCGGATAGCTTTCTCTACAGTTTCTTCGTTAAACAATATCTCTTTTAATACTAGTGCCGTCATTTCTGTTGGTTGGGGGATTGGTTCTTCCTCGACTGAATAGTTGGTTGAGAAATACTCGTTGAAAAGATTTGCTATTTGGTTGTCATTTGTTATTACCATTCCTTGGTCATCAAGCATGATTTGGGGGCCTTGTTTTCGATGATCATTTATTTGTTTCCTGAAGATTTGGGCTGTCCCTTCTGGGGACTCGATTGCCCGAAGTTCTGCTGATATCGTCTTATTTGTTTCAATGTTCTGGGCTAACTCGTGAATCTCTGTAATGCGTCTTAGCGTAGATAGATAACTAATACATGGGTCGTGGAGTTGTTTTTTAAGTTTTTTTAGCCGTTTGGAAAGGAAGTTTGGGATTAGTGATTTCTTACATGGGGATCTCTCGTCAATTAGGGTGTCTCGAATTAAATTAAGGGTGGCATATAATATGTTTACAGCTTCTAGAGGGGATGCTGTTAGGAGGAAAGAGCTCCAATCCAATGACCTAATGTAGTTATTCATAGACTCAATGTCAAGATTTTTGGGGTTTATAGAAGTGTAACTAGGATCAGGTCTTATTTTAATGCTAAGAGGGAGCACTGCTATTATTGTCTTATGATCACTATCAAAGGTTAAGCTGTCGTAGTGCGTATATAAGGGCCAGATATCATTGGTGAGAATAACATCGAGTATATTGTTTCCCCTGGTTGGTTTGCTTATTATTTGCGTCCAGTTATGAAACACAATTGATGATAATAATTCATCATGTCTGGATGGGGCTGATAGTTCTGTCCAGTTTATTTCTGGACGGTTTAAGTCTCCTGCGATTATCTTATATTCGGTTTGGATATTCGAAAGAATATCTAGTAGATTTGTAAGACCAGTGTCATCATTACTATATTCCGGAGGGGTGTACAAACATCCAATTAGAATGCTTTTAAGGGTCTTGGATGTTATTATAGCAAAGCACGCTTCGCCATTGAACGTCTCCTGGAGAACCTCAAAGCCACTCTGTTCTATGGTAGATCTAATGTAGATCATACAACCTCCTCCTCGTTTATTCGCACGGTCCTGTCTATAGAAGGTGTAGTTTGCTATAAAAAGTGAAGCATTGGAGGTTGATTCGTTTACCCATGTTTCTGTTAAAAAGACTATATCGGGATTGTGTGTGTCAATAAAAGTCCTAAGTCGTGGAACTTTGTTTACTATCGATCTAGCATTAATAAGAGCAACACTTATGGTGTCGGATACAAAAGCTGGAATCTGTTGTGAAAAAATGGATTCCTATTACTTGGTTGATTGTGTTGAGGGCTCATGTGCGGAAATTGTGTGATTGGTGGATAATATGGTGGTGTTGGACTATTTGTGGCGAATTGTGCATTATTGGGAAAAATTGGTGATGAGAGTGGTGGAATTCGATGGCATTGTGTAACTATCGGAGGGTATGGAGTTGTGCGAGGTGGGAGTTGATTGTGTGTGTTATATTGAAAGGGTTGGGTGTGCGGTGGTCGTCTTGTGTATGGGCTAGGATACATAGGTTGAGAGAAGGGGTTAGGTGTCATTTTAGGGTGTGCATTTAAATACGGATATTCGTTTTGATATGAAATTCTGTTTGGGACTGGTGGTCTATTCTGGGTTGTTCGGGGGAGATAATCTAACACTGGTTTACTACTTTGGTTCGTTGAGTTAGGACTGGTATTGCTATTTATGGACATGTTTAGACGTGTGTTGTTATTTATCGGTGTATCTTGATTAGATTCAGGATAAGTGTTGGTCATGTCTAATGGGGTTGTACTATTTCGGGGTCTTTTAGTTTGAACCTTATTCTTTCCCTTAATTGCTTCGGTAGGTTTATTATTTGCTTTCGGTTTGTCATTATTGTAGTTAGAAGAAGTCGCTCTCAAGTCATCTAAGCTGATGCTACGTTGATAGTTTTCGTTTTCCTTCCCAGATGAGGAGGAACTCGTTAATTGTTCCTCTGAAGTAGCATTTAGTGGAGTGTTTCCGTCCTCAACGACTATATGCGGCTGACTTTGTTTACGCCCTTTGTCTTTGTGAAAAACTTGTCTGCGCTGCATTGGGGTCAAGTCAGGGCCTATATATGCTTTAAAACTCCGGAAACTTCTATTTATTTCAGAGTTTTGCAGTAGCATTTGAGCTTCGGCGTGGGAAGAACATGTAAGCAAAATCGGTTTGTTTTTACTTCGCGAATTTAGTCTTTTGATAGACACTATGCCTATACTTATCCCACATTGTTGAAAAACGCTTTGTATTGCTACCATTGGATTACTCGTTTGAGGAAAGTTGCGGAAGATTATATTACAGCTACGTTTTGATCTATCTGAAACTTCTGTTGATACTAAATGCACCACAGACTCAATCTGAGGTAAATTCGTGAGGTTGCTTTCAAATGAATTGGAGTCCAGAAGTGAATTAAGAATCTTAAATACAGGTTCATACTTTTCAATAAAGTTTGTTAGATTTAAGAGGGCTGACAGATCGATTTGATCCACAACAACTTTCGCGTCAGTCATTGTTTCTAATAAAATTTTCCAGTTAAGGATTTTTGAATGCTAAATATATGTCTAAGTAATGTGTTTTTGACAAATAAACTATAAAATACTAGAAGTACAAAACAAATGATTTGTACAGCGTTCTATGAAACAGAGGACAATATCTCACCAAATCGACGAAGGAGTTTGGTAGCAGATTTTGGCTAAGATAGTCAACTGTTACTTACTGATAATTTATTTTAAAAAACCAAAGACTTTGAGTTGTTTCTTCTCTTATATAAATCAATTTATATAAAGCTTCACTTATCTTCGAATTTGAACAAACCGCGTTCAAGGTCAAGGTCAATATATATACAACCCGCCTAACTCATCATCCGATGATGATGCTATTTTTTTAATTTTTCAATTGGTTTTGGAGTCCACTTTGACATTAAAATGACTGCTGCCATTCTTTCTCGAGAAACGATCTTGTGACACCTGCCAGCTCTCTTTCTTTGATTATGTGCTGCAATCTAGAGACAGCGGTTTTGCCACTTAAAGCGTCTATTTTGATTTTACTAAGGCCTTTGATCGGGTCGATCATAACCTCCTCCTTCTGAAACTGGCCTCCTTCGGCATAGGTAGCAAGCCTCTGAACTTCATATCTTCCTATTTGGATGCTCGCACACAACGAGTAAAAATTTCCAATGTTATCTCCAACCCCACGCATGTGAGGAGTGGAGTTATACAGGGTAGTGTACTGGATCCGCTCCTATTTTGCCTGTTTGTCAACGACGTTTCAGATTGTTTTCAGTATGGCAGACCCTTCATGTACGCTGATGATCTAAAAGTCGCTTATCGATATAAACCGGCAGATCGCAACATCGTGCTCGAGCTGATAAAAAAGGATCTTCAGGCCTTCGCCCAGTGGTGTTGCACATGGCGCCTCACCCTTTCATGGCCAAAATGTTCCGTTATGGTTGTTGGCGACGATCATCAACCGGAATTAAG
>JAYGXS010000009.1:12214375-12252316 GCA_036362985.1 Ligula intestinalis
ATCAATGGAGGGAGGCAGTCAGCCTGCTTCCGGAGATTCCTATACTTGGTCACTCGCCTTTGGTGTCACGCGAGATGAGGTGGTATGAGCGGCGTAGTGTGGTGTGAAGAATAGTAGCAAGGGTCGGCAATGTGAGATATGAATAGAGAAGGATTATATTGACGACGGCCTGATGTAGGGTTTGCATAGTGTTGTTTGTGGGATTGGTTGTGGTGCGTAACGTGCAGCAGGGGTAGTATTCGTGTGTTTGGCAAGGGAGTTGTGGGGCGTTGGTGGTGGCGTTTAGTGGATGCAGAAGTTGTGGTAGTAGTTAGATTGACAGTTTTGGATGGTTGGGTCTTTTGGGGAGGGGACGGGGTGGTGGGGGGCGGTTGCGGGGAGGACCTTGAGATTCCTTCTTTTTCCGTTGATACTGCATTGTGGGTGTTGGCCGAGTTTTATTATCCACCAGAGATCCGTCATTTTTGCCTGTGAATCTGCTGGGGAGGACGGGGTGTGCTTAGGTTTTTGGTTTGTCGCATTGCGTGTATGTGTGAGAGAGAGAACGGGCGTTAGTAGAAATGAGAGCTCAGCTTTGTTTTGAGTTTTTGCTGTTGTAGAAAATATCTGGTTGAGGTTGGTTGGGTCGTAGCCGTTGTGTTAACTGTTGGTTGAACTAGCGTAGGCTGGACATGGAGTTGTGTTTCGGTGGTTTAACTTCCACCCCCTTTGCTCGTCATCATACCTGGCCTGCTTTCCTTTGTCCAGTGAAAGCGAAAACTTGTCTAAGTTCGGCTGATGGTGCCTGACCTGATATTTAATCCACATTTTCCCCCATCCTTCAGTTGCTGCATCGATGAACTGGCCGGTGAGCGTTGGGGCGTCGACGCTATCATTCACTATGGCAACGCCTGCTTGACTGCCACTGTTGGCCGCGTGCCCTTCCTGCACGTCTTCGGTCGTCCAGCCTGTCCGGCTCTGCAGCACCTGCCTCGTATCTGCCATCAACTCACTACCGCTCTCAGCCCTCCTCCCTCTTCTGGGGACAAGGACACTGCCGTCGCAGGTGCCACTGGAGTTGTCCTCTTCGCCTGTGACTTCCGCTACCAGGCTGCCGGTCGCGGAATTGCGCGAGCGCTGGCCGCCGAACTGGCCCCGCACCGCCTTGCAGTGTACCTGGGCGAGCCAGTCACTGCTGACGCTAGCTCTACACCGAAACAGCAGCAACCAGCCAGCGGCACAGTACACGCGGGGCGACGGTTTTCGTCCTGCGGAGCCTGCGCAGCCGATCTGCCCCTGGCATCGCCAACGTCACTGGTCTACCTGGGCGCTGCTGACGCCGCCTTCTATCGCGTCCTGGTGACCCTACGGCAGGCCTACGCTCTCACCGCCCTGACGATTGATCCACAGAGCGGTGAGGTTGCACCGGCGGCCAAGTCGGCGGGCGCCTTCCTGCGACGTCGCTACTACCTCATGGAGAAGGCAAAAGAAGCCAAACGTATTGGCATTCTGGTTCGTAGCGCATTTCGGTTCGCGTTCTGGCATATCCTGTCTGCCTTGACGAGGCAGTGGAATGCATGCTGGCTGTGCTATTTAGCCTCTTGGGGAGCTCTCAAGGCCCAAACAGTTTGACTTTATTCTCCTCCCCCCCGAGACCGCTGAGTTTTCATAACTAAGTCAAATGAATTATTCAAATCTATCTAATCTCCCCTCCTCCCCCTACTAATTGAGTACGGCCGGTACATTCTAGATTGATTGCTAGAGAAAGCGTGCTTAGGCAGTCAGAATTCCTGGATTCTATACGTTGCCGTAGACTGGGCGGGTAGGTTGAGCCAAGTGGGAGTAAACTCATGGCTGCCGGTGGGGCCTCGTAGCTCAGGTGGTCAGAGCTTTGGCCATTGCTGGTGTGGGTTCCAATCCCACCGACTTTTTCACAATTAAGCCAAACAAATTATTCAACTCTGCCCGCCCCCCTATTAATCGGTTTCCTTTGGAATTGGTGAGGCCAGATATAGTTACTATGCGGATTGAAATACATGAAGGGATATACTCTGGAAAGTTCTGAAAGCCCTCGCTAGTCGACAGGTCTAGAAAAAGCATCCTCTCCACCCACCCGACTCTTCTTCAGGCTCTTGGTTACCCCGTGTTTCCTGACCCGAGCATAATAGGCATGGTTGTCTTCGTGCTTAATTATGTTGCACTGCCACGTTTTCGAAGTCGGACCTTCTTGAGATGAGTCGCAGCAGTTCACATGGTATGGTGTCTGGCCAATGAGTTGGCAACAGTGTATTTGACTGCGTCCACTTGGCCTTTTAAGTTCCCCATTTCGCTTACTGTGGTTAAACCCGGTTTCAAAGGATGTATGTTTACCTACAGTGGTTCAATATGGTAATTGGAATTGTTTACTATCAAAATCCTGTGAACTATTCCAGGTAAAATTTGCATGTTACTATAAAATAGGGAGCAATATATTTAAATCGGTAAATAATTGCTTACCTTAGTAATTCTGAAGGAGCAGGGATAAAATATATCAAATAATATATACTAGCGTCATCTGTATGTATCAGTAACATGTCCGTATGTTGGGGCTTTCTCTCTGGCTAGACAATATCCTGCATATCCAAAATACCTAAGGTCTATCCCTAAGATGTTTCCCTTGGCTTCCTTCACAGCCACCCCCGTAGGATTTAAAATAAAGTCTCAAGTAGGTTTGAGTGTGGCACAATAGACGGAGGAGTGTGTCCTCTAACTGATCGGTGAACGCATATCTGCCGCTGTCTATTGCCGATCAAAAATCAACAAGACAGCGAGCCCATGGCACCGTGGTTAGAACATTGGACTTATACCTAACAAGGTCGCGGGTTCGAAACTCGAGTGGGGCTGACTAGCTGACAATGGCTAGTAAGTCAGAAGTGGTCATCCTAGTCTCTGTCGGTAATGTCCTTCTGTCTATATCATTAGCCGCCTTGCGGCGTAGGCTCGAGTGTGAGCTCCAAAGGCACCATGGACGGACAGGTGTCTCCTCTACCTGATCGGTGCATGCCTATCTGCCAGAGTAAAGTCTATAGCCATTATTCTATCGTGCAGTGCACTCATCGGTCAGTGGCTCATTACGTCTATCCCTACATCAAAGGTCGGACTTTCGTCCTTCCTCAATCCCCTTTCTCCTCCCTCACCAGATCGGCACCCTGTCGGCGCAGCGCTTCACCGATGTGACTGCCAGGCTAAAGCGGCTTCTTCGGGCTGCTCACAAGTCCTACCTCACTTTGGTCGTAGGGCGCATCAACGAGGCCAAACTGCTGAATATCCCCAATCTGGGCGCGCTGGTTCTGATAGCCTGCCCAGAGAGCAGTCTGTTTGACGATCCCGCCATCCCGATGCCCATCTTGACGCCCTACGAGTTGGAATGCGCGCTGCACTCACTGCTCGCGTCCGAAGAGCAGGAGGAGGGCGCCGACGGCTGCCAACCCAGTCGTACTTGGCAGGGCGATCGCCTGTGGCTCGATTTTGCTGATATTTTGCCTGGTAAGAGTTGTTTATTTTTGTTTTGCTTCTGTGAAAGTTGTAGTGGTTAAACTCTGATCATTTCACTCATCTCAGGCCGAATCTCCGGATTGAAGGTAGAAAAACAGAAGTCATCAGGATGAGGGTTTGCTGTACACAGAACCCTGCGCTGCTGTCTCTCAGACAGCAGTGGTCGCTGGAGAAGCCAGGGCTGTGGTTGACTGCGACTAGTCGTTCCCGAAGGAATGTGTGTGTCTGTGTGATGTGAGAGAGGTGATGATGACAGTTGCTTTCACATGACTGCAAACGGAGTTGATGTTGTTTGCTGTTGCCCGAACGGGGATGTCAACTCAACATCTGTATGAATAGAGGAGAATATGCGAGTGCCAGGCAGCAGTTTAGAAGAAGGAGGTGCGAAGGAAAATAAAGCCCTTTTTCCAGTGATCGCATCTTCTCCTTCTGATCTGTATGCATATGCCATGCCAGACTTCAGCAAACCACGGTCCCTGCGGCCTGGAAGGCGCTGGCGATTTCTCTTGATTCGCGCTATCACTGGGTTTCAGGCACCACCTCAGGTGTCCGAGCAGCTAAGCGGTCGCTAGATGGTTGGGGAGAGAGTAAAGTCGACCCTCGGCGCGCTTCTCTCCTCACTACAATAAATATGAATGCGCCTGAATCTATCACGGTGCACTAAAAGCCATGGCTTGGAGAGTCTGCCAACTGACGGGGAAACTCGGGCCACCTAATTTGCTGCTCCTCTTGTACGCGTGTGTTTGTGTGTGCGTATACAAGGAGATGGACGACTGAGAGTCAGGCTGCAATGGCTCCTTCTAAATGTAGCCCTTATGGCGCTCCCGCGCACGCGGGAGCCTACCTAGCGTGTTGGCTGAGTCAAATGAGCGCGTGTTGAGTGACTATCGCGCCAGCCATTTACACCCTCCCTCGTCCCCGGTCTTATTGGCTTTGTCTTTACACCAGAAACAGAGGTGGGAGTGGCGAGCGAGCGAGCAGGCAGGTTTCCAGCGAGTCTGCTTCAACCGTGTTTTCGTTCGCAGTAGTTCGCTGCGTTGTTTCTGCTTGCTGTAGCCTTCGTACCTTGCCCAGCTTGCTTCAGTGTCTACTTTGGCTTGCTTCAGCGCTTGCTGCGGCTTGTTAGCGCACGCGGTGCCCATCGTCGAAATCGACGGGGGAACTGTCGATGTGAGATAGATGATGGTGACAGCTGCTTTCACATGACTGCGAAGGGAGTTCAAGTTGTTTGCTACTGCCCGAACGGCGATTTCGACCGTAGAGCACCCCTCTGCTGCGTGGCCGCGGGGTGGCATACTGAAGTGGCCCTGGAGAAACTGCGACTTGTTGGGCACGCGTGTGTGTGTGTGTGTGTCGTAGCCCATAGTTGGATCAGGAATCCCCGCCGGAATCCAAACTGGGAGTATTTGGAAGACGCAGAAAAGCCGCGACCTCGACCGGCTTGAGCCACAGGTCCGCGGGAGTGAGGTGGGTGCCTGGCCGAGAGCTGCAGGCGAACAAATGACGGCAGTCATGTGGCGAGACGCCGCAGTCGGGACAGCAGTCGGCTATGGATGGGTTGAGCCGGTGCCTGTACTGGCGAAGGAGCATGCAGTAGCCACTGCGTAGCTGCGCCGCGTGTGCCTTTATGTGGTGAAGCTGAGGTCAACTGTGGGGGGAGGCGCCGTGCTTGGCGGTACGTCGGCGTGATTATTTCGGTTTTTAGGCTGCCGAAGGACAGGGGACGCTGGAGCAACTGTTATCTGTTATCCAGAAGCAGCTGCGAGGCCAAGCCTCGGGAACGGCGGCGCCAGTGTAGGAAAACCTTGGAACAGTTGTTTGTGACGACACATGACTTTTGAGCAGCGGGCCGTGGTGCCCGGAAGGAGAACAGGCATTGTAGCCATCTGTCACAGCATCGATCTGCTATTTTGTATGCATATATAAACAGGGTGTCCCAAAAAAACTGTATGCACATTTTAAATAATTGTAAACTTGGTGTTTATTATAATTTTATTATTTCAAAACTTAAAAATATTTATGAGTATCCTTTTGTAGTTTTTTTCTCCACTGCATTGAACGAGAAATGGGACAGCGTTTGTTGGCCGCCTGCCGTCCGTGCAGCATGCCACCATTTGCGAACGATTTTTATTAATTCGCAAATCGGCACACCTGCAAAACTTCAAAATCAAAACCAGAGGCAAATTTGTAAAATAGAGCAAATATAAAACATACTTATTTCTTGTTTAGAAAAATCAAATTTTTGTTAAACATATTCAAGTGCCGCAGACTGGGAACACAACTATATAAATTAGATCAAAAATAATATCTCAAAATGAAATCCTATGCACACGATTTGCTTCATAGCAAAATATCTTTTCTTTTGTCAAATTTCCTTGTTCACCTTTCAGGCATTGAATTCTGTATGGCAATGTTCTTCAAATTCCGGCAAATATTCCACGATTTTCAGTGTTTTCAAGTTCCATTTGATAAATATAGTTTCTATTTGACGCATTTGTCAAAAACGTGAATTTTAGAGCAATAATCCTTTTGAATATGGCCACGAGTGCCATATGCGAAACAGCAAAACTCATTGTTTAGCAAACAGAACTACCACAGCAGAAGTCTGATATTCTTATGCCTTAGATCAATTTAAAAGCTTTCTGTATTTAAAAAAACTTCAATTGGGTTTTTAGCTGACGAATATCTGTACATCTAACTTTTTTTCTGAGGTAACACCAGTTTTTTAAATTGACCTCATAATAAATGTAGCATTTCTGGCTGAAATTGAAAGAACGCCCTTTTTGCCTTTATATTGGAGTTCTTTTTCCACCATTTTGACTTACTTAGCTTCCCCTGATTTTCATCAACTTAAGGATAGATTTTTTCGTTCCGGACGGGATATATTTTTAACTTTTCTTGCCTCGGTTGGCGTTCTCTCCGAGGACAAAGCATAAAAATGAAGGCTCTCACCCTGTCCTGATAAATAAAATCGGAACATTGTTTCTATATCAGGCAACCTCAGATTTCGTCAAAATTCTGCCTGTTACCTTTAAATTTCCTGTGTTAGACACACAGGTTTTTCCTTAATAACAGTAGATTCACTATCTCATGCAATAGCTGCCGGAATTCTGAAATAAGTTTTCGATTGGAACATATTAATTGCGGATGGTTGTAATAGAGATAATCATACAGCCTAATCTCAACATATTTTAGACACTTCAGGATGCCGACTTTCTAACGAGCCTCTTTCTGACTGCCAAGACAAATAATGTACTATAAAAAGCGACTGCTTAAGTAGTTTGCCTTTTTGTCATTAATTTCGACTGCCTTCGTAGATTGAAATATATTTTTGGGAAAACATGCACGAAAAAATTATTTCTTGTACTCTTTTGGTAGCAAATTACGCCTTCTTTAAATTTTATGATTAAAGGAAGGGTACTTTTCGGTTTTCAAAAAGTTTCTAATCATGAGTTTTTTTGCAATTTGCAGGTGTTCATTCATTGAACACCGTATCAGTCATTTGTTAATGCTGCCTTTACTGTATAAAGCATGATACACATTTATCATTACATTTCATGGGAACTATGTGAGATCTTCACAAGCTGTAGGTGAAAACGTACTTTCCCTTAAACAGGATCTACGCAGTGCGCAGTTTTTAAACCTTCAATTTCAGTGTAGCGGTCACTAGGTTTCAAAATTATTCGGCAATTTAGAAACTTTTTTTTAAAACCGAAAGGTACCCTTTCTTTAAGTATAAATTAAAGAAGGCGTAATTTGCTACCAAAAGAGTACAAGAAATAATTTTTTCCTGCATGTTTTCCCAAAAATATATTTCAATCTATAAAGGCAGCCGAAATTAATGACAAAAAGGCATACTACTTAAGCAGTCGCTTTTTAGAGTACATGCTTTGTCTTGGCAGTCAGAAAAAGGCTCGTTAGAAAGTTGGCATCCTGAAGTGTCTAAAATATGTTGAGATTAGGCTGTATGATCATCTCTATTACAACCATCCGCAATTAATATGTTCCAATCGAAAACTTATTTCAGAATTCCGGCAGCTATTGCATGAGATAGTGAATCTACTGTAGAAGTTTTCTCGGGATTAGATCCACTCTTTGGATCAAAATAACATGATCAACTGTATGCTTAACTAACAAATTCAATTTTGACTGAATTTCCATCCGTACTGTATACACATACAAAGCCAGAGTGTCACTACCGGTAAAACCAAGGGAAACTAGACTAGTAATTTCTGGCTTATTAACCGTCATCAGGCCACGCCGCACCCGAGGCTCGAACCCGCGACCCGTTACTTACAGGTCCAACGCTCTAACTATTGCGCTATGCGCTCATTGCGTGGTAATGGCTTTGCATGCATTATCTCACGTACTGTAGTTTGTTTGTTTTTCTTGCGCGGTAGGTGGCTCGGCCTATCTGCCGGAAGAATCCGTTTGCGGAAGCCAGGCCTCCGGCGGCGACGGCGTCAGCACAGAACTCAATGCTCTCTCGTTGGCAAGTGCCGGCGACAGGGATCTCCCATTAGTGCTGCGTGATGAGGCCAACTGGTCGCTGGCGCTGGCCTGTGAAGACCTCTCTGAAGCCTCCGGCTCCTGGCGTGGACTGGATCCCCGGCTGGGGGAGACAGAAGTAGCCAGAATCCAGCCCGGCCGTTCGGGCCTGCCAGTGGACTACCGGACTGCGGAAGGATGAGACCCGCCCCCCCCCCCGCTTGAACTTGTGCCTCGCGCATTCAAGCTTTGTTTGTATCTATGTGCCCACTTCCTTGCTTTATTTCACGGTCATCTGTATACTTAATAAAAGTGAGTTGTCTGTCTGTCGTGTGTGTCTCTCCGTTATCATTGGTCGAAGGGGTCATCTCTAAAAGCCTTTGGCGCCTTCGACGCGCGTGTGGCACTGGCATGCGCGCGTGTGTGTTTCTCTACTGTTCGAGCGTCTGACTGCTTTCATTGTTTGGGCGTCTCATTCTTCCGTGCGCGTGAGGATTCAGCGATCATGGCGCTGTCGCGTCGAATGACACCAGACGTGACGGGCGGATGTGAATACGCCACGGGGGTGGGGAAGGGGTCGTCGCGGCCGCTTGAAACATCACCCCCCTCCTCCCGCCGCTAATGCAGCAAGGGCTATAACGGTGCTTGCGCGGCTGTTTCCTACTCACTGACGTAAACCCCTTGACCTACTATCACTTGGACCCCTCGTTGCTTACGCGTAGGTTGTCGCGGGCTAGCTCTTAGATGAGATTGAATGGCCTACCACATAATTCCCTTCAATTTCAATCTAACCCTTACAAACTATCATTATGGACAACAGTGATGCCGTCAGAAATGTTCTGAACACAAACATCCCGACAAACGATGATGGGCCGTTGACTGAAGGCAACGTTGTAAACTTACTTATTTTCTACCCAATGTTATTTTGTTCAGAATAACAACTTATTTGTAGGTTCTACCTCATTAGGTAGAAAAGGAATTAAAGCAGCCGCGAGAACACAAGTTCAGACGATGGTACAGACGAGGTTCGCCAATGTTAATACACGTTCGCTAGAAACACAAGCAGAAAGACGGCTTCGCCTGGAGACTAATGCCATGCGTCAGCGATATCGATACTCCCAAGAAACCGAAGATAAAATGCTGAAATGAAGACACGAAGATGCGATTCGCCATTCAACTAACCGCTCCCAAGAAACCGAAGTGCAAACCCTGCGAAGAAGAGAGCTAGGTAGGTTAAGAGATTCGTAACATCGGCAAAACGAATTACCCAGACGTAGAAGTACACGTCTGGCTATGAAAGCATAATAAAGGGCGCATTTACGCTCAACCGATACTGCAAACTGAAGTTCGCAACCAATTCACATACGGTTTAGCCTCTGGCCCGTTGGTTGCTTCCATAAACGCTCAAGTATGGAACAAAGCCTCACTCAATTACAACGCAACTTTTGGTTATGCGGGAGATGCAAATGTTTCCATTGGGAAGCTGGTGAAAGTTTGTGGACATTTTCAGGCGAAAAAATGGATTGGTAAGACAATCGGCATGGGCTGTTCCAATGGCAAAGTTCTACTGAATAACTTCCCCCAACCATCAGGAATACTCCAAACATTACTTGCTGGTAATGTCGACGACTCGAAAAATTTTCTTTCTAACATAAGAAAATACAACGGGGCGTTCCAAATGACCTCCTTTGGTGCCAACATTGTTCATGAGGTTGGCTTATGCCTACCTGTAAGGTGGAAGGCCAAGTTTGCCACCGGATTGGCACGTAACTACCGCCTCCAGAAGGCGAGCTGACATTTTTACCAATATACTTCGTAGAAGACATCAAGCTGCTGGCTCAAATCCGATTCCGAGTGTACCCAGACTTGAAGCATCACATAATATTGTCCCTTCAAGACATGATACACCAACGCAACAGCTACGTTAACAGTTCCAAGTCCGCCCTGGAGATACACGCTTCTATTGACTTTACTATTGCCATAGATGCCGATAAACGTCCTCATGGAGAATACCAACGAAAATGTTATGCTCCCACATGCATCGAGGTGGCCGTCATCATGTCAGAAACACAGCACGGCAGCAGGGATATTGTCTTGAGGAGGAGAGACGATAGGCTGCAAAGGATATATGGGACACACCGTTCACTCGAGGCCTTAAAATACCCTCTCGTGCATGTTAATGGTGGAGACGGTTACCAGTTCGGTTTACCTCAAATTGGCACCCGTGAAACAGTAAGTTGTAAAGCCTTCTACTCTTACCACTTTATGATTCGAGAACGAACTTTCAACAAGCTTTGTCGATTCAAAACGTTGTTCCTTCAATTTGCTATTGATATGTTTGTCAAAATGGAAACAGAGCACTTTTGCTATTTTCGCACACACCAGAAAGAACTTCGCATGGACAACTTCATCCACCTTGGAGACAATTTCCTTTCTGATGGTGGTAATGATGCTGGTCGCGGTCAACTTTTCATCTTGCCGTCAAGCCACATTGGGTCTCCTCACAATATGCATGAGAAAACTCAAGATCCGTTGGTTTATGTTAGGCATTTTGGTCGCCCGGAT
Source organism: Ligula intestinalis (assembly GCA_036362985.1). NCBI lineage: Eukaryota > Metazoa > Platyhelminthes > Cestoda > Diphyllobothriidea > Diphyllobothriidae > Ligula > Ligula intestinalis. Next base: position 12,224,942 of record JAYGXS010000009.1, read on the forward strand.
CTATTCATAACGTTTACCTGCAACCCATCGTGGCCTGAAATTACTGATGAGTTGTTCCCCGGTCAAAAGCCACAGGACCGCCATGATTTGTCCGCGCGGTTATTCCAGCTTAAGTTGAAAACCATGATGAGACTCATCACAAAATTCAAAATTTTCGGTGATGTTTAGTGTCACATGTACACTGGAGAGTGGCAAAAGAGAGGATTACCCCACGCCCACATTTCGATCTGGCTAAAGGAAAGATTGCATTCTTTCGATGTCGACAAATTGATATGCACAGAGTTACCGGACCTATCCGTTGACCCTGTCCTGTTTGAAACGATCAAAACTCAGATGGTGCATGGCCCATGCGGTCAGATAATTACCGACAGCCTTTGCATGAAGGATGGGAAATGTACCAAGAGATATCCCAAGCGTTTCCTAGATGCAACTCAGGCCGATGGGGGTGGTTACCCTCTTTATAGAAGGCGAAAACCTGAGATCGGCGGATTCGAAGCAGTTATCGATGAAAGGCGAAAGGGTGGTGTGGTACTTGATAACCGTTGGATTGTGCCGTATTGTCCCTTACTGTCCATGTCTATCAAGTACGTCTGCAAGTACATCAACAAAGTATCCGATGCCGCTATGTACTCCTTCAACCACAATAACAACAATGGTGAAATTACCCAGTACGAAATGGGCAGATACATCAGCAGTAATGAAGCATTTTGAAGAATTTTTGGTTTTGATATCCATAACCGTTTTCCGGCCATTGAACACTTAAGAGTCCACCTGGAAAATAGACAACGGATTACTTTACGTAAGGACTCCTCTTGGATAAGCTTCAGAATCCCAAGGATACAAGTTTGACTGTTTTCTTCAACTTGTTCCAGCAAGATTCGTTTGCCCAGACTCTTTTGTACATTCAGGTCCCCTCATACTACACATGGAATCGAAACAAGTGGGCCCGACAAGAGGTAAGAATTCCAGTTGACGGACATCCGGGCATCAAGTATGATGTGAAAATGGGCAGAATATACAGTGTTCACCCCTCTCAACAAGAATGCTTCTATTTACGAATGTTTCTCCATGAAGTTAAAGGTCCAACATCGGTTGAAGATCTTAGGACGATTGACAGTTTTCTGTGCTCAACCTAAAGATAAGCGTATGCGAGGCCTGGTCTGCTTCGAGATGATAATCAGTGGGAGAATACCATTGCTGAAGCTGTCGTTGTTAACGCTCCATTTCAATTACGACGGCTACTGGCGTTCTTAATTAGAAGTTGTGAGTTGAACTGCCCCTAGGATCTACGGTTGAAGTACAGAAATGATATTTAAGAAGACTACCGACGTCAACTACAGTTGAAAAGTGTCAATTTTCCCATAGACTTCAATGCGGACAACAACATGTAAGGAAGCTCAAGGCGTAGCCGGGCTTTCGCGCTAGTTGTTATTAAAACGGGCTTGCTGTGACTACGTTTGCTCTTCGTCCGCCCTCTCTGAAGTTCTTAAAACGACGAGTTTACCGTAGCCGCCCACACTCGAGGTGTAGTCCTTAGGCTGCCGTTGAACACTTGGAGTTAGAAGATAGCCTGGATACGTACGCCTTCACCAGAACCTTTGCATATCTTGAGAGTACATCTTGGCCCTCTGTTTAGATTATTTCCATCGGTTGCTGCTGCAGGGACGGTGACTTGCGCGTGAGTTAGATTTTAGTGATAGCAGACTTACGTCACGTGCAACGCACTCGCCTTCACTTTCCTCATCCACCTGTGTCCGGTGTCAGGAAGGTCGGAGACGGAATCAGGCGCAGGTAGCTGGCGCGCCATCGCTTACCCCATTTTTTGGTTTGGTTATGGGAGTGCAACCCGAGTAACACCTGCCGTTCCATTTACATGACTACCCTGTTGGTCCATTTGGCCCGTTTTCAGGCGCGCCTGTTGAAGCACTGTGGTGATTTGGATAAAAATTGATATATATATATATATATATATATATATCAGTAAGGGGGTATGACAGCATTTGGGGGTAACTTGATACAGAACTGTTTCGGGCTTATTAGCCTTCATCAGCCAAGCATAACCCTGAGCACCAACTAGTCGGACAACACAAACAAACGCACTCACAGACGGCGCAGTTGGTCCACCACTGGTGTCTATCAGATGAGTCATAAGCACTTCATCGAACCGCAGTTCATCAGCGCCTCGCCACCTGCCATTTGCTGTCACTGCTGATCGGGTATATGCTCACTCAGAAATCTGCAAACACCGATCGAATAGGCTTCCGAACTAAACAAAGTTCATGTTATATATGAAGAAGTGAATTCGACAAAGCAAAGGGAGACCGGAATTGCCATTTCTGGCTTAGTAGCCGTCATCAGCCAGTCATACGCAATCTCGAGGGTTGGCACCCCCGGGATTTGAACCCGGGACCTTCGGTCATTGTATTCAAGACACTACCTCTTTTCGTACAGTTCTGCGAATCCTGCAAACAAAATTCAGGGCGAAATTAGACTTGTTAGTTTAGCATATATCTGGACAGGTTATTTTGATCAACTGAGTGGATTTATTAATAAGAAGTGCTTTGGATAGGAAAACTGCCCTGTTGGTTAAAGTTATTGGGGGAAATAGGCTGTCAGTTTTGCGTTATCATGAGTATGTTTATATAAAAGGGATTCCGGATGCTATAAGAAAAGACAGCACGAAACTTTCTTATTATGTACATTGCGCTTTGGAAGAATTCCACAATTAGTAAAAAAAGTTGAATAATAATCCCTTCCAGTACTAGAAAATTTTGTGCGAAGTTGATCAAATTGAACTAAATTGAACTTTGAGGAATCGGATTGTTTTCAGAAACAAGCACCAATAGAAGATAAAAAATTATATTTATCTATTCTGTGAAGTTTTTTTGCACAAGATGCAGTGACAAAAAGTTTCGACGCGTTTGTTTTAAACCTTACCTCCGACTTTGCACAGAACCAAACCTTGCCATGCATGTTACCGCGAAGGATAGTTTAATAAGGCCTTCTTATATTTAAGTAAGGTAAAAACATCCTTTTTTGTAAACAATAGGTTCCGCTCAAGCGTTACTTAGAAACGGAATAGACTGAAAAACAATAAGTTTTTCAAAAAAATGGTCATATACGTGGCCTGCTTTGTTGCATTCGCACGTTTATTACGGATCTTAGAATAAATCTCCTTGAGTGAAAAATATTCCGTTATAAACAGAAAGGTATGTTCTTTCATCTCTAGTCAAATTGAATCGTTTTTCTATAGATACATAAAAGAAATTGTCATACGTCCCCAATTTCCCTGTGAGATAACCTTGGAATAAGTTATTATCTACAGACTTTTGTCAGCTAAATATCCAATAAAGACACTTTTTAAAAAGGTAACCTATTATGGAAACTTTTTTTATTAATCTTAGGAATAGCAATGTGCGTGGTATCTAGCAGACATATTGTATGCTCGAAAATTGGGTTTGCTGCTTTGAAGCACTTCTACATTTGACCAACATCGCCATCTGAATAAGAAATAATATCCAAAAGCTCGCTTTTTTGGTAATGCTGTTTAGTTACATCTTATTTTAACCACGAACAGAAGGGTAAATTAACAACTTATCAGTGTAGCCACTAAAAACGAGCGCAATGAAGAGATAAGTTATTCAATCATATTTAATATATACGCAAGCAAAAATTGTCATATGTACAAAATATTCTGACTTAAGACAAGTCTTTTTGTATAACGAAAGTTGTTGCTTGAAGTTTTATACTTAACAAACTATTTAAATGTATTGATCTAATTTATAGCCATTTTTGACGTCTCCACAAGCTGGGAATTATAGAGAAAATTTTATTTTTCTTCACAAACACTTAGTACTTCGTATAATTCTTTTAATTGCTGAATATGAATAATGTTGCTCATTATTATCGATAAGTTTTCGTGAATACTTTACAGCTGGTATGGGAGAAATAATCAAACATTTACAAATTTAGGAACTTTGTTTGCTGCGCTCGCAGAAATGTATATATGAGAAGAAGAGGCGATCACGGGAACCATAGTTTTACTTTCCTGATGTTTCAAAAGCGTACAGGCTTCCGTCATCAGAGGTGGGGGTTGTACCTCGCCTCACAGTATTTATAGTAGGTGACAGTCATCGTCAAAAGGGTTTAAGCCAATGCAAAGGAAGGGGGTGGGGCATGGGAGGGACAAAATGGGCCAATGATATATAGTCAAGTTTATTAAAGGAAATATAGGCGACGCCTTTGAACTGCCTATGGATACATAGTATTTGAGAAATGCCAAATACGCTGACGATATGGTTGTCGGCCATCCTCTCAAAAGCCAGACCCATCTCCAAACACTGAAGGATTGACTGGACCATGTCACAGCATGGTCGTCAGAAAATGGCCTTTTACTTAATGAGCGGAAGTCAGTCCAGTGCATTTTTCGGCTGCGACCCCCTACCAGCCCTGAAACCATTGACTTTCTGCCCAACAATGTATCCTCCTTCCAATACCTTGGTGTAACACTTGCTTCCAACCTCTCATTTACTCTTCATATTGAAGACCTTTTTATAAAAATCCGCAAACTTTTGTATTATGTCCGCCGCTTGCGTTCATATCGCACCCCACAAGCTCTTATCTGGCGTTTTATAGATGCCTGTATCCTCCCTCTTATTCTTTATTGCTCTCCAGTTACTTTTCCAGCACTACTCAAGAAAGACTTGCTTATTATTAAACGTATTCTCCGCATGCTCTCTTCAGCTGCCGGCTATTCCTATGCTCTTTTAGCTGACCTTATAATTCAGCGACATTTTAAATCGGTCAAGAATTTCTTGGACCGTATTCTAAGTGAGGTCGCTCACCCTCTCCACTCTGAATTAATGGCTGCGAAATCTTCTCGTACCATGCGCCGAAGCTTCCGTCATATGACCTGCCGTACATCGGCCTACCAGTACTCGGTACTCCCATTCTTAGCACGATTCCTCACGTGTGAAGAAATGGAAATTGAGAAGCTGAAGGCAGACCTGTCTCCATAACAGATGTGGTAACCGTGTCGACTTCTTACTTTGAGCATTTTGTTATATTTGACCGTTTACTCTTAAGCTTTTTGGACCCCATAATTGATCTTATTTTTACTCTCCGTGAATGGAGCCACTTTTTGCTGCAAATTTTGATATTATCATCAAAATATAGTTCTCTATCTATCTATCTATCACAACCAAACATTTCAAAGAAGTCATTTACATAATTTTAGGCGACTACTCGCTTGTTTTACGTAATACACTCACATGTGGTGATGTCAGTTAACACGGGCCAGCCGGTATAACTGAGGAAGTAGAGCAGACAGTGAAGAAACTCCTATGGCATGACTCATAATTCAAAATGAAATGTCATTTGTGGTTTTTGGGTGAAATACCGTCGCTCGTGGGAGAAGGTATGTGAAAGATAGGACCAGTACGCTGCTGTGAAAGTTGGCGGCAGCCATGGGGTTCATGACGAGTAATATTTACATCCGAAGGGCCACACAAGGAGGAGACCCCAGGGTCACGAGAGCGTCCCCAAGAACCGGAGATGCGACCATGATACGCCCTTGCTCTGACAGGAGCAGAGGAACCCGTCACGTCGTAAACAGTCGGTTTTTTAGGTTGACACGAGAAAGAGCGTCACAGGGCCGCGTAGCCCAGGACCATATATACAGTAGATGCCACTGCAGACGTGATCAGTGCAGTTCGCATAGTGAGAAAAGAAGTCGGATATGGCTTAGTGCGGTGAAATCATATTTTGAATAAAAAATAGCAATGGCACTTAAAAATTACTATTAATATATATTTATAGCATTTAAATGACCATTCATTGCTTGGTTTCGGAGAGCGGAAATGGTTGTTCGCTTTCAAAAGTCCGCTACTGTAGGATAGCATACACTCCTCTGGTTTTACCACGATATTTGTAACTCTACAGAGTAGGTTGGGAGTGGGGCAGCACTGTGGCAGTTTCGGTCAGTATATTTAGAGTAAATGACCGAGGCCCTTATAAACTCCATTGAAATTGTACAGGAATGCATAAGTTTTTGTAAAATATGCAAACATTGTTACAGATCCCTTTTGTTGTGCAAAGGTGCATAGAAATAATTTGGAAATATGAACTATTAAAAAGGTGAGACGTTTGCGGAATGGCAGCGTACAAATGTTCACTGTATATACAGTCTCTTGTGATCATCTAGTGTAAATAAATACGCTACTGAAATCAAACTAGTAGTATGTTTGTTTGTAGTTTAATGTCAGGGGGTGTGGGGTTTTAACACCTTTTCTAGGCCCATCAACCCTCCAGCGAGGGGCAGCAGCGCTGTTCCACAAAGGGACTGCCGGTCACTCACAACTGCTGCCAAACACGCTGGGTCGCGATATCTGCCAGTTGACCGTGGCTGACAGATTTCAAACACACGGTCGAAACGCTACAAATGCAAATCAGAACTTCTCTCTTCCCCAATCTCGCTCTAACGCGTTTCCTTCCCGCAAGACAGCTTCCAGAGCTCTAAGGACGACATCTCAGGTAAGTCCTATCACCTTGGGCGCTTGGAATGTTTGTTCCCTTTTAGATAACCCGAGGAGCATCCGACCGGAACGGAGAACAGTGCTCATCGCCCGGGAACTGGCGCGCTTCAAGGTGGACATCGCCGCACTTAATGAATCCCGCTTCTCCGGCAAAGGTTCCATAGAAGAGGTGGGTGCCGGCTACACCTTCTTTGATGTGGGCCGTCTGACGGCAGAGCGACGCGAGGCCGGCGTCGCCTTTGCCATCAAGAAGGACGTCGTGGAACGACTACCCTGTACGCTACACGGCATCAACGAACGCCTGATGAGCCTCCGCCTGCCTCTCTAGGGTGGCGAATTCGCCACCATCGTTAATGTCTAAGCTCTTTCGATGACCAGCTCCGATGAGACAAAAAAACGGGTTCTACGAGGATCTGTACGCCCTCCTGGCCTCTGTGCCGAAGGCGGACAAGTTGATAGTCCTTTGTTACTTCAATGCCCGCGTCGGCACAGACCACGCCGCCTGGAAAGGAGTGCTCGGAACCCACGGCCTCCGAGGACTCAACGACAATGGCCTACTCCTCATTTGCACCTGCGCGGTGCACCGTCTCATACTGACCAACACCTACTTCAGCCAACCGCTGCAGCACAAGGCGACCTGGATGCACTCCATCTTCCGGATTATGTCCTCGTGCGGCGACGGGACCAGCAGGACGTGTTGGTGGCAAAGGCCTTGCCGGGTGCCGATGGTGATACCGATCATCGTCTCATCCTCTCCAAGATGCAGATCCGTCTCCAACCACGCAGGAGATCTCAAGGTAAGTGACCCCCAGGTAAGTTGAATACTGATATGTTAAACTTGCCTGCCAACCGTTTGCGTTTCAGCAACGAGTTGACCCACCAGCTCGATAACCTCCCAATCGCAGAAGAGAACACCTCCGTAGAGACCCGATGGTGTCAACTACGGGACGCTGTTCAATCCACTGCCAAACGCATCTTAGGGACCGCGCGCCACCCACATCAAGACTGGTTCGACGAAAAAAATGCAGCTATCACTACTCTCATCTCTAAGAAAAATCGCCTCCGCAATGAATATTTCGTTCGCCCTACCGACGCCACGAAAGCAGCCTACTATCAAAGTCACCGTCTTGTACAGCAGCGGCTGCTGGAAATGCAGGACGCTTAGAAGGCTCGCAAGGGTGAAAAAATCCAAGGCTATGCGGATCGCAATGAATGGAAGAACTTCTTCGCTGCGCTCAAAGCAGTCTACGGCCCCGTAGTGAGAGGCACAGCCCCGCTTCTCGGCGCGGACGGTACCACCGTCATCACTGAGAAGACCCAACTTCTGAGCCGCTGGGCCGAGCACTTCCAAAGTGTACTCAACCGGCCCTCTACCACCTCTGAGGCTGCCATTGAGCGGTTGCCGCAAGTCAAAATCAATGCTGACCTGGACCTCCAACCCACCCCCGAGGAGACCATCAAGGCTGTGCAGCAACTGTCCAGCAGGAAGGCACCCGGGTTCGACGGCATCCCGGCGGAGATTTATAAATATGGTGGTCACCAACTCATAACTCACCTCACCACCCTGTTCCAAGAGATGTGGCGACAGGGATAAGTTCCCCAGGATTCCAATGACGCCAAAATCGTCCACCTCTACAAGCGTAAGGGGAATCTTCAAGTCTGTGAAAACCACTGCGGCATCTCACTGCTGAATATTGCCGGAAAAATCTTCGCACGCATTCTCCTCAATCGTTTGAATAGCCGCCTGGAACAAGGGCTTCTGCCTGAAAGTCAGTGTTGTTTTCGACGTCACCGCGGCACCACTGATATGATATTTGCCGCGCGTCAGCTGCAAGAGAAATTTCAAGAGATGCGGACCCACCTCTACACTACGTTCATAGATCTGACAAAAGCCTTCGACGCGGTGAAACGGCCCAGACTTTGGAAGGTTATGCAGAAGTTTGGCTGTCCGGAACACTTCACCCACATGGTTCGACAACTCCATGATGGGATGATGGCGCGCGTCACGGACTACGGAACGCTGTCTGAAGCCTTCGCAGTGACCCATGGAGTGCAGCAGGGCTGTGTCCTCGAGCCCACCCTCTTCAGTCTTATGTTCTCTGCCATGCTGATGGACGCCTACCATGACGAGCGTCCCGGAATCCCCATCAACTACAGAACGGACGGAAACCTTCTCAACATTCGTCGGATGCAGGCCCCCCCGCGCGTCTACACAACCACAGTCCATGATCTGCTGTTTGCGGACGACTACGCTCTCAACACCACCGCCGAAGCGGACATGCAAAGGAGCATGGACCTCTTTGCAGCAGGTTGCGCCAACTTTGGCTCCACCATCAACACGGACAAGACGGTGGTTATGCATCAACCACCGCCAGGTGTTAACCTCAATCCCGCACGAATCAGCGTAAACGGAGCCGAACTGCAGAACGTGGACAACTTCACTTACCTCGGCAGTACGCTTTCCTGTAACACTAAAATAGACGACAAGGTTGCCCACAGAATCTCCAAAGCCAGGCAAGCCTTCGGTCGGCTCCAAACCTACGTATGAAATCGTCATGGTCTTCAATTGTCAACGAAATTGAAAGTGTACAAGGCTGTTGTGCTGTCAAAACTCTTGTACGGAGTGGAGACTTGGACTGTCTATGCTAGCCAGTCGCGGAAACTGAACCACTTTCATATCAGCTGCCTTCGCCGCATATTGAAGGTGAAGTGGCAGGAGAGGATTCCGGACACGGAAATCCTGGAGAGAACGGGAGTTCTCAGCATCCAGGCCATGCTCAGGTAGAAAAAACGGCGCTGGGGCAGTCACGTGGTACGTATGAACGATAGACGGCTACCCAAGCGACTGGTCTATGGTGATGTCACCGTTGGCACTCGTCGCAAAGGAGGACAGAAGAGACGTTGCAAGGATACCCTGAAGAACTCCCTGAAGCGGCTCCAAATCAACACGACGAACTGGGCGGAGCTGGCACAGGACCGATCTGTTTGGCGAAGAGCAATAAAAACGGGCACCGCAATCTACGAAGCCAGTCGGATCGCCGCCGCCAAGGCAAAACGGACGGCACGCAATTCTCACAATCCAAGGACGCACACTGCCAACACTCAACCCCTCCCAACGTGCCCGCGCTGTCAACGCACCTTCCGTGCACCATTGGCTTGGTTGGTCACCTCCGGAAGCCATGCAACCCTCTGACAGCATCCACGCCTACTGCACCAAACACTCCACCAGACTCTTCTCTGCCCTCCACCTCGACGGCAATCACCGACGCGAGAGATGCCTCGTTGCCCTCATCCACCGACTCCAATCCACCCCCAACTTCCTCCACCTCTTCCGACACATCACCGCCCACCACAGCTCGCATCCCCACACCTGAACCCTCCACCAGTTCTGAGGGCCTGATATGCCCTCACTGCAATCGCACATTCTCCTCACGCATCGACCTAGTTGGTCACTTGCGAATCCATCGCACGGAGACTGGTGAACTAGTGTCTGGAGCACGAACACACAGACGAGACCACCGCCTTCACTGCCCACACTGCCCCCGATCATTCTCTCATCGCATGGGCCTACTAGGTCACATGCACATTCACGATAGCGGCACTGACCGTGATGTCGGCACACCCAGCTCCTCACACAACCCCACCACCAGCCTCAGCCCCACTCACTTGTCACCTCGCTTCACGATTGCGTCGTCAAGTTTGTCGGGAACCCAGGTGAGGGCCTCCTCCCCAGGTAAGTGGAGGCCGTTTTTGCTGAATTTGTCGAATACTGTCTTGCCTTTTACTAACACATAATAGCTCCGGTCAAGAATTAATAAGCCTGGTTTAGCGGTAGTATTGCTTCTCTCAGGACGCGTATGTCATCACCCAACTTAGTGTCAGACTCTTGGAAATAACCGCATTGGTACCGTGTCCTTTCCTGAAGTACTCTCCTTCTTTCTGTACTCAACTGCGCCGTCAACTTAGCATTGGCATACTCGCGTTGTGTGCAGCCGCTTGTTATCAAATCCCAGGCGGATAAGCACGCTGTTGGACTTCCCCGGCGGCTCGCCTCTCATACGATGGCATGGAAACATCAGATAATCGATTTTATGCAGCTGCATCGCTAGCTTGCACCAAGGGTTTATGAGATAGGGGGGAGGGTGGCTAAACATAGTGACTCATGGTACCCTCGTTAGGGGTAACGCCACCTGCATCGTACTGAAGCGCCCTTAGAGTGCATACGCACTAAAAAGATTAGCACCTTAACACTTCTCTGCGTCGGCCGCATCAGTCCAATTAACACTAGGCTTACTGACTCTATTCGATTGCTTCTCTGTGCCGCACTTCTAACATACTGTAGTTATATTACTCGCCCCATTACCGCTCCATCGCTCCACTACCGCTCTACAGTTCTGTCTTTAGCACAAACCTCAGCCTCAGTAGTTACTGAAGATTCCCTGCTGCAAGGTAAGCTGAGCTTTTGCTTTCATTGCTCTTTTTTATACTTGATTTCCTCCCATCTCTCTCGGCCTGTCTGCGTCCCCCCTCCCCTCGCCTCCTCTCCTTATCTCCCTCTTTCACCCTCCTCTAGGTGACGTGCTTGGCCACTCTAACACCTCCCACTGTTCCAAGGCTGACTGGTCCAGCGCTTCATCGGACTGTCTGTGTCTCTGTCTGGGTGACGTGCTTGGTCCTCCATAACACCTCTCGCTGTTGCAAGGTCGACTTCTCCGGCGGGCGTTTAGTTCTAGTTGGCCTCCTGCAGTCTTTGTAATCGTCTACCTGACTGTACTGCCTTTTTGCTCGCGTCAGTGGTCTCATGGCAGATAATATTGATTGAATAATCTTCGCCAACGGCAGCGGGTCCTCACCGTATTCTCCAGCGTTATTCAGCGCCACGGAGTAGTCTGCATACCGTCTTGATTTGCAGCTCGGTGGTGTCTGCAGCTTGGGCTTGTCTGATCCTCGGAAGTATCTGCACCTCGACCTGGCCTGCACCTCGGCCTGGTCTGCACCTCGAGCTGGTCTGCAGCTGAGTATTGACGGCACCTCTACTGCTGTTTCACATGACTCTGTTTCTGCTGCTGCTGCTGCTGTTGCCTCTGTCGCAACGTCGTCCGTTGCTGATGCTGATTCTGCATCTGTTGCTGCTGTTGCCTCTGTCGCAACGTCGTCCGTTGCTGATGCTGATTCTGCATCTGTTGCTCTCGTTGCCATCTACAACTCGGTCTTGTCCGCTTCTGTGGCTGCTGCTGCATCTGTTTTTGATGATGCTTTTGTTGCTGCTGCGATGGCCTCTGTTGTTCCTGTTTTGATCCTGATTTCCCACTTTGTACTCTCATCACAGCCTGTCTGCAACTCATCTTCGTGTAACACTGCCAGAAGAGCGATGAAATGGGCTTGTCTGGCCTCCAACATCATCCTCATTTGTTCAAAACTGATCATCTTGTGAAGTCCTTGTGATTATCTTGTGTCTTCACCCGCATCTGGAGTGATCCTCTGCGTTGCCACTGTTATAACCGTGCTGTGTTCCTGTGTCAACACCGGTTGTGTTCCCCCAGTGCGTGTTAGGAAGATAAGACAGGATGGGATTAATAATGCTACTTTACTGTCACTTATACAAGTACATCAACACTGTTCCCTGTGTCCAGTAGTCTCGTCTGGTCGGCAGCGTATCCAGCAGTAGTCTTGTCTAGGCAGCCTGTCCACCACAGAGTCTCCGTTCTGCTAGTGCCTCACTATTTAAGGGGCAGCCGCCAGTGCTCCCCATTGGCTCTCCTAGTGCGCACGCTCACTATGCACGTGAAAGCGTCTGTCCTCGCGTGACCTCAGTCGGCTCCCGGTCGGCTCCGATAGCAGTCTGCCTCCAGTGGCCGCCTGTCTTCTTTGTCCTAGCCTAGTCAGCCCTTCGCGCGTTGTGTATGCGTCGGACTGGCCTCACGTGACCTCATACTGTCTGACGTGTAGGTGACGTGCTTGGCCACTCTGACACGTCCCACTGTTCCAAGGCTGACTGGTCCAGCGCTTCATCGGACTGCCTGTGTCTCTGTCTGGGTGACGTTCTTGGTCCTCTATAAAACATGCATATATGGGAATTCATCAACAGTGCGGCCGATGAAGCCGACTTGTAGGAAAATTTTCGTCGATTAAACGCATTGTCCCACCAATGTCTTCTGTCCATCAAATCGAACAAGTGTATTCTGCTTCTTCTGGAAAATTAAGACCTGATCACTGATACGCGATCTCATAATTTGAAGCAAAATTAAGAAGTGTCGTGGCATTTCGATGACGGACAATGCTAAGCTGTAAAGCAGCTTAGGCTGTCATTTCAGTGTTGTACGCCATCAAGTGCGCATGTCGATGAGAATTGTTTTTCTTAAATCTTCGGTTCTTTTATGAAGCTCGGTTTCGAATACGTGATCCAAGCCTGGGGACCATGGATGCAGCAGGATTGCAATATTTTTTAAAGGGTGCAGCGGCCGGTCACAAAATTATTAAGGATTCAAGGAGCATTGATATTTGAGATCGGATTATATAACAATAATCTATATCCTGTGAGTTGTAAGCAGACAAGCGGACATTTAACTTTGGCCTTCCGCAGTATGCATAGCTTGGACAGCGTTCCACGTGTTGCCCTTTTCCGGAGAGCATCTACAATTAATTTCGTGGGAAATCCCTTAAAAATAAGAGATACCCAAGGTAGATTGGATTGGACTTGGAGCCATGGACCAACCCAATCGAGGCAACTGTTATGTCCGAACCTGTGGAGACATTCAGGTACCGCCTGAGTATGAATATTCTGCAGCACAACATGTAGTATGTGAATAATTAACATTAAAATACTAGCGAATAATGCGCCTACCTCTACATTAATTTGATGGTAAGTGCTTTATATTGCCATCAATTCTCCAGATTTTTATGTGAAAATATGAGAAGATCAGATTTAATAGCACTTTGAGAGCAAAAGCGTGAATGCTCGCGTGCTAATTGAGCACAGTTTTGTCCATTAGATCGAAAGTGAATCTAACACAAAAAGTCGAGCTTTGCTTTTCATCCAAACGGGAGCACCTAAACTACATATCTAACCCCTCATTCAACGCTTAAGCCTCGAAGGAAAGTGGCAGAGATACGGTTGATATTATGAAAATATGGTTATGACAATTAAAGCATTCTGGCGGACTATGCTTTAGTTTTGTAAGAAGTGTTCCTCCGTGCCAGTTTATTCAGACAAACTTTGGACATCTAACGGAGACATTGTAGTCGAATATGTTTCAGTAATTTTTCATATTGCATGCACACAGTAAGTATTGCACGTTTAAGTAAACACAATACAGAGGTTTAACCATTATGGTTTTTGCTCGAGAATGCTTCTTGATTCCGCTTTCAGGGGCGGTCGTCTGCCCTCTTTAAGCACTTTTCGAGCACCTCCTGTAACCTCTTTTTTTCTGACTGTTGGTCGGCACTCAATCATTGGGAGACATCTATCCGACCACACATTACGCTTTTAATTGTTTTTCACATATGTCTATTTTATCCTCTATAGGCATTTCCCGTGCGATCAAGGTGCTGAGTCATTCTCCGACAATTACTGCTTTGCATCTATTATCCTGCCTCCCCAACCACAATTTCAAAAAGCATTTTAGAATTGGTGCCGATAAAAAATGTTCAGCCTTATACTTCGGACCCCTTCGTTCCTCATTTTTTTCTACTAGACTAAAGAAATTGTAAAGACAGTTGAAAGACCAGTCTACTGGTTCATTATCTGTGCACCTTAGAATCGCAGAGATTTTCGAATAAGCGTCTAAGATTCATCTTGCACATGAAAAACAGCTAAAATCTTGCAAACTCAGTGAGTTAAACTCTGCAAAATCTATTGCCCAACTGTTCCGTCGTCGGTCCTCGCTAAACATAGTCACGAAATCCCCCCATTGCTGAATGAAGATAAACCTTTTGTGTTGGATGAGTCTGACAAGGCTTAATTGTTTAACGCATTCTTTGCAAAGCATCTTATGACGGAATCTGAAACGGTCCCGTCGTTTCGGCCATGCTTAGTACCATTGATTTCTCCGTAGACGTAATTTGTAAGCACATTGATCGTCTAAAAACTCGCACTCCACGGGAATTCCAAACTCACTTATCAAGAGAGTGTTGAGATACCCTGATTGTTAAGTCATCTATTCTCAGCTTATATTCTAAACGGTTTATTTCCTGACTCGTGGAAGACATCTATTATTCTTCCAGTCTTCAAGTCAGGATCTCGTTCGGATGTATATAATTATCAAGGCATTCGCCAAACATCGGCTCAAGCAAAATTTCTTAAAATAATATTTAACAAAATTCTTGACTTTTGTTAAGAAAATAAAGTATTATGTTCTTTAGAGCATGGATTTCTACCTGGAATACCATGCGAAACCTGCCACTTGGCTAATCTTAAGCTGGTTACTTCACTTCGTAATGAGCAGCAATCAGTCAATGTGATTTACTTTGACGTAAGCAAAGCTTTTGTCAGGATGCCGCAAATGCGTCTTCTAGGGAAACTAGAAGCCCTAGACATCAGACCCCCTCTCCTTGATTTAATTGCTTCCTACCTATCTAACCTCAGCCAGAAGGTCTTAGTAGGGAATAACTACCGAATGCCTATCCCCATCACGAGTGGCGTTTCTTAAGGAACGGTTTTAAGTTTCCTCCTTTTCATTCTTTACGCAAGTTAAATTTCAACAGTGCTAAGTAACTCGGAAAATTGTATTTATGCTGATGAACTTAAGTGGATTTACTCATTTTCAAAGGACACGGCCAGTAGTTGCGTTGATATAGTCAGCGCAGAATTGCTCATCCTCTCAAGTTGGAGCGCCACATGACAGATAGATTTTTCTCCAGCCAAATATAGTTTCGTGTTTTTTGGTCCCGCAAACCTTCCGGGGCTCATTATCTTCCAAAATATTCGAATGTTAGAACGATATATGATAAAGGATTTGCGTCTATACTACATGAATAAGCTTGAATTATAACCTCATGCAGATCCAATTTCCGCCAAGGCCGCACAGTAATGAAGTTTAAACTAAAGCGCATGTTTGTTCTCCCTATCCTAGAATACCGCTGTCCACTTTTTGGTCTAACGAACGCAACTGACCGTAGAAAGATTGAAAGGGTCCTCCTGGCATTTGAAACTATTCCCAGGATAGTAAAAATCAGCCTTTTGGGAAACTCCATAAAATGACTGAATAAGCAGCTTTACGAAGGGTACAAATGAAAGATGACTATTAAATGATGTGTAGTATTTGTGGTAGTGGGGAGCATTTTCTTTGAACAGCCTCGTCAAACACGTGATCTTAATCGGCTGTAAAAGTAGAAATTGAGTTAAGTACAACACACTATTTACGGGGTAAGATTTAAACAAGCTGGTTTTCCGATTCCAATAATTATCAATATCTTGTTTAAGTAGGCTGTTGTGCACCCGCTAGCGTTGATTCCGTCTCGCCTACCGTTGGCTCATTGGGACCACGTTTCGGAAGTCGTTGAATTGTATCCTTCTACCTCCTGCGATAGCCCTGTTTATCCCTGTCATTTAAACATGCTTGAAGAGAAAACACCAGAGGGTTTCGTGCAGGTGCTCGTCAGTCTTGTGATTTATCGCATTCAGTGCTTTTTTTCTCTTTTCAATTAGTGTTAGTTTCCGTAATGGTCATTTGGTCTAAGTGATTTTCCTTTTTTGTGACTTATTTTAGTTTGCGCTTTGTTTATCCGCAGCTTCGGTAGCATAAATAATGTCATTCCTCTAAGTGAAATGTAGCTAATCTGCTTGCCTCTGATAGCACTACACAAGACCGTTTGGTCCCTGTGCTGCCTCAGTGCAGCGCTGGGCGGTATTCCGTGTGGTATTTGAGAGAGATTGCAAGCGGTTGTAACCCTCGCCAACAGGTCTTGATTGACGGGATACCTTATTGCTCGGCGCACATGCATTCCTATCAGTCTGATAGCATTAAGTCTCCTAGGCTTAGCGGCTCGCTAACCTGAAAAACATTACTGGCCGTGTAGCGTTTTTTAATGCGGTTGGCTGACAGTTTTTAAATTGTTCAAAAGTTTGAATTTTTTTGACTCAACTTCGATATTTAGTCAGTAACACGCATGGGGTTGGGCGGTCTGTACACTATCGGCCAGTCGGATTGCGAAACGCTACTTAGCCAGAAATGTTTTCTGGCTAGGGTGACGCAACACCTTGTAGACTTGATGCTATCAGGTTTACATAGCTGACAGACGAATTCGTATATAGCGTCAACTAAGCAAAACAATCGATGCTTCCCTAACAACCACAATTATATTTTGCGAATGACCTTTCACGTACAGTTTGAAAGCCTTATTTTCCTTTACTTAAATTTGGATTATGTAGTTTGTCTTGCTGCATGACTTTTAGTGATATAGGCTCTAACTTGCGCTTGCTGCATAATTTACCAGTATTTTAGTCATAGATGTTGAAAAATGTCAGTGTAAGTCTCTGTTGTTCAGATCTTGGGTCGGAGTCCAGAAGGTGACAAAAGAAACCATAGTTTTTGCTGTCTCGCTTATAGTGACCAAAACCAGGGAAGAAAGAACTCCTTTACCGTATATAGTTTTAAATAAGCAAAATTGGCAGCATTTGAGAGTGTAATTAAAAAGACGAAGTTGACAACTAACTAATTATTATCAGCGCTTTGAACGCAGACCCAGTTGTTAGTTGAACCTATTGTTTTACATTGGTATTCAGAGCCTCAATTTGTCTACTAGCCTGAATACTGAAAGTTCACCATTCGGGCCGATTAGTATGCGGAGTATAGGCTTTTCATTTTTTGTATTGGAGCTGCGCATTCGACTCCCATGTCTAGTCCAACTGTGAAGAGCCAGCTTATAAAATAATCTCTTCTTCAACGACACCAAGTCGAGAGCAGTAACACTAACCTAGTGAAGTTATACGAGTTAGGGTTAAGACGGTTAACCCTAACAACTATAATCATTCAGGCCCTGGTTCCTAAGGAGATGGGAGAAGTCTTGAGAAGGCACAAGAGACGGAACATTATATTATTTACAGGGTTAGGGGAAAGTTGCCAATTGGTCTTGCAAGGCGTCCGACCGTGAGACTGGCATCGCTGCGGCCGCAACGCACGAGGTGTAATTCCAAGTGTCCTCTAAGCGCATTCATCGCGCACGGCCACCGAATACTCGCTTTGTTTCGGTATACTGATGGTGATTGGTTGCCTTGGCGAGATTAAGTCGTGTGTCAGTAGATGCCTCAGACCATTGAGCGAGAACGAACAGGGGCTGCCAGAACTTAGCACCTGACCGCAGGCGGCATAAGGTGCGCAGGGCACAGGCTGGCGAGCACGCCAGGATGACAAAGAATGTGTCCAACCGCCTCAATCCCCTTTTTCGGATATTTTGGAATATCGTTCCAGTGTTTTCATAGTGAGTGCGAACCGTCTCATTTGGAACGAACTCGGTGTACTTCATTTGAAAGATGTTCATTAAGCAATAGAAATCAAGGACTTCCAGTTTTAGCTCATCCTTCAAGTGCACAGCCCAGAATTCTTTACTTTAGAGAAGGACTAACTAGACAAATACATGGTACACGCTAATCTTCGGGTCAGATCCATAGGCGCTTTCTAAGGCTTGAAAAAATCCTCCGGACAATATCGATTCAGAAGACAGTGTCATTCCTATTCTGTCCATTTGACAACAGCCTTAAGCTGAAGCATTTGAAAGTGTGTACTTCTTCAAATTTACAGCCACAAATCTCGAGAGCTGCCTTATCCTTGTCAGGCATGCAGCTTAAAACACTTTGGTCATCCCAGCCGGTAGGTTTAGCGATTTCCTTCACCTGTGACACCATAGATAACAGATTACCGAAGCTCGAAGTTATTAGGATGTTATTCTCGACGTAGTTGATGTCAATTAATTGGCTTCCGGACGAAACTCGTAACCACCATGTTCGTGTAGGTCCTTCCCGAGTATCCAGTCAATAGCTTAGTTAAACAGACTGGGTGACAGGATATAACCTCGTCGAATGACAGACCTGAATACCGAACGGTTGAGACAGATTGTTATGGACTAGAACTCGCGCATTGGTTCAACAGTAGAAGGCCTTGATCACGACGATACAATTTCTCCAGAACAGCATCTAATGCTATTAGCTGTCACTAGGACTCACGATAGACGGATTCGAACGCAGGGGTTAAGCCAACAAAGCAGAATTTAAGAAGGTGCGTCAAGTCTGCAGATTCACGCCGGCTTGATTGGGCCTCATCCTCGAGCAATGCACTGCATGGAATCGCCTGCGAACGAAAACAAAAAAGACCTTTAAAGCAACCTTAATGAGGCTTATGCCGTGGCAGTTCTTGTATCTCGTCCTATCTCCTTAGGGATGTCTGATCCCAAGTCTTCAAGAAAGACTTTGTCTCTTTACGTTTTTTTCAATCACCTCATAAAGCTAGAACGCAGATTGTCAATGCAAGACTTGTAGATTTCCGTGGGCATAAGTTAATTGGCCTGAACTTTCGGATTCTCACTCGGACCCATCATCAGAGACAGTCGTGGAAGCACATGGAGTTCACGCTGACCACACGCGAGCTATAACTAGCGGCTTTGGCGAACACCGTTGTGGGTCATAATTGCTTCAATGAGTGGTTCTTAGTCCGCGTCCAAGTTATTGTTTACCATATGATTTGGATGTTGGTATGATCACAAGTCAACAGTTTGAATAACCCACCAGAATTGCTGCTTGCCCGCGCCCTTGGCACGTGATCGATCTAGTATAGGAGTAGGAAGCCACTGTGCTTGTTGACGGACTGCAGGCCTAAGGACCACGACCAGAGCCACCCGCAGCTCACGGGATTGTCATCTCTTGCGATGGTTTCGACCATGTGTTCAAGTCCTCTGAGCTCCATGGAGGTCGATTTTTCAATGTAGCGTTTCTTTCGACCATATGCAGCTGACTGCGTCATTTTTCGGAATCTAAGGGAAAAAATTATAATTACGGAACCTAGATTGAGTTGTCTGAGGAGACAAAAACAAGGTTCTCCCACTGATCCAGTAACTGCGGTGTCGCTGGTTGTATTCAAGAATGTTCTGATTTGCCGCATAGACTGAAATCGTCACTGATGACTGCTAGCTACTACCTTCTCCGTCAGCTCCGATCGTAAGACTGAACCGATTTTCTCTGCTCAGAGCTGGGTTACCGGATTTTGCGACGTCGAAATGTCTAACACGTAACGTCTTGGGCGCGGTTGAGAGTTGACTTTTCAAGCGTGTGTGACCCTTGGACCTTACTAATCTTTGCACCACGTATCGATGTGCTATTGCAAACTCGATTGCGGATCCTTGAACTGATTAGAATCGAATAGATCTGACTGACCCCATAACTGTGGTTTGAATATCAGGTTGGAGGATATTTGTTGCGATGTTAGAAGCACGCGTTGATGACCGTTGGTTCTTATCAACAGCGTTCAAAAATTTATTATCACTGCGAAATCGAGGGCAAAAGATAGCGGCTAATAAGTTGGCTGTAGAGCTGCCAGGCGCAATGTGGACATTCCAGTTCTCAGAAACAATCAGCAAACCACGACAAGGGAATCTTTCCACTAAAACTAGCATTTGCGAGTTAAACGCCTCTTTAGCGTGTTGTTCGGCAGCAGAATTTAATGCGTACACGAAGACGATCAAGATGTTTGTAAGGTGACACCTCAGTTGCAAATAGGTCATCCGGGGATTAACTGGTGCATGGTTCCCTTGCTGCGATTGGCGCTCGCCACACCCGAACTTAGAAAATGTAAGGACTGACCTTTCCAGGTTTTCTTGTGGAAGACTCTCCGTGAAATGGAGCCATCTGTCTGTCTCGACAAGTGGACGTCAAGGAAGGAAAGTTGGTTATCACGTTCCAGTTCCATAGTAAATTTTATCTTCGGATGTAGCTTGTTCATAGTAGACAGCAATTCCTCGGCTTCTTTCAGGTTCTCCACGATCGTAAAAACATCATCTACATATCGTCTGTAGATTGTTGTGTGGTTCAATTCTTTCCAGATGGCCCATAAATATGTCTGCAAAGGTTGGTCCGAGTGGACTACCTATTTCGACTCCGTCAATTTGTCTATACAGTTGGCCATTGAACAGAAATTGGACATTTTTAGTACAACGTTGTAGTAAGTTTCGTAGTAATTGTGGGGGCAGGCGTGTGTCGGATGGATAAGCGCAGATAATATCAATGGTTTCATCCAACGGTACGTTAGTAAACAGGGACTCCACGTCCAGGGATAGCATGCATTTGTCTTGTAAATTGAGCTGGGTGATCTCGTCGATAAACGGGAAACTGTCTTTTAATGTAAATTTGGAAGATCTTTGGCGAATTGGTTCTAATGCCTTAAATAGCCAATGCGCTAGTTTGTGAAAGGGGAGTTCGACATTGAAAGAATGGGTCGTAGAGGAATAACGTTTTTATGGGTTTTTGGTAATCCGTAGAGTCGCGGAATGTGGAAACCTCTGGGTTTTAAGGAAAAAGCGGTTTTGGTGTCAATCAAATTATTATCTAACAAAATTTTGATAGTCTTCCAGGCTGAATCTTTTAGTGCCTTAGTTTCATCTTTACCTTTCAGTTCTGGCCGGAATTTGCTAGAATCATTTAAGATTGTCTTCATTTTATTGACATAGTCCATGCGATTGAGGATAACTACTCCATGCCCTTTGTCCGGTTTGGAAATAACTATTTCTTTGTGGCATTTCAACTCGGAAAGAGCATTTGTGTGGTCTTTGGTTATAGGAGAACGTTGTGTTATTGGAGCTCGCCGGTATTAGTGGGCAATGTCCACAAGTTTTGCTTTCATCCATCCTTGCTCATCAATCGAACGTGGTTTAAGGTCGGATAGTTGAGCGTACAAATCAGTTTCGTGTTTTTCTCATTCGTGAACCTTAATGCAACGAAGGGTTGTAACTGAGGAGCTCTCCCGAAATTTATGGTACCAATAAATCTTACAGCTATAACCATTTTCAAGTTCCGTCAGAACTGCTGGTTTAGGCGTGTGTTGTGATGGGCGACCGGCAGGACAGAAGCCTCTGCATGAAGCTGATCTATAGGCAACATTTTATAGCGACCCGTGATCTTGCGGAGGGCGGCGTTCTGTGCTGACTGGAGGCGGCGCAGGCTGGAAGAGCTCATCGTAGGAGACCGGATTGGTGCCGCATATGTGAGTTGCGGCTTGGCCAGCGCCTTGCATATAGTCGTCAAAGTCTCTTTCGCGCAGCTCTAGGATGTGCCTGCTAAAGCCTTGAGGACCTTGGTGCAGCGGCTCACTTTGCCTGCGGCCTCCCTGGCATGGTCTGCGAACGTGAAAAGCGGATCGAAACGCACGCCAAGGAGCTTTGGCTTGCGGACCAGCGGTAAGGGCGCACCGTTGACAGTAATGGCCGGGTGACGATTAAACTCCTTCGGATCCAGCATGAAAACAGTTTCGGAAGACTTGGCTGTCGTGATCGTCATTCCGCGCTGGGTGAAGAAGTTTTCGACATCAGGCATGAACTACGTGAGGAGAGGTGCAGCCTGATCGATGTCATGGTGCCGGCAAAAGAACGTAACATCGTCCGCATAGGATACCACTTGCGCAGGTGCCCGGGGAGTGAAAGCTCTCGCATGTAGGTGTCAAAGAGCGTCGGGCTGAGCGCAGGTCTGCTTACGGGGCTAAGAGGGAGCGCCCCAGAAAAGGACACGATCGTGACGGCTACGGATGCAAGCCGCCAACCATCGGACCAGGCCAGTCGGGACGTTCAGAGAGACCAAGTCCTGCAGGAGCTGATCGTGGCGGACTCAGTCGAAGGCTCGTGCCAGGTCAATTTAGATTGCTACGTCCGCGAAGCAGGCTTCTGTTGATTGAAGCCCACAAGGATGGCGTCGCTGAGCTCGAAAAGCGCCGTTGTAGTTCCACGACCCTATCAGAAACCATGTTGATGGCAAGATAGTTCCGCCGCAGACGTCAGAATTGAGTGGATGAGCCATTCGAGGATCTTTGCCAATGAACTGAGGAGTCCATTTTGGCGATAAGAGGTCGCTAGACTGGGGTCCTTGCCAGCTTTGACCAGAGGGATAATGATCGACTGGCGCCGACAATCAGGGATGATTGAATTAGCCAGCGAAAGTTTGAAGAGGACAGCAAGGTAGGCAGCCACCTTCAGGTTGATAAGGCGCACATGGATAGGCGCCAAACAATCTGGTCCTAAGGCTTTCGAAGCTCTCGTTTTCTTGACGGTGGTGAGTATGGCATCAGCCGAAAAGGAAATGTTTGGGGGTGGGGCTTTATGGAGGAGACTAAGAAGGGAGCGCTAGCTTTTGGGACTGGACACCGAGCGGGGCGAGAACAGCTTGTTCATCTATGCGGCGATCTTACCGTTGTTGGAGATGAACTTGCCGTCCCCGAAGCTAATAGACTGGTTAGATGTATTAGCCCGGGGCTTGATCAGGTTGCGTAGAAGTTTCCAAGTGGTAGCTGAGTTGCCGCTGAAATTGCAATCTGCAACTAGTTCATGCCAGCGTTGGCGTTTGCCATCGTTGATAGTCTTGGTGATTAAGCCATTCAGTTCGCCGACGCGTGGGTCATTGGCATCACGTGCTCGTATTTCGTCTCTCCCTCGTTCCAGGTGGGAGGCTTCGGGCGGATAGGTAGGACGGAGAAGGGGAATGCAGCCGTTCGGGATGTGGTGACTTGCTGCTGCCAGGAGTAGTCGACGAAGGGCTCGTTCCGCCATGTGGACACTTGTAGGAGGCGGTCGGCCATCGATCTCGACTTTGCATTCGGTTGTGAACGCTGTCCAATTGGCTCTCTTGAAATTAATGAAGTACCGGCTGGGGGCCTTGGTACGCTCGGTGGTGGTGGCCAATTCGAGCACAATGGGGAGGTGGTCGCTACGCAGGCTGATTTCCGTGCTCCACATGGCGAGGCTACTAGGCTGAGACTGGCAAGGGAAACATCAAGCGAGCTGGAGGCGCCGTTGGTCGGGAGCCGCATTTGGCTGTTCTCATTGAGGACGGCAAAGGGGGCCTGTTCTATTTCATCAGCTAAGGCTTCTTCTCGGGAGTCGGTCGCCGAGTTAGAGCACCACAGGTTGTGGTGAGCTTTGACGTCACCTAGCACCAAACTGTCTCTAGAAGGTAAGTAGGAAGCGATAGAGGTGGTGAACCTGGGAGGACAACTGAAAGTTGGAGGAATATAGACGTTCACGATGGTTAGCGTCGCCGGGCCAATGTCAAGGAAAATCGCCAGCACTTCCGTGGGATCAGCACCAAGCAGTTGTAGCTGGTGATGGTCAATGGATTTGTCCACCAGGAAGGCTAAACCTCCACCTTTGTTGCAGCCGCGGTCGCGATGGACGATAGTGTAATCGGCACAGGAAGGGACCTTAGTGGAGTTAAATCATTTTGATAGCCGCCACAGCCATGCTCTGCGAACGCATGAAGGCCAGGAGCTGGTCAAGCTTCCCAAGGAGGCCTTTGGCTTTTAATTGTAGAATCTTAAGACCAGGCGGTGAGGCAAGGTCCGAGACCAGTTGATTTGGGTTCAGGACAGGATGGGCTGGAGGCATAGAGACCGATAAAGGCACGGGACAGCTGGGACACGTGAAGGCGGGCGACCAGTCGGCAGCTTTGTCGGGGCTACTGAAGCGGAGATGGCACCGACCATTGCAGGAGCTGCAACGTACCGACCAGTCGCGTCGGCCCAGGCGGATTCGGCAGAACGAGCAGTACCAGAGAGGTCCAGGATTGACCTCAATTCCGGCGGCGAGGAGGAGGAGTCGGAGCAGCGTGGCCGGCAGGGGCCGCTCCGTCATCAAAACACGGGTTGGGCGGAAAAGAGAGTCGATCCAACGTAGGGAGATGGGTGTAGCAGACCTTGGCCACCAGGAGGGTGGGTGGAAACGCGGTCGTAGGCGCGTCTACTAGTGCTTCACGGTAACCATGTCACACTGCCGTAGTCGGAGTTTGCAGAATTTTATAAGGCAGTCGGTTAGCTAACCCTCAGCCCACCGCTCCCTACGGACACTTTCTCCGCTGTTCCATGGCTGCTTATTCGTTGGATCTTCTCAGCTTACTGGTAGCCATTCTATTATACGTTACCTGTGGACAGTCTGGGTAATTTGCAGTTATGCTAACGACCAATCCGTCTTCGCATTTGTGTGAAAGACCAGTGATTCTTCATGTCAACGGGCTTACTCCTTGTGAATAAGGATGACCTCCACTTTTATCAGCACAAGCGAACATGCCAGTTCCAGGAAGTAATTGAGAAGACGAATCGATCGCTGGGACAGTACGCTTATTCGCCGGATTTTTCGACATCCGTCGTGGATTCATCATCAGAGACATAAGCAGAATACAGTAGCAGAAAATTTTATCAGCCCCGATAAACTCGGTTGACTTAAGCACATCACAGATGACTATCGATGGATAAACTGTTGTAAGCTACCCATATTTCTTCTTTCATTTTATGCAATATACTAACAAGCGTGATGGGTTGGTGCTTTTTCAACAGTATTTCAAGACGCTTTGCCGACTTCTTGTAAATTCGAAGCTGTGTTCGTTCAAGCAGATAGAAGAGTGCCCGCGCAGTTGGCTAGTAAGGACATAAGTCTCGTTGATATTATATTTGCGTTCCGCATCACTACGTCGGCTTCCATATCTAGTGGTTTATCAGCTTTTTCCTCGCGATCAAGTTCTGCCGCGGCCTATCCCGTTTTACATCAAGACGTTTTGCTGACAATTTGTGAATTCGGAGCTTTGTTTCTTCAAGCCGGTTAACCTTGATAATAGAGTGCTCGTGCAGTTGAGTAGTAGAGGCACTAGCCTGCATTCTGCATCACTAAGTTCACTTTTACCAACCTTTTTCTCTCGATCAAGTTCTCTCGCGTTCTCTCTAATTTTGCCAGTATTTAACATTCATACCCAATGTAAACAGTAAGTTTTGTAACCTGCAAGGAAATCATGTGCTCCGAATCCCAACGATTTCGTTTCGCCTTGCTTAGGTTGAAGCACCTAAGCTAACAACTGAGAAGGCGGAAACACCAGTCAAACCGCAGCCGTCGCCGCAGCCGTCACCACAGCAGTCACCGCAGTCAGCATCTCCACCCCCCGTCAGCACCGTGGCCAAAATTCTCAAAGAGGCTGATGATAATGATGATGAAGACGATTTGCACGATATCAGCGATCTTGATGATTCAGAATTTGAGGACGAGACCCTTGTCGAGCGGTTGATCGGCCTCACCGAAATGTTCCCCGAATCCTTCCGAAACGGTGTCTCCACCTCCGTCTCCGCGGTGCTGTCCGGCATCAAGGGCACCTATTCTCTGAGTCGCGGCTTCCTTTGGTTTGTAGCTAGTACCTCGAGCATCTGCTTCCTGCCTCTACTGCTGGAGTTGGAGCGGGTGCAAGTGGAGGAGCAGGAGGCCGTTGAGCAGAGGACCATGATGCTCGGACCCACCGCAGTCGGTGGTACTGGCCACAGCGGTCTGGCTGGATTTTCTGCTACTGTGCCTGTCCTCACGCCGGTTCAGAAGTGAACGCACGCAGGCGCGCGCAGACGTGTTTTGTACCTTTAAGTTGACACCGCGGACTATTCTGAGTGAAATGCCGCCGCCATTTGTTTGCAGCAGTTTTTACCTCTCATCCAAGCTATGAAAGTAGGCATTTATTGCTCCTTCCTTCTTCTTAGCCGGGCCAGGTCGCAGTCCTGCTGGGAATCTCCATCGAACACTGGACGTGCCTGGAAGGGATCCGACAAAGCAGAGGGAGACCGGAGTGGCCATATCTAGGTTGTTAGTCGTCATCATCCAGTAATACTCAATCTCAAGGGTGGGAATCCCGGATATTCGAACCCGGGACCCTTGATCATTAGGTTCACCAATCTACGATTGCACCGCGGGAATGCCTAGTGCCCGAGCTCTTCCCGGAAGAGCTGTTGGGGAAGCCGCAAATGAACGCCACCATCGACTCACTTTAGTGAAGACCAGTTTTTCTACTGGCTTTATATAGCATTAATTGGCAACATGCAACTCATTAAGGAATTGATACTAAACGTAACATATGAGTGCCTGTTGAAAAGAAGAAACCTAGCCCATAGAGGGCGCCATATGCACCGTTGGCTATTTTTCCTCTGACCGCTTGTAACACGATCCGGTCTGAGGTCGCATCACTGCTTCGATTGATGGACGGATGTGAATGCGTGCATTCACGTTGCACTGCGTTTCGCAGACCAATGGTGCTCATCCAGGGGGAGGGGAAGGGGCGATACTAGACGTTAAGACCACCGTATCGTTTCTGAAAGTTGAGAACTCGGTGACTAACAACCTTGAGGTGAAT
Organism: Ligula intestinalis; assembly: GCA_036362985.1. NCBI lineage: Eukaryota > Metazoa > Platyhelminthes > Cestoda > Diphyllobothriidea > Diphyllobothriidae > Ligula > Ligula intestinalis. The sequence goes on from JAYGXS010000009.1 coordinate 12,251,813, forward strand.
TCAGAGAAAAACGGATCCTCTCACGCAGACCAGAAGAAAGCATAGGACCGAGCCCATGTTTGCATGACGACAGTTACCTTGTGACAGTAAGATCTTTTGCAGTGCTTTATAGGCTACTGAATGATCTATATCAGAAGGGATAGAGAAGGTCGTGGTCCTTTCAGTAGTTGTGTGCTTGGTGGCATTGCTGGCAAGGGGAAGAGTGTCTGGAATGGCCATTTCTAGCTCATTGGGTGTCACCAGCCAGTCATACGCAATTTGACGAAGTGCTCCGCCCGGGGTTCGAATCCGTTACCTTTTGAGCGGAAGTCTGACGCTCTAACCGTTGAGCCACAATTCGTCTTGCTAGTTTAATCAAAGGTTTCTGTCTTTAGCCTCACTTACCCCACGAACGAAGCAATGCACAATAAAACTATCCTCTTCATCTAACACCACCATTATTTCGCCTGCCCTTGCTCTCGGCAGTGTCCAGTACTGACGGTGGTGTAATCCAATTTCGCGGTC
>JAYGXS010000009.1:12277011-12330564 GCA_036362985.1 Ligula intestinalis
CGGGAAGTTTGAGTCTTCTCTACCCTAATTGCTGATGTCACAGCAAGCACACAAATGCTTTCCTGCAACTCCAACCACAAATCATCGGTTTTCAAATAAACGAAGGGACATACTGTGACATCGAATGGGTCACAAGAACAATATAAGGTGTAGGCGTTTTACTGTGGTTAAAGGCACAAAGCATTTTCAATTAAAATTGATTTCGGTAATGACAAAGTTCTTCTATTACGTTTGATACATCTAGCCCTCTGGTTGCTTTCAATGATGTTAGTTTTATTATGAAGTTAATTATTAAGTTTTTTAGTTAAATTTCAGTTTAGTTCAGTTAGCAACCGTCATGGTTAGATAAATATACTTGGAGAACTACTAAAAAATAAAATAAACCATACTTCAACCAACCTCCGTAGGAATTCCCTCAAAATGCCACTTCAACTAACCTCTGTGAGAATTCCCTTAAACTGCAGGAAACCCTTTTCCATCTAGAGGTCCGCCAGCAGTCGTTCTCACATCGAGTCATCGGTACCTGAAACGGACTGACCAAAGAGGTCGTAATGGCAAACTTCACAGATGCGTTTAAACGGAAACTGGATGAATATCTACTTACCAGTTACCGTTCATATATACAAAGAAGTAGGAATAATTTACGTTCCGGAACTAACTTTAGATTGTGGAATTAATCCATATATACGGAAAGCGATGTTTTATAAATTGAAAAGTAATTTTGTCCATTTCCAGTCAAATTGAATCGCTTATCTTCAGGTTAACTGCAGAAATTGTCAAAATTCACTAATTTCATTATGACATTGCCTTGAGGAAAGTTAATGTACACAGAAGTTCGTCAGCCGCATATCTAATGAAAACCATTTTTCAAGAGGCAAACTTTCATGGAAAGTTTGTTAATTCATATTAGGAATGACAATATCGGAATTCTGTTGCGGACATGATTTATTCTTGACAATGTGGTTTGCTGTTTCGAGGCATTTCTACCTATGAGCAGCATGGTCATAATTATAAGAAATCATATCCAAAAACGCTTTCTTGGGGTAAATGTTCTTTATAACTGTCTTATTTTAGAATTTTTGGTGGAACATTGCATAGAAGCGCAATTTGTCAATTTATCAATGAAGACACTATAAACTAAGAAAATAATTACAGAATTTATCCTAAGGTTATACAGGTTAGACAGTTATCCGCTAAGGATAATATGAACCAAATATTTTGATTAAAAAATGTCTTTTTGCATAGAGAAATTGGTAGCATTAAGTTTTCAATTTAATGAAATATTTTAATTTATTTTTCTATTTTATACCAACTTTAACATCTCCAGAACATAAGGGTTTACCGGAGAATTTTTATTTTTCTTAACAGTCATTCAGTTTTTCTTATAGTCCTTTCAAGTACTTAATAAAGCTGATGCTGCTCATACTTATTTATACATTTTCGCAAATGTGTTCTCGCTGGTATTCGATAAATAATCAAGCATTTAAAAAATTAGGCAAGTTGCTTGCAGGACTCGACATTCTAAAAATCTCTAGCTTCAGTCCTTTTGAAAGTTAAAATAAAATCTCAGAATATGACAGCGAGAAACATATTAATTTGGGCTTCTTCCTATTTACTCCCTCTCTCTCTCAATCAGTTTCGAAAACAGCACACATCTGAATATGCACAAAAATGCTGGCACACAGGCCCAGTTTACCCTGCAAAATGCGCAGGCGTTTTGGCGTGGGCATCTACGGCGGGTCTATGCACCAATCAGCGCGCCTGATCGATTGGGACTCTGAGGCTGATCTATAAAGGCAGGGCAACTGCACTCCAGTACTCAGAAGAAAATGAGAAGTTCTAATCTCCGTCGTCTGGTCCTGTCTCTGGCACTGCTGGTAGGCACTGCAAAAGTGTAGGTTCCCAATTTACAGTTTATGCTCACCCTTTTAGCAGCAAATCTCTAACTTTTATGAATGATCGAAATGTGCTGCTAGTTAGGAGTGAAAAGGTTTCGTATTTTTAGTACAATTTTTTAACATTCATTTTTATGCCTTTTTAAAATTTTTTACTCATGGAAAGCGTATCTTTCGGTTTTCAAAAAGGCCTTTTAATTGCTGGATAACTTTAAAAACTACCGATTGCTAGACTTGAATGAACCGTCTGCTAACTGCACGCTTTGTAAATCTTGTTTAATGGAAAGCACATTTTGCCTACTGTTTGAGGAAGAAGTCAAATAGTTCTCATTAAATGATGCAATGCGTGTGAAACATGCTTTGTGCAGTAAAAGCAGCATAAATAAATTGACGGATACAACCTATTGTGAATGAACACCACAAAATCGTAAAAATTCTCCTATTAAGACACGTTTATAAAACTGAAGTATACCGTATACTCATGCAAAGCACTTAAGGAAGGCGTGATTTGCTATCAAACACGCACAATAACATATTTTTTCGTCTATTTTTTCATATGATATATTAGAATTGAAAAAGGCAGTCAAAATAAATGACAAATACCTACCTCTTGAATAGACTCATTTTACAGCGCATACTTTTTGTTTGCAGTCAGAAAAAAACGATAAATAGCAGACATCCTCAACTAATTGAACTTACTGGAGAATAGCCTACGCGATTATCAGTATTGAAAAGTATTAACTGCTGGTTAGCGAGTAATTGTCGGCAGATTGCGTGAAATCGGAGCCCTGCCGTAAACGTATTGGGCATTAACATACGAACTGTTGCATACAATACAATGGTGCTCTCAAGTCATCTCTTTGGTTTACAGGCAGGCTGTTGGAATTTGCGACTGGGATCAACGGACATATACTGACGAGCAAAATGAAACCACGTTTAGCACTGTCCGCAGTGGACCCTATTCTGTGAGATGTGTTTTTTTTCCATTTTCAACTATTAAATGTGCCATTGTTGGCCCAGAGCATAAAACCTTACAATTGTGTCATTTTAACAGAACGGCTTCTTTGGAGAAACACCGTTTACGCAAAAAAGACTCAGCAAAACATTCTGCTACCAAAATAACGTAAAATTTACCTGTGTGTACGCTGATGGTACGTAACCTGAAGAAAATTTATTTTATTATCAATTTTTGCGTTATAAGTTAAGTAACAAGTCCTAACCATGGCTTTTTTATAATTCTCACCATATCACGCAGTTGGGAATGTATTGGCAACAAATATCACGGTGCCCAACATTACTCACGTTGACAGAATATACATCAAAAGTAAATACCCTGTGACAATTCATAGACTCGAACAATACGTTAAGAACAAGGAAGCCAAAGGTTAGTCGAGGAGTCACTGAGACCTTTGTTAAATTTTCATTTGAATTATTATTCAGGCTCTTGCTCTTCCGAAACATTTTCAAATTTCTTCAACTGGTTAAATTATTTCAACCCCCTACACTTCAGATCGGTTCATTGTGGAAAAAAACATGGCTCTGTCTCAATGCCCCAAATATAGGCAGACAGGCTTGACTTGGAAATTCCCCGGAACCGTGGAGAGCAGAAGCGAAGTAAGTGGCTTTCTAGTTTCCAAAAAAATGTAATATATATGGAGTAATTTACTGGTCACTATAAAGCAACAACTCATGTCTTTTCTTCTTTAGTTTGAATGCTTCCACGAGGGAATGCAACTGTGCAAAGGAGTCACAACAGGCAACGAGACCGGAAAGTGCGGTGAGTCGTGGTATTGTTAACGTAGGCACTTTCGTTGATGGAAACACAAATAGCCCAGCTCTTTTTTCAACTAAAGTGTCCAGTTTTCGTTATCAATAATGTCTTCAATTACACAAAGGTGTTGCCTTGGCTACAATAAACTGGTTTTTTTCCTTCCTTTTTCTAAGTGGTCAGAGTGGAAGGCAAGAACCTTGTTCATAGGCGAGTAGTGAACGCTTCCAACAATGGCGTCGAATTTTTCTACTGTTATCTGGACAAGACCACACCGCAACACGCACTGACCTACAATGTGGATTGGCGACGTAAGTGCCAATGAGTGGGTTTTGCTGAAGATAGCATAGCATGGCAGAATCGGAGAGAAAAGAAAACGTTTAAGCAATATGCATAAGTCCTTTTGATTGAAGATCCGGTGTCCACAGTGACAAAAAACCTAGCTCTACGGCGTAAATGCTCTAATATGCTGTGTTGTTAGTTTAGTGAGATTAAACTCCATTCTCATTTTGTTTTTCAATGCATACAGTGCCAGTACCTAAAGAACATTAAAAATGCCCGTTTGCGTTTTCTATTTAGCGCAGCTATTCTCTAAAATTTTATATTTAAATTATTTGCCAATTCTTGCAGACTCATCGGCTATACCACAAAAAGGCGTACCGCTTGAATCACTGTTTTCGGATATGCAGACGAAAACTACTGTCGTGGCGCCAACAACAACATCTGCCGCCCAACATCTGACAGGTAACCACCAATTTCTGTTCGGCACTGCAATAATTGCAAAATAACTTCCAAGATTATGTTCTGGTACCTTTTTTAAATCCAGAGCTTTCCTTTGAAGAGTAACATAATTGTTTATACATATGTCTGTCATTTTTTAGCGCTATGGCTGGGATCGTTTGTGGCGTTGGTTGCAGCGCTTGCGGCACAGTGCTGAGAAACTCTGACACTCGGGAGTCGGATGCATGACACTTTGTGACTTCCACTCAGCTCAGGAATCCATCATAACGTCCTATTGCACAAATAAAGAATTTTTTGTGTGGGTCAGAAATGCCTTTTGATTGTGGGGAAGCCGCGCCTTGTCGTGGGCGCTCTATAGGGCTTGTTTTTCTCCGGTCCCGTAAACAGACTGCGCGGTATATTCGCTGAACTGTGTGGTGGACTAGATGAAGGCACTGGCTGACGCTATTAGGAATGTGCTCTCATAACTAGCTCTGCACAATGCGGGGTGGGGATGTGGGAAGGCAGCACATGTAGGTACAAGATAATAACGCACCAGGCAATTGTGACCGATCCCAACTGCGGCCCACTTGACCCCGTTTTGCCACCGGGCATGCATGTGTAAGGCAAGTCTACTATCACGAGAAAAATCCACATAAATCAACAAGCTTTGGAGCAAACGGTGGATATCTTCGAATAGGAGAGTTCAGCTTACGTCAGTGTATGAAAGAGTGAAGGAAGATGGGGGAAATGAAAAAGAAAAAAAAGGCTTCATTGTTAATAAGACACAGGCCTGATCACTAGGACAGCAATTATATTAGTCTGAGGTATTGGCTTCACACGAGAAGCCATCGTCCGAAGGAATGAGACAGCAGCTACGAGTAATAATGTAGGTGGTATTCGTATCGTATGTGCGCGAGAATATTTTTGAATATCAGAGCTCAAATTACGTCAGTGTCTGTGGGTGTATGAGAAAGAAGAGGGAGTGGAGAGATTGAATAGAAATCTTTTTTTCGGTATGGGACGTGGCCTTGGCGTGGCAGCCTACCTGCCTAGACACGAACTGATAGTACCCTTGCCTTTTTAAAATAGCAACCTAGGGCACGCATACTTGCTTCTATTTGCGCCATGCTTTATTTTAAATCTTAAGCCGAAAAACTGGCAGGAGAGGAGCAAAAACACAAGCTGTTGACTGTAACCTGTAACGTTTGAAAAACCGGACGGTCTTTGGAGAATTAATTTCAAATTCTAGGCCACCAAACTTCCAGCGCGTGTAACTTGGTCGCCTACAGTCGGTCAGTGAATAACGAAGATCTTACGAGACCTGCGTTAGGTCTCGTGCCATCTGAACAGCTAAGTTAAAAAGATACACGGAATGACAGTGCGACGGAGATGGCTATTGCGAGCGTGGGCTACTACTGATTTAAAAATGCCCACACTTACTCAAATTCAATTCATCGCCAAACATCTGACAGGTAACGTATAATTGCAATCTCTCCGTACGCACATTTCCAAAGGACCGATCCGGTCGTGCTTTGCCGCTTTTTAAAATTGCAAATAAATTCCTAGTAACAGTTCACATGCGTGTGTGTTTAAGCAGTTGGCGATGTGTTTTAGGTGCTTCAAGCCTGTATTTGCGTCGCTTGCAGCGTTTCACTGAGAAACCAGAAATTGTAAATCAGAAGCAGGACAAAACATTACCACTTTGTGATGACAACATTATACTTTCGCTAAACTCAGAAATTCATTGTGAAATAATATATCATCATTAAAATACAGTACGGCTCAGAATTCGTACGAAAGATCGATACATACTCGTTTAACGGCATTGAGTAAGGTTGTTAAGCTGATTATCTTGCAGCCTATTATAAGATGGTGGCTGCCAAACGAGCTTCTTTCTGACCGTTGAGAAAAATAATGCACCGTGGAACGTGACTACTTAAGTAGCATGAATTTTCACCACTGATTTTGACTTCAGTATTCAATTCAACTGTACTTAATGGCAAAAGTGTACAAAAGCTCTTTTTTATACTCCTTTTGTAGAAAATTACGTCTTATTTTCATTTGCGCTTGATATGAGTTTATAATTCAGTTTTCAAATTGTCTTTTAATTATGGAATGATTTTTAAACGTATCAACTGCTACTCCTGAATTCAAGGTTTACTATCTGCGCGTTGTGTGCATCCTATTTAGGAAAAAGGACTTTTAAATATGAAGGCACGGAGTTTACTTGAATTGTTGAAAAAAAGGGATCACGATGCACGGATCATAGGCAGTATCGATAAATGAACGTTTACTATGTATTTTGAATAAATACGTCATAATCCTAAAAGATTTCATAATAAGATATATTTCAAAACCAAATTATACCCTTTCTTCAAGCAAGACCTTTAAAGCAGGCGCTAGTTGCTACAAAAAATATTACAAAAAAGAATTGTTTTCTATGTGTTTATCATAAAATGTGTTTTGATATATGAAGGTAGTCAATATAAACGATGAAACTGCACACCACTTAGGTAATCAGAACAAGGCTTTTTTAGCGGTCACAAAGAAGCTAATTAAAAGCGACTGAAATGACTTGAGAAGAGGCATAATGATAAGCAGTATTAAAAACTTATTTAATGGCCATTAGCGAGTGAGTATTAATAACGTTCATATTGTAGCATGTTGCACACAAACGGAGCCGTATTGTTTTATTGCTATTTACGGTTCTTACTATGGTTGTGGTAAAACAAACTGCACCCGACCATGTTAATTACTGTCTTTTATGAGATAAATTGTAATGCATTTCGAAAAAGAAATTTTCTGTAGACGTCGTCCGCCCTTTATTTACCAAAAACGCGTGTGATGTCTCCTAGCTTCAGTAACCTGACTATCGTGAGCGCAAAACATAATTTTCCTTTCACTGAAAAGATATAGTTAAGTCTTTACTGGTTTATATTAATCGCGGCCTATTGTAAAGTACGTATAGAAAGGAGGTTTTGATTCGCAGAGTTTAATAGCCTAAGAAACACCTTAGATATCCGGGAACATTCGATTTTGACACAATGTTATATCTCTCTTTCCATAGACTGATTTAAATCAAACCGTTGTCTTGAGAAAGCAGGATTTTATTGCTCATATTAATTCAATAAACAATATAAACAATGTTAGATGTATGTTAAACCAAGCCAGTTGATGTGAGTGTGCTCAGTGCCCGTGCACAGGGGTGGTGGGATCCGGGGGCATCGTCAAGCCAATCAGAAAAAAGTGCACAGACCGCTAGGCTAAAGGCAAGGCATCGCCCTGACAACCTGGTTGACTTGAGAATGAGCAAGAGACGGACAGTCATGCGGAACACTGCAGGGATTCGGCCATGGGCGCACGGGGACCAGCTACGCAAGACGAAGTTATTATGAGGTCTGTAGCAAATAAAAAGTGATAATGGTGCCGATCTCTGGACCGCCACTAGTACAGTAGGTTGTATAACCCATGCAATTCAAGGATTTAAAAAAAGTAAATCCCCTATTGCTGGAACACAGCTCAAGCTGCGGGCCTCAACTCAGGCGCCAGCTCAGCAGCCTACTGCGAACAGAAAGACTGGATGAAAACACGAAGGGGAGGGGGATTGTGAGTGCGGATTGCTACACAAGTGTATTTCCATGTGCAAGAAAAACCAAAGGTGACAATGCGACTCAAATTCACGATATCTTAGCGTTAATATACTCCATGAGGCAAACGATGAAGGTGACTGAGGGGAAGATTAGATCGGTGGTCCAACCCTTTTAATTGTGTGACGCTTCAAGATCCGTTGACATATGTCGGTACCGCTTGTTGTTTAGTCTACGTTGCCATAAATCTCGTCATACTGACTGTAGTCGTTCTTTTTTTTTGCCACTCAGTAATCAATGACATAATATACAGAAGACGACCGCAGATCGAACTTCTGGCCACGAACTGTGGATGACACTTTCGTCGTAATCGAACGCAATCAGCCACTCACGTTTAAGGAACGTCTTAAGAACGTGTTCACAGACAAAACCTTTATGATGGAGGAGAAAGAAAACAGCTAGCTGACCTCTATTAATGTCCACGGCTGCCAAAAAGATAGTGGGGGCCTGTAGACCAAAGTATTTAGGCAAGCGATCAACACAATGCACGTACTTAATGTCAACGATACCCATCCAATCAGCCACAAACGCAGTTGCATAAGACGCTCTACTGGTGTGTCGGGATGCACTGTAGTAAACCAGAAGAAAAGGTTGCCGAAATATAATAAATTTGAAGGGTGTTAAGAGAAAATGGCTACCGGCGCAACTTTCTCAACTGGTGCTTGCGCAAACGAAACAGCAAAATCGCACTGACCCCAAATTCTAGGGAGCGATCGCGAACCTAATAAACGTCTCTCTGAGATCGGCCGCCCTCCTGCACCAATTGAATTTGCGCACAGAACGAATGCAATCATCAGACGTCTGGCCCACTGCCACGGCAAGAAACATCTGTAGTGGTCTAGAGGATCTGCTGCAGTTGCGCGCAAAGCAACACCGTCGAGGAAACTGACGGACTTCTCAAGACGCGAATTGCCGAACACATGCAGTGCGACGAAATGATGCCAATTCTCAAGCTGTGGCTCATTAGACGAGACCCCACTACACCTTCAAATGCTTTGAGGCCATACTTTCCGCAAAAAGTTGAAAATCGTGTGAACCGAGAATTACTTGAATCATGGTTAACGGGCCCCCAATCGATGAACAAGTGCAAAAACTTGCCCAACCCATTTTCAGTGCGGAGGGTCAATTTGACCACTGCAATTCGCCACTAGGGGAATGCACAGCCCACCTCGTCGACCTACACCAACACCGGAGAGCCGGATCACCGATCAATCATCAAGCCCGAGTCCAACACGCATGATCAAATTTCAGCAAGTAAGAGCCCGCCGGCCGGTCCACAATTTATCAACGCACAAGAAGGCAGTTATCGTTAATTGTTGTTATACGATTGCAGTAATGACTGTCTTATAAATACTGCAACTTCCTGTACACAGGCACCTGGTTTTGTTACCGCTTTGTGCAATTGCCCCTTAAGAAGAATCCAAGATGGATGTCGAAGCGTCAGATGAACAAAATTATTGTCCCAGCGATTGGATCTTCTTCTTCTTCTTTTTTTCAATTACTTCCTGGGACTCTTATGTTCCCGGTGAAGATAATGCTGTATTTTTGGGGTTAAGTTTCATAATGTTAACGCAGTGTACGCCCTGTATGCATCATTAATGTCAAACAAGCAGAGACGCTTATTTCGGTACTGGATATCTTACCGGCTTGGACAGTTAATTGGTAGGGAAGACAGATAGCGAAATCGAATCTGGGAATCAATTCCCAGATGATACGTTTGAATGCATCACGTCGACCGAAAAGTTGCAGTTTTCGAGGGCAGGGTAACTGGTAAAGAACAATATTACCTTTATTGTCAATCTAGTCGATTCCGATAAGCTTCGATTGAGGCCTAATACTACCTGAATTTCTGACTCAGAGTTTGGTCGATTGCTGATAGTCATCTGATAGATAATATTTTTTCTGCCTCTGACCACCTTTCTTTAGTATTATGGTTTTCAGCGGCTAGCTCCTGTTCTGGGTTAAAGGAACGATTTTCCTTAAAAAAAAATCGTTCGCAGGATTAAATCGACTGAGCAGATGAAACTAACGTGACTTCATCTATGGTTACCTATCTTAAATTTCGTAGACTTTCTATATGTTGTTGAAGACAGTTGTTACGCTGACTTGTCCGGAAGCAGTTTGGCTAACCGCAAGAACAATGAGCTCCCAAAGCCTCGGTATCTTTGCGTGTACGGATCCGGCCCCCTTCCCTCAAAAACGATCATAACTCAGATTTTTAAATGGTTAAGGATCTAAGAACGGTTGCTTATGCAGTCACTTATCAATCGGGACTTGACAGTGCTTCTCACTGACTGGAACCCGGCCTACGTCAATTGCTCTGAAAGAGTATTAGACCAGCAACTTCTTCATTTAACTGGAATTCTTCCTCTTATCCAACACACCATTTCTACGACAAGCCAGGATCAGCAAATGAACTGTCTCCAGCTTGTCTACACCAAGGCGCCTGACAACAGTAAACCAGAATGAACACGCAGTACTTATACTATATTTTCTTTGCGTCTTTAACTGACAGATCTGCGAATAACTCTCTAACGTAAAAATTTTCCATCGATGAAATATGCTCCTTGTATTATTGGCTAAAAATTCATATTCCGACAAAAGGAACGAAACCAGGAAACAGGTTTATTTTACAAAGTCATCTCCAAGCATGGCTCAATCATGCACAGAAGACTAAAAACAAAAATTCTTTGTGAACGAACGTAAAAAAGAACATAAGATTGTGTAAAAAAATCAAACTCCGATAGGACGTGACAAATCTTCAACTGGTGCAAGTTTCAGAATGACCGGATCAATGGACTCATTGCCAAAGGATTAATGAATCTTCGAAATTGATTTTTTTAATCATGCCATAGTTCGTCTCTAAGTTTTGTACAGTTATACAAAACATGCAGACAGGCTAATTAAATTAATAAAAAAACATATTGCTCGCTACTTTTCAGTAATATGTTTGTTTATAATTATTGTCGAAGATTGTGGGCTCCCGTGCTTCGTCATCTGGTCGGCAGCCCCCGTAACCAGCAAAGGCGTATGATGTGCGCATCTCTGACACTCTGCGGTGTTCTCATAACCTCCCTGATCTTATCCTCGTGTGACCCTTTAGTATATTGAAAAAACCGCGATGGCCTCCTCCTAACATGCTACAAACACTTTCAGTGGCAGGGCATTCGATTTACATGTACCCTTGCTTCCTCCCCACGATCGACAGTTTTTCTCCTTAAAATCCCACATGTGGCATCAAAACTAAACTTATGAAAAATGCCTAGGGAGTTTTTTTACTGTCTGCCCTTCTAACGCAATCCCATTACTGGCAAAGCCACATTTTCTGCATCGTTGCTCTGTACAAAGAGAGCGTTCAAAGGTATTTACCTATATTTCCCTACTTAAACTGAACTGAACTAAACTATGAGGAAGCAAGTAACACGTTTTTATGATAATTTTCACCCTAGAATTCTGAACAATACCAAAGGAGATTTTTTTCCGTCTGCCCTTTTTACTCAGATCCATTATTGACAATGCCACATGTTCTGCATTTCATAGCTGCTCTATACAATAAGGGAGTTCAAAGGTATTCAACTATATTTCCCTAATATAACCTGACCTGACTTGACAAAGCACCGTCAAAGGTGCGTAAATATCAGAGGAGAAGGATAAGGCTTAACACCTGTCCCCGTCCTTGTGGTCTTTCATGGTGACTGAACCCAACTTTTTCGTTTTCACTTATAAAGAACACACCTCTCCCCCTAGGCTATAACTCGGGTGGTGTTGCTCAACTTTAAGAATCGACCTTCCCAAACCAAGGAGTTATCCCCAACAAGCTGTTGAAGGAGCTATCGCCTGAAATAGCAAAGTTGCTAGCCTAACTATTGCAGAGGTCGTCTGCTCCTTAATGTCTGCTTTCTGAAGGAAATGTACAACCAGTCCTCCATCGTCTAATAGTGGAAGCATGCGAGTTAATTTGGATCATTGAGTCCTAGCAGCCGTCCCAAATTACAGTAAGATATGTCCTTTATTTCCTTGTTTAGGTCTTACATTGCAGTTTGTGCACTTGTTGAAAAAAATGCTGATATTTCCATGGTAAGTTCCTGCCCAAACCCATTTTGTTGTACAGTATTGCGAGTCCTGCAAGCAACTTGCCTTAGTTTGTAAATGTTTCATTATTTGTCCCACATCAGCGTGAGCGCATTACCGAAAACTTAAGAATAATAATGAGCAGCATTAGGCATATTAAGTATTTAGTTTAAAGAACCATACGAAGAACTTAGTGTTTATTAAGAAAAATAAAATTTTCTGGATAATTTCCAGGTTGTAGAGCCGGCAAAAAATATCCAAATTTAGATCAATAAATCGAAATATTTTGTGAAGTATAAAACTTTAAACAGTCACTTTATTTATATAAAAAGAAGTTGCCTGCATTCAAAATATTTTGTACACATCGCTATCAGTAGATAAATAGTAATTAAATACAGTAGGATAAAATCACTCTTCATTTCGCTCATTTTCGGTGTCTTCATTGATAAGTTGATAACTTGCGCTTCTGTTTGACGTTTTTATTAAAACCTTATAAGTGAGATATAAAAAAACAGCATTTACCGAAGAAATTAGCTTTTAAATATTATTTTCTATGAAGATGGCCGCACAGGTCAAATGTGCAAATGCTTCAAAACAGTAAACCACATTTTCGAGCATACAATATATCTGCTAGATACTACGCATTTTGTTATAACTGGGATTAATAAAAGAACCCTCCATAATATGTTACCGCTTTAAAATAGCATTTTTTGATATTTAGCTGACACAACCCTATGTATATTAACGTTTTCCAAGGTAATGTCAAACTGAAGTTGGAGACTTTTGACAACTTTTCAAATTTACCTGAAGAAAAACGATAACATTTGATTGGAGATGAAGGAACATACTTTTTATATTTATAAGGGATTATTTTCCGCTTAAGAAGATTAATTGCAATATCCACAAAAAATAGGCCACATAAACGACCATTTTTCGAAAAAAAATCTTATTCATCTGTCTGTTCCGTTTCTAAGTAACTCTTGATCGGAAAGTTTTGCTTACAGAAAACTATATTTCTACAAGACTTATATTTAATAATGCCTTCGTTAGGTTGTCTTCGCGGTTTCATATCGAAACTTTGTTTATGCGCAAGGACAGCTGTGTGGTAAAAGGAAAAGTTCCACCAAAAAGTTTCTTCACTGCATTTTTTTCAAAAAACATTTCACAGAATAGCTTACTATAATTTTTTAAACTTCTATTGCTGCTTATTTCTGAAAAAAATGCGATTCCTTAACCTTCGCTTCAGTTGCACTTGATCAACTTCGCACAAATTTTCCAATTCTGAAAGGAATTATTATTCTAACTTTTTAACTTATAATGATATTATTAAGTTGGTTTGGCAGATGGGCTTAATTTGAGTTGACCCAAGTGTAAAAAATCTAGGGGTTTGGCGGGATTTGAACCCACGCATCAGAGAAAGCCTTTGCCGGAGGCTAATGCTCTACCACTAAGCTAAAAATGCCCAATCGTCTGTATTGCGGGTAGGTTCTGTTCTTAGATCCTGCGGGGATGGCCAAATGGTTGGCGTCATTTTTGCCGTAATACGGGAACATGCCATTTTAAATCAATAACAAAACAATTTAATTTAGAGTAAGGAATTTGTAGCCTTACATATTTGCTCTCTAGATAAACTAAACAAAACATTTTTTAAGCAAAAATCGTCCCTTTCAACAACAAGAACCCTACTTATAAACACAAAAGTTGTTTAGCTTGCACATGATTGTTCTTAGTTATCTGCAAGTGAATGCTATTCACACGCTAAGCTCATTTAAGGTATAACGAGTGTTCTAACATCATTGTGGAATTGAGTCCGACTGTTAGACAACCCAGGAATGACAGCGTCCGTCATTAAACATTCACGGCTTGCTCTTTGACTCCTTAAGTGACAGTTTTACAATGTTACTCTCACAAAAAGTCGTCAGTAAGAATTTTGAACACAAGTTAAAACAGGTTGGCCAGCACACAGATGACCTCCAAGCTTCGGCGACAGTCATGTGCACCTTAGCTGTGGGTCTAGCTCAGACATTTGTGGAGCGTGTCCTTTTGACCTATACTTCGCACTGTCTCCCTCATGGAGTCTCTGTTGACCAATACTTCGCCTCTCACGATTGCGTGACCGTCTCCAGCCCTGACGCTTGCTCAAGTCAAAGACCGCTCATTTAGCAGCAATTCGTTAGGGGGAGGATGGGGGAAAGGGACTGCCAATAAAATTGTGGTTACTGCTAAACCCCAGAATCACGAGATCTGGCTCCAATAATTTGAGAGAGAGGCGGATGGGTTGAACTGAATGACCGATTCATGCTACGGTTAACATGTAATTTTGCATTTGCCTTATCTGTTGCACTATTACAACAGGGTAAAGCCCTGAAGTTGGTTCGTAATGTAGTGTGTAAAAGAACATAATGCAAAGCCTAGTGAATACAGTTTGTCGCACAAAACATGAAAAATGTATGGAAGATTGCTAAAAAGTAGAAAAGCGGCACCGACGAATGTTTCGAAGCTTAAAGATAATAAGGAAAACAGTTACGTGAATTAAAAACGTACTAGAGGAAACCTATGAACAGTTTGTAAGTAGAGAAATTGTGATTACCTTATACAAGCAAACTTCTATAATGTCAGTACGTTTGCCCATCGCCATTGTCCTGGAGTCTTAAACGATTGAAAAAAATGGTCAGAGGAAGAACGGTTGCCATCTTTCGTTCAAATTGTGGCCACCAGCAGTGAAGAACACACGGCAAAGTGGAGGGTTACAACAGATGTTCGTAGCTAGGTAGCCGTCTTCGCAAAATGACGTTTCTTCCATGACAAAGGTAGAAATTTAAAGAGCTCGGATCCGAATCCCTCCCAAAACAGAAAGGTCAAGCTTAAAATGCACTTCTAGTTCTAGCTATCTGTAACACTTTCTCAATCCGATAACTAAGATATATTGTAGTTAAATCAATTGCGTTATAAATAATTATCCAAAGATGGTAGCAAGACGCTTTCGAAGCGCGTTAGTCCTCATTTGTCATTTGAATCCGCAGCCCCAGTGACAACTGGCTTCGTTAACTTATTTTTACATAGAAAAACTGGAATTCATAAATTTTGCCGATGACAGGTGCCAAACCGATATATTTTTTTAACAGAGCATTATGTCAGTTGCCTTGACCCAAACTTTACTCGAAGGAAATATAGACGGGGTCAAAATATCCAACATTCTTTACCATATCATTTCAATTTAGTTTAGTAACGAAGTAGAGAAAACCCTTGCCCTGTGTATGTGTGGTATTGAGCGCTAGGCACAGAGACAGTCATATAATTAACTGCCATGGAGACGAGAGTAGAAGGATTAACTATATGCACTGAAATTGCTGATTCACAGAATTGAGGCAAATGTTCGCATTCCACGTATCTGTATAGAAGACGAAGACGTTTCGATCACCGGAAGCGTAATTTTATTCTCCAAAGGGAAGTATAAAAAATGAACAGCAGTTACGCTTTCTTTTTGATCCTCGTCATGAGAACTTGCAATAGCGAGATAGAAACAATGATATAGAGGAAGGCGATGAACTCCACAAATATTCTCAACACTCACTGTGACCATTCAGTGGCTCACAAACGAAGCTGCATGAGAACGCTGCTCAACGGAACCCAGAGTCAGTGCTGCACCGCGGAAGATGAAGCAGTGGACGCCCGACATCTCCGCGACCAGTTTGTGCGATATGTCTATCCTCGAACTTCCATAAGCCGATGCCAACCTTTCTGACCGTCCGCACACCCAGGAGCCAAATGGAACTAACCTCTACAGTGTTGCTTGCACTGCCATACACCAGAAGTGTGTCGCAAGCGACTCAGCACATTGCTGCATGAGTGGGCGGCTGAATTGCACATAAACACCAAGGCGACCATGCGCAGCCGGGTTGAAGGAGTAAGGAATCTATTAAATTCCAGTGAACGGTCGTGCGTAGTGTGTCGCACACCATGTATAAACTGCTCCCGAAGTTACACCGGACAGACTGGACGCATACATGAATGGTAACAAAACAAATGCGGGCATACAAACAAATTGCTGTTACATTATCTACGTGGACTTTAAAAATGTCTCGGTGTTTGCTCAGTGCCATTTTAAGAGTTTAAACTGATTGAATAAACAGTCAGAAGTAAAACCAGTGCCATATATATTCACAGCAGCATTCAGACCAGTATTCTTAATTCACACGGAAATGTAGACGCTTAAAAGTGGTTTTGGAAGCTTACTAAACTTCGGCATATAATTACGTTTCTTTTGGCCGAAATATGTCAGTCCCAGCTACTATGCACAAATAATAAATGCTGAGGTTACTTTCGTGTGGCCCACTTATCCCCCAGCGGGCCGAAAAGTATGAGCTCACTATTTTTACTAAATTAACTGAATGTGCAATGCGAGATATCATATACAATCAACAAGCCATCCACAAGCTGGCTACAACTGTACTTATCCTTAATATTCTGACACCATGCTTTGCTCATCCTGAGACGGAGCCTAGGATTAAAACGATATGCTAAAAACTGCTCTGGTATACATGCAGATTGGCGTTTATTCATTTGCAGCACCAGATGTGTCACTAATGGTAAGGATATTCAAAAACTGGCCAAAATTACCCATTCTGTTCCTGACCTAATATTCAAAAGTAAGGTATGCAGACATTAATGCCGAAAAATGTAAGCAGAGCGTTTTTTCATTAGGCACGTTTTTGTGAAATTAAAAAAAAATTATGTTAGGTATATTCGCTCGCGCCTTTTTTTTATGAACATTCATTTTTTTCTCTGCAAAGGGTTGACAGGTTTGGCTGATTCTAAAAAGCATCACCCAAACATACAGCTGTTTAAAAAGATATGTCCGCAAACACATTATTCAATTTATTTGTCTTTGAAAACATTCAGTGCTTTCTATAGATCTTTTAAGTACTTAATATGCCTAATGCTGTTCCCTATTATCTCTGAGTTTTCTCTAATGCATTAACACGGGTATTCAACTCATGATCAGACTTTGACAAAATTGTGAAAGTTTCGTGGTCTTTGGTGACTACTGCGTCTTTTTTCGGTGGTTTTGGTAAGCACGTAGAACATTATCCTTATTCACGGCCAATTAACGGAAGCCAGTGGAAATTGTAAAGCGTTTATTGCCATCTTAAGAAATATCTATACCTTTTCGTGACAAGGACCCCAAAGTGTTCCGAAGTATTACAACAAATTAGGCCGGAAGATACAACGGTACGTCTAAAATTGCCGCCGACAGTTCCACTTTAATTTATTACTAACTGACCGGCATGTACGCACGTGAGTTCACAAAAACTATTTTATTATTTGATTTCCAAATCAGCAAACTCAAGCAAAGATCTGGTTGTCTTTGTGAAAGGTAAATTAAAACAATGTTTAATTGAAAGAAACAACCAGAAATTCTCGTAAAACTATGTTGGAATGCGTACGCGAAATCTGAGCTGTTTGGAAGCAGCGTTAAAATATAATTTTTGTAATAAAGAAGCATGTTTATGAGAATATTTTTTTACAACAGACCTACTTTCCAACGTTACTTTACTTGTGTTGCTCTATTCATTCGGTTTTCTGCATAAACAAGCATCCTCTTATTTTGAAACTCAAGCGTAGGCAGTATGCCTTATTTTCCATTTTTGATGTTTAACCTTTTGCTGAGAAAAGGTGCTCTTTCTAAACAAGAAAATGTTTGTTGATAAATTGCAATATACCACATTTTGGGAAACAATTATTAACTTTTTGTTGAAGGTCTTCGGGAGGGTCACGACTAGGTCTGCGTTTGATTGATGGGCTTTTACTTGTAACAATCGTTGGATTTCAAGAGTTGCATCGCCTATTGTGCGTATTTCTTTTGACAATTCATCGTCGGGTCTATGCAACTGCATTAGAAAAATAAACTGGGATAAATTATCAGGGCTTGCAATTTTCTTATGATTAAGGATCATCGTATTCATAGCACTGTAAACATAAGGGCGACTACCATCGCCACTACAGCCCTTACTCCTCCCAACTCTTCCGACGCGTAATTGGCTACGCCCAGTGACATTACCGGCACCTGCATAGTCAATGCGGACTCGAGTCTAACCTCTCCCTTCATCTCAAACATCGATCTGGACAGTGACTAGCAAAACCATCGCATTACCTGGACCACGAATATACAGCAGAGGCCACTACCCTCTTATGTCCTCACTGTCCATAAAGCACATGAATAGCTTGATGAGCGTCGAATGTGCTCTTAAGTGAACTATTATAGTCGAGTGATGAACGTATGCGGCCTGAACATACTCCTTTTATATAATTTTACAATTTTCTCTGGAGCTCGTTTGGTAGCAAATTACATCATCTTTAAATTTATTTCTTAAAGAAAGAGTATTCTAGGGTATTATAAATATGTCTAATTATGCGAGGTTTTACGATTTTCAGGTGTTCATTCTTCATACATTGCACCCTTATGACTGCTGCCTATAATACATAGCATGATCCACGTTTAATTGCAGCGATTATGACAGTTGTGTGATTTTTTGACAAACCACAGTCAAAAAATTACTATTCCCTAAACAGGATGTACACAGAACGCAGATTGTGAACCTTAAATGCACGTGAAGCAGTCGGCAGATATCAAAATATTCAGGCAATGTAGAACGGCAGTCGAAATCGATTACAAATATGCATACAACTAACGTAGGCCGTACATACTATTGTTAGCTATCATAAATAAGCTAGTTAAGAGGCCGGTATCCTATCGTGACTGAAATGACTTTAAAATTGTCTACCATATAAACAGTAGTACAGCTTAACTCAATGCCAATTAGGGACTGAGTATCAATATTTCGCAAATTTCAGCATGCTGCACGGATACGGAGCCGTTCTGTTTAAATGCTATAAACGGTCTTTACTGCCAATGTGGTAAAAAGCCACTACATAACATGATTCTAACAGTGTTTTATGATACAAGAGGTAATGAATGTCCGCTCTTATTTTCCCAAAAGTAGTGGGATTGCTCATATTTTCATTAATCTGATTGGCATGAACCCCTAAAATATTCTACGTCACTGAGATGATATAGTCTAGCATATTCTCATTTGTACTAATTTTAGTCTATGTAACCGTATGCCAAAGAAATCTTTTGATCTGCAATGTCAAAAAACATTGGATGTTGACCCAATTCTGCTATTTTTCTCTTTGAATAGACTGATTTGAACTGAAACGATGTTTTAAGGGAAACAAGATTTTGTGCCTCCCAGCAATTCAGTAAATACAAACAACATCTTTACGTGTATGGTAAATTGCCCTCTCAAAGGTCGATCCACACGTTTCACTAATGAGACCATCCAGTGCCGTAGCAGTCACCCAGCCACACCCAATCCCAGGCGATGTGACCTCCAAGCCTCAAATAACGACCTCTTTTTTAAAAAAAAACGCCCTCTTATTTGCAATTGCTTTACTTGTGTGCGCTTACTTTCTACGTCCAACCTTCCTCTGTTTCTCTAACACCAACCACCGCGATTTTCGGCCCAATAAATCTGACGATCTTCACCGGTGCTCCATGGCAAGTTGACCTGGAGACCTTGACTTGCCCGAAAGTATGTTTTAAGGGGTAGTGGAATTTCGATGCATCTGTTGCATTCTCTGTTACCTCAACCGTACGGGATCAGTTTCACAGTGGAGTCTAGCAGACAGGAAACGGGATTGGGCATTGGTGCTAGGCCTGGCATGGGGTGGCGTTAGCCTAACCACTATCTCAGGACACTAACCACGTACGGGCCGGAATCCGAATAACGCTTGCCACTGTCCTGATCCATTCCACCACTTGGTCCATGGCATGTACCCCACACCCTTTTAGGGAGCCAAAACGTTTAGCGAACACGAGGAAATGTGATTTTTCACTTTTGAGAGCTACTTGAAAGTACTTCTGACATATTTTATTTATAATGGGCGATTTCATGGTAATTGCTGAGCTGACCAAAACGTACGAAGTCGTCATCACAAAGCGGTAATGCAGTGACATAATTCTTAAACATTATTTATAATTAGCATGCTGCAAGTATTACGAATGCAGCCTTGAAGCAGCACAAGCGTAGCACATAATAGTTGAACACATACGAAAGTGAGCTCTTACTCTTGACGGCAATCTGTAACTCTGCAAATTAAACAAAATGGCAAAGCACCACTGTAGTAGTCCTTCAGAAATGTGTACGTGACCTGAATGCAACCAGATGTTTGCCAACTACGCGGTTAATGGTAGTCCGAAATTTATTATATGTGTGCATTGCTTAGCGTGCTGCAATGGCCATCTTTGTCACACTGTTGCCCAGCATTTCTCTTTTAAATTAGCTGCTGATATGGCGCGAGACCTAAGGCAGGCTCCGTGAGATCTACGTCATTGACTGTCTGACTGTAGGCGGCAAAGTTACAGGCTTTTGAAGATTGGTGGCCTAGAATTAGTGAGTAATTTGCCAAAGAGGGTCCAGTTTATTGAAAATGGCATTTACCTTCAATAGCTGGTGTTTTTGCTCCTCGCCTGCTAGTTCTTGAGCTTAATATTTAAAATAAGGTATGGCGCAAATAGAAACAAGTATGCGTGCCCTACGTTGCTGTTATAAAGAAGACAAATGAGCGATCAGTTCGTGTTCAGGCCCGCAGGCATGCTACCACGCCAAGGACGTATGACACGGGGCCACGACCGCACGCCATAATGGCTACATTTTTTATATTTAATCTGCCCACCCCCTCCTCTTTCTCCTACACCCATAGACACTCACGTAAACAGAACTATCCTACTCGAAGATATCCACCCTCTACTCCACAGCATCTTGACACACGTGAATTTGTCTCGCGATAGTAGACTTGCCTTACCCATACATGCCCGGTGGCAAAACGGGGTCAAGTGGGCCGCAGTTGGGATCGGTCACAGTTGCCTGGCGCGTTGTTTACTTGTACCTACACGTGCTGCCTACCCACATCCCCCCCCCAAATTGTGCAGTGCTAGTTATGAGAGCACATTCCTAATAGCGTCAGCCAGTGCCTTCATCTAGTCCACCACACAGTCCAGCGCATCTACCACGCGATCCGCTTACGGGAGCGGACAAACAAAATCCCATAGGGCGCCCATGACTAGGCGCGGATTCTCCACCAATCAAAATACATTTCTGACACACGCCCAAAAATCCTTTATTTGTACAATGGGACGTCATGATAGATTCCTGAGCTGAGTTTAAGTCACAAAGTGCCATGCATCCGACTTCCCAGTGCCACAGTTTCTCAGCACTGCGCCGCGAGAGCTGCAAACAACACCAGGAAGGATCCCAGCCATATTACTAAAAAATGACAAACATATATACGAAGAATAATGCTACTCTTCAAAGGAAAGCTCTGGAGTTAAAAAAAAGGTTCCAGAGCATAATTGTGGTAGTTTTTCGGTCAATGTTGCAGTGTCTTAGAGGCAATTTGTTGTTACCTGTCAGATGTTGGGCAGCAGCAGTTGTTGTCGATATTCCAAACAACATCTCATGCGGTTCTCGTCCTGGTGGTATTGCCGAGGAGTCTCCAGTTCTGCCATGCAATGCTACCTTCGGCAAAACCCATTACTTATCACTTACTTCACCAATCCACATTGTAGGTCAGTACGCGTGGCGGAGTGGCCTTGTCCAGATAACAGTAGAAAAATGCAATGCCATTGTTAAAAGCGTTGACCACTTGAGTATGAATAAGGTTCTTGCCTTTCAATGCCACCACTAAAATTAAAAAAAGCTAAAAAACGACAACAATGCTAGTTAATGGTATCCAAAGCAGCACTTTAATGTAAGTGTAGACATTAGCGATAACGAAATCTGGACATACTGGTTGGAAAAAACCTGGGCTAAATGCGCTACCATCAACAAAAATGTGAGATGAAAAATCCCACAACTTACCGCTCTTTCCAGTCTCATCGCCTGTAGTTACTCGTTTGCACAGTTGCATTCCCTCCCGGAATCATTCAAACTAAAGTAGAAACAACACGAGTTGTTGCTTTATAGTGACCAGTAAATTACCCCATATATATTACATTGTTTCGGCAGTAAGAAAGCCACCTACCTCGCTTTTGCCCTCCAGGCTTGAGGAAAATTTTCATATCAAGCCTGCTTGCCTATATTTGGGGCAGTAAGACAGAGCCCTGTTTTTTTCCACAATGAACCGATCAGAAGTGAAGGGGGTTGAAAACATTTAACCAGTGCGAGAAGAAATTTGAAAAATCGTTCGCAAGAGCAAAAGCCTGGGTAATAATTTAAATGGAAAGTTAACAAAGGTCTCAGTGACTCCTCGAATAACCTTTGGCTTCCTTGTTCTTAACGTATTGTTTGATATTATGAACTAACACAGCATATTTACTGTTGGTGTGTAGGCTGTTGACGTTAGTCATGTTGGGCACAGTTAAATTGGTAGCCAATATATTTCCAACTGAGTGGTATGGTGAGAATAAAAAAAACCCTTGGTAAGGATTCAATCATGCAAATAATAGGTAGATTTAAAAATACAATGAATGACCTTCAGATTACATACCATCATTGTACGCACACTTAAATTGTGATTTACCGAGTAAAAAGAAAGTGAGTATTATTTTTTTTGTACTGAAACTCTGTTTGCCCAATGAAGCCGTACTGTTTAAATGACAGAAGTGTTAGGCTTTATGCCCTAGGTTGAGAAAGGCAAAGTTAATTGTTGAAAAATGGTAAAGAAAAACACATCTCACATGAAAGTTTCCACTGATGACAGTGCTGAACGTAGTTTCATTTTGCTCGTTAGTATATGTCCGTTGATCCCAATCGCAGATTTCAACAGCCTGCTTGTCAACCAAAGTGATGACCTGAAAACAAAATTGTATAATATGCACTAGTTTCTAAAGAATGTCTTCAAAAAAGTGCATCGGTGATCTTCAAAATTGACTCAGTTGCTTGCATATAATTGGTAACTTTGTTTTGATTCACTGAGCCCACTTAATACTGAAAAAAGCACTTTAGTTAAGATCCCCGAGAAAAAGGTTACATTTAGTAAGGGCAATAGGCATTAATTTTGGCGAAGTTTGCAGGAGTCTAATAGCGCAGGAATTTCCTATTTTACTAAACAGGATAAAATCAAACATTTTTTGATTTGTATTTTATTGTGATAGAACCCAAAATAACAAATGAACTTTCAAAGCATACGCCAACTATAACCGAAATATTTATTCCAAAGTTACCTTAGTGCAATTTTAAGGATTTGCGTTCATTTCCTGAGACGGATTAATTTTAGTTTTAACTTTTTTCTATAACATAGAAGCTTTTTGCAGCGAAATACAGTAACAAGGTTCGGAATGCATCGTGTTTAACCGCACCAGGTGCTTAGTAGGTAGCCGAATATTGGTCATATTTTTTGTGATTTCATTAAATATAAATCATGCACAATGCAATTGTCACGTGTGCGTATTCTGTAAACAGGAAACGCAGAAAAATGATTTTTATGGCAAAACCTTTCTGCATATGTGGCCAGTCTTTTAAGCGACAAACCGAGCTGGGATGTTATCCACAATAAATTAGACCAATCCAATACAATGAGAAAAGTGATTTTTTTAATTAAAAAAAGGAAATCCGTAAAAATATCTGTCAGCAATTTCATTAACTAAGTACTTTTTTAAATAGCAAACCAAGTATATTAAATACTTAAATAATTTTAGGAATAAAAATTTCAGACTCTAGTTGAAGGCGTTTTCCTTGCTAAACAGTATGGTTTGCTTTTTGAACGAGTTTCTTGGTAAGTCTGAAATGCCCATCTTCATGCAAACTTCCATGCAAAGCTTAATTTTTGGTGAATTGGTTGAATCTTTATTTAATTCAAAGGTTTAATACAACCGTCAAATAGAGGCTTAATTTATGAGGGGAGATTAAAGACACGGAAAACGCTGGAAAATATATCCATCGGGTAGAAATTGTAATTAGATAACAACAATATGTGCCAAATATTTGGACACAGGAAAATTAATTTCCATACAAAGAAAGTGCTGTAGTATTTTTTTCAAATTAAGGAACGATTAACATTTATTGTTCTGATTATTACTTTTTACGTCTCTGAATTTTGAAGATAATTAAGAAAATTTGCCCATAGCCTTTCATCTGTACTTCTGAGTTTTTCTGCATGGGCATCTGCTGGTTTCCGGAGTGATTGTAAACATTTCGCAAACTTCAGCAATTTCTACGATTTATGCGCAGAAATGTTTTCTTAAAATAAGTACATGCATGCTTATCAGTCCTGCAATAGGGGATGTGCTAAGATGGTATTTAAAAAGGCGAAAACTATTTACTCCCAAATCGCAGTGCATTTATGCAATTCTTCGAAGTTAAAAAGTTGCCTAAAATGTGAACGTGGAACGTACACTTTAGCAGCGACGACCAGGAGCGCCAGCGAAATGACCAGACGATGGAGAGCAGAACCTCTCATTTTCAGCTGAATACTTGAGCCCAGTCGCCCTGTATTTATTAATGAGCCTAAGCGTCCCAATCGATCGGGCGAGCCAATTGGTGTATAGATCCACCGTAGGTGCCTGCTACAAAACGCGCGCGCACCGTGCACAGAAAAGACCACTCCGTTTGGTAACATCAATATGGTTTTATCTGGCGATTTTTGTCAGACTCTACCAGTGATTCCAAGGAGTACCAGAGGTGATCAGGTAAAGTACTGCCTGAAATATTTACCGTTATAGTCAACGGTAAAGCCATTGGAACTCCCGAACAATCTGTGAGTTCACCACAATGTTGTCCATGAGTCCGGCGAGTTCTCCACTAATATCTTGAAGATTGGTGAAGATAAAATCGAAACTAATGTAACCGGACGCATCCCCGTTGCGTTTGTTGCAAATTTGGTGAGCAGTGGTGAAGACCTAGGAGTAAACGTTTTCCCTAACCTCCAAATCAATTTCGCCGATGCGAACGCAGAATGTTGGCCCCCACAAAACCATTCGTCAATGCCATTTAAGAGATACGAACCCACCTTCTGCCAGCTGTGGAAACACTGTACAAATCCTATGAAAAAACATTTGATCCCGCAGATTGCTTTTATTACCCAAATGAATTCCTGAACAGTTTGGGAATACCTGGCGTCTCTTCCTATAAACTGATTCTGAAAGTTGGCACGCCGATTATGCTCATGAGAAATTTGGACGCACCACGGCTATGCAATAGCGCTATGTTGACTGTCCAGGGTCTGATTAGCTATCTGATAGAGGTCACAATTATTACCGGTTGTGCGAAAGGGTAAATTGTTTCCATTTCCCGCATTCCCATCATCTCATCAGATACCACCTTTGATTTCCGGCGACTGCAGTTTCCTGTGAAAGTTCGCTTTACTACGTTCATCAACAAGTCATAAGGTCAAACCTTCAAGGTGGCTGGACTCCACCTTGAAGAATCGTGTTTTCCCCACGGCCAACTCTACGTTGCCATATCTCGAGTTGGTTCAAAACGGAATTTATACGTCTAAGCACCTAACGGGATTTCGAGGAATGTTGTTACCATGAAGCGTTGGTCTGATGGTTACATCTTCCACTTACTTACGGTTCATATTAATACCCCACTTATGACCATTTCTCCTGTAATTTCTGAGTCACTGAACATTTGGCTCTTTTTGTTCCCCTTTCCTGTTTTACCGTACCTCCGTCCGTCCCATTATTACTTTTATGTGTGTCCTCCTTACTGTTCCCTTTGAACTCTACCATGTTTTCTTTAAATGGTTACGTACGTCACTCTCTCTGGTGCCACATTTATAGTTCTCCCTCTTTCCATACCGTTCTACATAACTTTTTGCTTATCCTTCTTATGTATTAATTGCTACAAGAGGTTTTACTGCAGAGGACACTTATCTTTCATTTCACAAGGGACAAAAATGTGTAAGGAAGCCAAGGTGAAGCAATGCTTTTGCGCTAGTAAGCATTAAACTCACAGAATACAACTTGTAGTTTGTAGATGAGACACCACATTAACAGCATACTGACGTCATTTAGCCGCTATCTGTATACTTAAAAAAGGTCTTGCCTGCCTCTGTGTAAACCCCCATTATCATTTGTGGATGGCATCTGTTTTAAGTCCATCACGGAGTGTGGGCACACACACACGCGCACAAGCAGGGCATGCGCTCCTGTCCATATATAAGTCACGCACGCCGCTTGCCTTTCTTGCGACTTTCGCGCGCCAGTCTGTACGTCGATCACAAGGGACAGTGCTGGTGTCACTGTGTCTGTTTTTGTCCCCTTTATCATTGATGGCAGGCAGCTGTTTCAGACTCGCTATTGACACCCGACGTGACAGCCGGATGTGAATACGCCACAGAAGGTGGGTGGGGGTGGGGAAGAGGTTTCATGCTCACTGACCTACACCCCTTGACCTACTATTATATGGGCCCCCCTTTGCTTACGCGTATGTTGTCGCGGGCTAGCTCTTAGATCAGATTGAATGGCCTACCACATAAATCCCTACACTTTCATTCTAACCTTTACAAACTTACGTTATGGACAACAGTGATGCCGTCAGAAATGTTCTGAACACAAACAACCCGACAAACGATGATTGGCCGGTGACTTAAGGTACCATTGTGTAATTACTTCTTTTCTACCCTATATTATTTTGTTCAGAATAATAACCTAGTTGTAGGTTCTACCTCATTAGGTAGAAAAGGAATTAGAGCAGCCGCGAGAACACAAGTTCACACGATGGAACAGAAGAAATTTGCCAATGTTAATATACGTTCGCAAGAAACACAAGCAGAAAGACGGCTTCGTCTGGAGACTAGTGCCATGTGTCAGCGATATCGACGCTCCAAAGAAACCACAGATTGAATGCTGCAAAGAAGACGCAAAGATGCGATTCACCATCAAACTAATCACTCCCGGGTGATAAAGACCAAATAGTCGTTCAAATCTCCGATCTCTTTGCTGGCAATTTTCATCCGTATCTTATGATGGGGTTTGAGAGCGAGTCCCTGGGCAGACAAAGATCGGACGGCGTTCATCAGCAAATAGTACCGATTCCATGTATGTGCTGTGACCAGCATATGATCAGCAGGCGCAGTGGTATTCCTTCTTACGTCCAAAAACAACTTTTGAACATTAGGTCAGGGCACAGGGAGGAAGCTTGGATATTTTGCCTTTTTTGGGCCATGAAAGTAATCTAGAATATTTGACGTGAACGTTCCTTGTATCAAAGAATAACTTGTTCCTATAAATGGGCCTACGACACAGGGTCTCTGTGTGGCTAATTTTCATATTTATATTTAATCAGATGATCCTAGTTCCGCCAAAAATGAACTCAATCATTAAATTCTATCGTGTTAATAAAGTATGGGTTTCGAATATTAGCTTAAACTCAGACACCTTATATTCTTCTTCTTTACAACAAGAACCTGTGACACGCATAGTCGCTTCTATTTTTGAGTCGTTAAGATGCCTGGATAAACAATTTTTGGTAAAAACCACATGAGGTTTCTTTTATATCGAGTCATTTACTCTGCGTCGTAGTACATTGGTGTTAAGGCAGACGTCATTGCTGCACATATGTGCTATCGACTATGGCATTTTATGTCTACCTCTTAAGTTTTGGCCTGTATCTGGTCTGGATACCGACGCAGACGGTAGGCAGTGGCACGAAAACAATTCCGCTCAAGCGTTGGCAGCGTGTAATATGTGCTTACTCACATGTTGCCTACTTAAGCGTAAGATAGGGATTAAAACCAAAATTTTGTTGAAGTCGATTCTAAGAGCGCTGGAAAAAGCTGGAAACAATGCTGTAAATAAGAAGAACATGAGGCACAGAAGTTTGGATTTATTCGCAAAAAGAATGCCTTTGCGATCAGTAAAGCTGACTGAACGAATAAAATGTAGGATGTAAAAAAGACGTGTGTTTGACAGGAAATCAGCACATGGGAAATCAAAGAAATCGAGCATATGTTAGTGGACGATCCCCAGCGAAAACCAGTACGTTTTTGTGCAACGGGAGGTTCTGTGTAGTTAGGCATTAAAGGTGAAATTTCTGATGCCAGAGGAATGCCTAGCAGAAGAATGCACCTACAGTACGTGCCAGAATTCGATCAAAACGCCGAAAAAAGCGAAATCATGATACTCTGTCGCTAATTGGCATTGAGTCAGGTTGTAATAATGATTACCATGTAGTCCATTCTGAAGTTATTTTAGTCATAATAGAGCGTCGGCTTTTAAATGAGCTTTCTCCTTATCACTATCAAAACGTATGTACTGTAAATGGTAACTACATAAATAGTATGCTTTTTTATCATTGATGTTGACAGCATTTAAAAATTAAAAAAATCATTTATTGTACTCACGCCTTCCTTAACATTTTTACGTAAAACAGTACCTTTTGGTTTTTAACAGGTTTCTAACTTGCCAAATAATTTTAAAACCTACTGATTGCTACACTCAAATTCAAGGTTAAAAAACTGAGTACTATGTTTATCTTGTTTAAGGAGACGTTCATTTTCGCTTACTGTTTGTAATAAGAATCACATATTTCTGTGACAATTTTGCAACATGTGCAGAACAGGCTTTATACAGAAAAAGCAGCATTAATAAATTGGTGGATACGGTGTATTAGGACAGAGCACCACATAATCGTAAAAAAAGCCCCTAATTAAAAATTTTTCTAAGTTTAAAATACAAAGAAGGCGTAATTTGTTACCAAATGAGTACAATAAATAATGGTTCCCTTAATTTTTTCCATAAAACATATTTTAACGTATTAGAGCAGTCAAAACCACTGTTCAAAGCGCATACCACCTAAGTGCCCATTTTTGCAGTGAGTAGGTTTTATTAGGAGTCAGAGCGAAGTTCGTTGGAAAGCCCGCATCCTACCATCACTGAAATAACTATAGAATAGACTGCACGATAATCAGTATCACAACCCTAGTCAATGGCGATTAGCAAAAGGGTATCAATTTTTCGCATTTGTCGGCAATTTGCATGAATTATGGCGCGTACTGCATTCCTAAACTACACAGAACTTGTGCAGGTCAGTAATTTGAGAATTTTAATAGCATATATTAGAACTTTAGGCCTAATCAAGTTGTTGCCTACGTCCTTTCCAAAGCTAATACATTACTTATTATCACAGTTAGCCCTACTTTCAGAACCTGCCAGTGACTTTTAGTAAATCCAGTATATGCATATATAGACTTGATAGTTCGGAAGCTGCTAAATACTGTTTGTAATTTGGCGATGGTAAGGTTCTTTAAACAGGAGGATTCTAGGAAAGTGGAGACGATTTTCAGGCATCTTTATCCCACTGAAAATAGCCTGTACATCGTACCTATTTTAATGCGGTGGGGTGCTAAAGCCTAGAAACTTCCTTTGTCTTTTATCTCTGTCCTTTTTTGGATATTAAAGTTAGGTGTGCCAATAAGCACACCTTTCAATACGTTAAAATAACAGTCCATATATCGACGGAACTACAGCCAGAATTCTCTTAATTCAAACGGGTTGAATATTTTAAGAGTAGTGAAATCTACGGGCACGAAGACCTTCCTGAAACGAGACTGAAGGGCAAACACTAGTCCTGGAGAAAAAGCAATCGTAGTTTAACCTTCCACCGACTGTGTGAAAGATGTCGACAAATGTTGCATCAGCTGATGTCTAACTGACTGTCATTCACTGATGAACAACATAAGATAGGGGCAACGTTGGTTTTGCATTAGATTCACTATCTCCTGCAATAGATGCCAGAATTGCGAAAAACGTTTTCGACTGGAACATATTTATTGCATATGGTTGTAATAGAGATGATCATACAGCTTAATTTCAACCTTTTTTAGACACCAAAGAATGCCGGCTTTCTAACGAGTTTCTTTTTGACTGCCAAGATAAAACATGTACTATAAAAAGTGACTACTTAAGAAGTATGTATTCTTGTCAATAATTTTAACTGCCTTCATAGATTCACATATATTTTTCGAAGAAAAAATGAACGAAAAAATAATCCTTGTGCTCTTTTGGTAGTTATTGACGCCTTTCTAAGATTTTAAACTCAAAGGAAGAGTATCTTTCGGCTTTAAAAGAAGTTTCTAATTATAAGGTTTTTTACAATTTCCAGGTGTTCATGCAGTGAACACGGCATCCGGCAATTGTTAATGCTGCCTTTATTGTCTAAAGCATGCTCCATATCTATTGCAAAATTTTATGGGAACTGTATGACTTCTTCCGCAAACTGTAGGCGAAAACGTACTTTTCCTTAAACAGGATGTACACAGTGCGCAGTTTGTAAACCCTGAATTCTAGTGTAGCGGTCACTAGGTTTCAAAATTATTCGGCAAATACGAACCTTTTTTAAAACCGAAAAATATCATTCTTTTAAGTATAAAATTTAATGAAGACAAAATTTTCTACTAAAAAAAGTATAAATATTTTTTCCTGCATGTTTTCCAAAAAATATATTTTAATCTATAAAAGCAGTCGAAATAAATAATAAAAAGGCATACTACTTAAGAAGTTTTTTTTATAGTACATGCTTTGTCTTGGCTGTCAAAAAGAAGCTTGTTAGAAAGCCGGTATCTTAAAGTATTGAGATAAGGCTGTATGATAATCTCTATTTCAACCATCCACAATTAATACGTTCCAAACCAAAACTTATTTCAGAATTCCGGCAGCTATTGAGCAAAGCCTGCACTTTGTCCGACATGCTTCATAAAATAACAGAAGAGCAACATTAGCCTGAATATAGTGGCCATTTTGCGTCAGGGTAGTTTAGAGGTACAGCTAGAGCTTGTAAAAATTTCCTGTGTTTTAGGCCTTCGCAAAGGGGATTTGCTCAATAAGTTGACTTGGCATTCGAAATTAGGAGCAGAAATAGATAATCGAATCAGCAACACCTGTTTCTGGAACCTATAGAAATGTCCTTTAACATGTATGGTCTTGCGAAAGCAAATGAGGCTGAGTATAAGAACATCAAGTGATGATTCATTATAAGAGGGGCTGTCTTACGCATTCTATGGAGCACCTAATTATAAGTCTAAAGCACTTAAACGTTAAGAAATACTACCTCACAAGTACGTCTACAATGCATCAAATACATGGAAGATACGCAAGATGACATTTCATGAGTTTAAAATAACAATATAAGTGATCGCCAAATAAATCCTGGGATTTGTTTGCGCTTCGCTGTATTTAAATACACGAAATTGTCTTGATTTCAATAAGGTTGTTTGTTCTGAAAGCACTTTTTAAAAAAAAATATGTGGTAATGCGTTTTTAACATCCCCCAAAGTAGAGGACCACGACCACGCACAGCAGAAGAATCATGTTTTCGCCTTTGACAAGTAAGGGTCCTTGCCCGAGCCAATGACAAAGTGGCTCGATTGGTGCAAGAAAGTTGGTCTTCGACTGGCAAACTCAACAGAGCCATACACCTCTATCCCGCCTGATGGGCGTTACGGACAAGGCTCGAGTTAGTTCGAACAAGGCCTGCAGTAAGGCAGAATAAACTCAAGCTTGGAATACAACCAGCTTCAGATGTAAATGGGGGGCAAGACAGCCAGGAACCAAATCGCCGTCGCGCCCAGGAGGTTGAGATCAACTCAGGCGGGAAGGAAAAACTGACTACTTCGTCAGTCGATGAAGAATAGGTCAGCCAGCGGAAAAGTGAGTAGAGATCACACGAGTTCACCAGCGACCAAACTCACGGTCAATCAACAGCGAACAGGCAGGTTAAAGGTCGTGCGTGGATCGCGGATATATTAAACAGGCACGCGGCAAGGCTGCAACAGTCCCGGCGAACAGGAACAACCACTCACTTACTCTGATGATTGAACCGACAGAGTGTTCGAAGCCTCAGTCTCAACATAAAACGGTCCATGTCCTCGTACCTTCGTCTTCCTCTTCTTTGGCGGATGGTGAAAACGATATTATATCTGGACTTCGAAAGTTCACGCATATTGACTTGGTAAATCGCATCTTGTCCCATTTGCTTTCTGGGGAAAGCATTTTTCAGTGTGCGGTGATTTATGGCTTTTTGACAAAACATTTGTTTGCAAAATGTAATTCCCTAGGTATGATAGCACCATTTTCACTATAAATATGAAATTTTGAGGGGATATTAATCAAACACTGTTTACAGTTAAACGCCCTTTAATTTAAAATAAAAATTTTAAACCAGCTTCCTTACTGCCAGGAAAGGGTTTTGCGCAACATGTTCCGGAAATATTCCCAATTTTCGCAGCATTTGCATACACTATATTGCATGTTACTCCGGTAGGGAATTATCAAAAATGATATTTTTAGGGTAATGCAAGTCAAAAAGGCTAAAATACGTTTTTTTTAATCGACTATTTTCTTTTCCCGGAACTTAGCATAAGTTATTAAAATGTAGCCATCACAACCAATACCGGAAACTCCCCCACGAACACCACTGCAATACCTCGCTTTCCCATATAACTGAAATGTAATTTAAGGTTTAATTTTCCGGAAAAAAATATATCACTATGATAAGGTGATAATTTGCATGAAATTTTAGGTGAATACTTCAGTCGTTTGCCTTCAGAAACAGCAACATGAACAAGGATTATTTGTTTGGCTGTCACCAGACAGCCAAAACGCTCTAAAGCGCGGTTTTGTCAATATTTAACGCAGCATTCCACAATATATTCATGCCGATCTACAGGCTACGACTGCTAATTTGCATAAGTAATCAATACATCGACTACCATCAGGCCATCGTGTTTGGTTATGCCAACCGTGCGTTCATTAAATTCATTATAATTTCTTATGGAGGCTAAACCTACGCTAAACGCTCTTGGTGTTCTTTAATTGTTTAGTTTATTGGGGCACTATACCGTATGTCCTAGGATTCGTGTAACATGCCAACAAAGGCTAAGTATTAAAACACTCGCTTATCGGCATTGAGTAAGGTTGCATTACTGATTATCGTGTATTCTTTTCTGAAGTCATTTTATTCACAATAGGAGGCCGGCTTTTTAACGAGCATCGTTCTGACCGCTTATTAAACGCATATACTGGAGAAGATGGCTAATTAAACAGTAAGCATTTTTATCATTGCTTTTGATTGCTTTTTTAAATTCAAATATATTTTATCGAAAATATGTACAGAAAATCCTTTCCCGTACTCATTTGGTACCAAATCAAGCCTTCGTTAAATTTTATACCTATACTTAACGATAGGGTATCGTTCGCTTTTAAAAAGATTTTTTTAAGTTACCGAATAATGGATGAATCCTACTGGCTGCTACACATGAATTCAAGGTTCAGGAACTGCGCCTTGTGTACATCTCGTTTAAAGAATAATACATTTTTACCTACGGCTAAAGCGAAAAGTCGCTTCTACTTATAAAATATTGCAACAGGTGTGAAACATGCTGTATTCGTTAAGGGCAGCATTAATAAATTGACGGATATGATGTCCAATGAACGAGTATCTCAAAATAATAAAAAAACCGAAGTATAAGGAATTTTTTTTAAACCGAAGGATACCCTTTCTTTACCTAAAAGCTTACTCTATTACCAAAAGCTTACGATGAAAAAAACTTTGCTTATTTTTTCTACGTACTCTATTTGAATTTATAAATGCAGTCAAAATCAAGGATAAAATGCATGCTACTTAGGAGCCATTTTTACAGTGCAAATGTTTTGTTGGCGGTTTGATCGAAGTTTATTTAAGGCAAGCATCCTGATGTGATTCAAATGACTGTTGGGATAGCTATGACCCGAGTTTTATTCGGCAATCTTGAAGGTAGCAGAACAAAGGGACTTAACTGATGGCCGGGTCATTCAGTTACAAGCGACTTTCATATGTTGGACATAAGGCCAGGACAGAGGAGGCACGCGCGAGCAAGACTGCCCCGGGGCCGAGTTGCTGCCATCAGTGAAAGCACGCTAAGGACAGATGCGCAGACGTGCGTATGCGGGCGTGTGCAGGGCCACTGATGAAGTGCCAATGGGCAGCAATGACTACTGCCCCTTAAATAACGATGGTGTGAGCAGAATGGGACTCTCTGTTGCCCTAGACGAGAGACTGCTGCTGAGACGAGACCGACCACAGAAGACACGCAGGAAGCAGAGCTGATGTACTAGTACAAGTGACAGTACAGTACTTTCAGCTATCCTATTCTGCCTACTCTACCTAACACGTAAAGGTGGGACATAACCGCTGTTGACACAGGAACATACTAGCTTATACTAATAAATTTCGATTAAAAAAACACGAAAATCAGTCTTTTAACCTTGCTCAATGCCCATAAGCGAAATGTGATCAATCAGGTAGGCAAATAAAACTCTTGTTCCAGTAATCGCATCGTCTTCTTCTGAACTGCTTCCTGGAACTCGCATATTCTCAACTTTTGGCTATGATCAATCTTTTGCGCATGTGGGAACGTTGCGCAAATTATAGGCCGTACTGTTCACCACACAGCTACAATAACAATCTTACAAATCTAAACAGCAAACGGCTCTACTTAAAAAATTTACTGAAATTGAAGTTGGTGCTTGGAAAAATATCGAAACGCGGTTTGTTATTGAGCGCACAACCTTGAGGTGACCGTTCTTTATGTGCCTTTTTCAGAGTCACCTTTAAAAGTTGTGCCTTAATGAATGTAGGTTAACGTAGTCTTAACTATTGAAAAAAGAGGGCCTACCTAATATTATGAACAGGTTTTTCTTTTCCGATATTTTATCACGGCGAAACACGCCTGTCCGGGTTCTGCCCGTCAATTGGTCACCGCATTTTTACCAACTAACATTTAACGCCCTTCATGTTGCATTTGAAATGGTTAGATTAAAAGCCTAGGTACGCATGCATCTTGCCACAACGGCTTAGGATATTAATGTAACCTTAGTCGGAGAAATACCTTTACTACCCTTGCTAGCCTGACGATCACCACCATTAAAATAAAAAAATGTTTACAATGAATAGTATTAGTAGGAATTCTACCGCAACAACTTCTTGTCACTGGCAAGATGCTAGAAAACAGTTCATGTATTCAGGGCGTCCTACGCTAAATTGCCGAAAGTTCAACATATTCCAATACTACTCTTATTTCTACGAATAGAACAGCTACTACTAAAATGTCTGGTGCTGGTACTTCTTATGCTACATTTTGTATTTTCACGAATTATATTACTAAATGCTTCAGTAGGACTTTTATCCTGTCATTACTAGCATAGTAAAAGCCACAATGTACGCAACATTTCGACATAGGCGAAAAAATGATACTCTTTCGCTAATCGGCATTGACTCAGGTTGTTTTACTGATTATCGTGTAGGCTATTGTGAAGTTTATTCCATCATGATAGGATTCGGGCTTTTTACGAGCATCGGTTTGACTACCAGCAAAAATAATGGATTGTGAAAACTGGCAACTTGAGTAGTAGGCCTTTCTTATAATTGATTTTGAAAGCCTTTATAAATTTAACCATATTTTATGGAAAACATGCACGTAAAATTATTTATTGTACTTGTCAGGTAGCAAATTACGCTTTCGTTCAATTTTATACGAAAAAAATGGTAGCTTACGGTTATAAAAAGCTGCTAATTTTAAGTATTTTTACAATTGTAGGTGATTGTTCATAAAAAAATCGTATCCGCAAATTTATTAATGCTGCCTACAAAGCGTAAAATAGGTTCCACATCAATTATAATATTTTATGACTAAAATGTTACTTTTAACTCAAATAGTAGGCAAATGTACTTTTCTTTAAACAGGATGTACACAGTGCTCAGTGTTTAAACTTTAAAATCGAGTGTAGCAGTCACTAGGTTAGAAAATTATACGGCAATTGAGCAACTTTTTTAGAACCGCAAGCTACCGTTTCTTTGAGTAAAAAAGGTAAAAAGGGCATAAGTTGCTATGAAATAACTACTACAAATAATTGTTTTCTGCATGTTTTCCATAAAATATATTTGAATTTATAAAGGAAGTCAAAACTAATGAAAAAAGTCATATTACTTAAGTAGACAGTTTTTAAAATACATCCTTTTTCCTGGAAGTCAGACCAAAGCACGTTAAAAAGCCTGCATCCCATCATGACAGACTAAACTTCAAAATAGACAACACGATAATCAGTATCACAACCTGAGTCGATACTATTTAGCGAAAGAGTATCGTAGAAATGTTGCGTGCATTGTTCCGTTTAATGTTTATAAATGTTAATACTAAGACACCTACCATCTATCCATATACTACGATTGCATTTGCTTCTAATTGAACCACCACTAATACTGCTACAAATACTTCTCTTTTTTATAACTATCAACACTACTATCACTATCGCTGCTTAAATTGGTAGAACTAAAACTTCGACTTTTACTCTTCTACTGCCGCTACTGGTTTTATTACAATTCTATTTACAAACAATAGTGTTGTTACTACTAATGTTACCGCCAACAGTACTACTATCAACACCTTTAGCACCATGGTTCTAGTGAATCCACTGCGCTTATTCAAAAACCGAAATTTTGAACCCTGATGAGATTTAAAAGGAACAGGCAGCAGTAGGATGTTAAACAGAAAAAGGAATAAAAACAGCACAGATTTAAACAATGACAAGCTCTTGAGATTTCACAATAAACCACCTTTTTAATGGTATGGCTCTTATTAGCGTTCTAATTAAGGCAGTCATTTAATCTGCACCAATTTTAAACGATGGTAGTAGCAAACGTCAGTTATGCATAAAGCTAAGAGCGAAACTTGTTTCCGCTATCTGAAAAACGACTGACTAATGGTGTGGGCAACAGGCGATGGCACGAAAACAATTCCACCCAGGGGTTGACCTTCACAGCAGCATTCATTTACCCACATTTCTCCGTATCTCAGGAAAGTGCACGGGTTAAGGAGGAATTGTTGTTCAAAAAATGTTTGCCAGCGTAGGCAAAATATACGCGGAAAACGTCTCGGGTCATTCTCCCGGAGAACCTTTACGATTCACATGGTGCGAACTCTGCATAGAAAAAATCAAAAGCGGTGACGATGTCTAAACATTTTATGGGGAATAACTAAATGCCATGTGACTGGGATTTGTGCAATGGATGATTTTAAGGATCTGGCAGTCAGAATGCAGGAAAATATCTGTCGGACGAAAAGGTGAGTTTTAAAATTTATTAAAATCCGGCACGCGACGAACTCAGCCATTCAAACAGCAGAAATTTGAGCCTAATCTAGTAAAACAGAAACTGCTCAAAGATTCTCCACAAAATGATATATTTTTTACTGTCAAGTTGAGCCAACTGCCTACTGATTTGGCATAGGTTTCAAATCAGTTTTAAGCGAGCAGGGTGTAATATATCCGTTAAACATCATTCGAATTTCCGTTTAGGTTAAATTGAGTAGAAGCAGCATGCAGGACCTTACTTACAAAGCAGGTTATGAACTGAAACCCAGACATGATCATTTTGTTGTTATTCTGTCGGAAAATGCTGGGAGAGACGCCCGTTTTCACTGTCTACCTAATAAAAGTATTGGCTTGTGCCAGGTCTGGGAAA
Source organism: Ligula intestinalis (assembly GCA_036362985.1). NCBI lineage: Eukaryota > Metazoa > Platyhelminthes > Cestoda > Diphyllobothriidea > Diphyllobothriidae > Ligula > Ligula intestinalis. The sequence goes on from JAYGXS010000009.1 coordinate 12,314,618, forward strand.
AGAGGTCAGTGATAGGCAATGACACAAAAACAATTCCACTCAGGTGCTTGCCTCTGCTGGCGTGTGTTCTATCCCACCATATCCCGTATCCAAGGAAGTGTAGTGGTTAAGAAGAAGTTACTGTTTTAATTATTTTATGACAGCGTAGGGAAAATATTAGCAGAAAACATCAAAGAGCATCAAGCCCGTTTTAATGCAAACAGTTTATGATACGAAAGGAGCATGAATAGTGCCTATTTTGATGGCCAATCTGCATAGAAGCAATCGCTGTGAAGAAGTCAATGCTTGGCACAGTCACGAGGGGTCGGATGCCATTTTACGTTTCCTGTAAGCCCTCAAGGAGCTATTTCTGTTGCAGATTTGTTATACAATTAACTTAGATGAATATTCATTGGACGACTAAAAACCTCCAAAAATGGTTATTTGGTCCAAATATTCAATCCGCGGACCGCGAGAATATCCCCCTGTCTCATCTGAGCATGGCAACCAGCGTCCTACCCGCGCAGGCGCCCGCGTTCAGGAGACGAGGGAAAACTCAGCTGCTTAAATACCCTCACCCTTTTCCTCCCCCTCCCCCCTTCCCTAACCTGACGATTATATAATCGCTGTAATTAATTGACCAATTTTATTCCCCATGTCATGTACTGGCCTGACGATGAATGACCGAAAACGATCGTTTGCCAACACGACTTTTCAATATTCAAAATCATCAAAACTTGCGAAACACAATCGAACGAAACGCACTCATCTCTAGTGTCAAACCTTCAAAGTCCACAAGTGACCACGAATAATGTGAGCCTATGCAGCTGCAGACATTTGAATTTATAGAACGCAAAATAAATTTTTACTGTGAAATATCTGCCATTTTTGCAAACATTAATAACAGTTAGTTACAGACTATATATGCAATTTCAGATACCATCAAATAGTTCTTTGTTTGCTCATTTGAAGACCGAAAAATGAGCATCACATGAATAATTCATAAAAACCTTGAGTGTGTTATTTAAATGCAGAATATCTTTCTGATGATATGGAGGGATTCCATTTAACCTATTTTTGCAGAATGCTTATGCAAAAACGGAAGTATGTGCCCGATTGGCGTATCATCTATTTAGGAATAGTCTGTAGCATTATTAAAATTGCTTTAATGGTTCGTGGTTCTGAATATCACTCACCTTCCTCCACCTCCCATTGCAAATGTGTTTGATGTCTTGGAAATCCCAGTGGAAGCCTTAGCATTGAGGCCAACTTATCCAGCAGTTTGATTATTGAGACGGGAGGAATATTTGAAGGTTAGCGAAAATCATGCAAATTTCTTCAAAGTCCTGTACATTGATTATGCCATAAATAATATTTTCTGTTCAACTTCCGACGTATAATCTCTCATGTCTTTGGCCCCTTAACAATTTTATTTAAAACCTATGAACGTGTGAAAAAAAATGATGCCAAGTATAAAACCTATAAAAAACAGTTGATAATACATCACTCTATATGTACTATGTAAACCAAAAACACGAACTTTTTCATCACGAACGATACTTCTAGCGTTATCAATTTCTTTCGTTCTTTATTATTTTTAAGAAAGCGAGAAGCTCTTGTTACAGTAATGAGTAGTTTATTAATTAAATGTGACCACAACTCTCGCGTCATCACCATTCCGAGCCTTCTCTCCGATTTGAACCAGTTCAAACGTACTAGCCCGATGAAAAGTTGATGGCAACATGTGCCTTGACAATAACGTGTTGCCGAGGAGTGTGAGATACAAGCCTGCGCTGAACACGGAGGCGGCGAGACGCGTTATGTTTCAAACTGGCAAGAGAATGGTCCGTCTGTTCATTAAAGATTGCCACGTGAGGCTACGCAAATATCGCCAGATAATTGACCACGAGAAGATGAAATGCTGTGAGCTCATGGGTGAGGACAGCACAAAACTGCTTCAGCAGAGAGTGCTTGAACGAGCCCGCGACAAACAAGCAATTCATGAAGCGGCACTGGAGAAAAAAAAATTCCGCAGACTGCACAATCCAACGTCATCCAGAAAAGACGTACTGGTACACAACCTGTCGTCGAAAGAACTGACAAAGGAGCAAATACAGGTTCTACAGCGCGAAGCCTCATTCAACACGGCTGATGCTAAACCTGCTAACATGATTGCAGCTGTGAAATCAGTCATAAATCAGACAGAAGCAACGGAGGAGACGAAGAACCTTATCCGACACAAGGTATCGTCCGTCCTGATGGCTCATCAACCACGGGAAGTACTCCCCAAGGTCGAACGCGTTGCATTAAGAGCACTCAAGGCCGACCGGGACATTGTCATCGTGCCAGCCGACAAGGGACATTCTACGGTCGTATTAGACAGAACCGACTACCTTCAGAAGGCGAAAAACTTACTGGAGGATCGTCAGTTTTATGTTCCTTGTGAAACCAATCCCATCAAAAAGCTGACACGCGAAATAAATTTGACCTTGTTGGCTCTAGAGAACTCGGGTGCAATAGCGCCGTCCGACCGACGCATGGCGAGGGCACAAGAAACGGCCTTGGCCCGTTTCTATGGCCTCCCAAAAGTGCACAAGGAAGGTGCTCCTCTACGACCCATCGTATCACTCAAAGGCACTCCAACGTACGGGCTAGCAAAGTGGCTGTTTCGGCGTCTCAAATTTCTGACCGCTGATTCGGAAACCACGGTCCGCTCGTCAACACAGTTCTTGGAGAAACTTAAAGGGGTAAGTCTCTTGCCAAGTGATATCATGGTTTCCTTTGATGTCACGTCTCTTTTTACTTCTATCCCTCAGGATCTGGCAATCGAGACGGTCGAACTGCTCCTACGAAACAAATACGATAAGACGGAGAATCGCCTGGGACACGCGGAAATCCTACAGCTCCTGAAGTTCTGTCTCAGGACGTACTTCACGTTTGACGGAACGATCTACGAGCAGGTGAAGGGGACACCAATTGGCTCACCGATTTCGGGACTCATAGCCGAGGCGGTCCTGCAGCGGCTGGAGTCACTGGTTTTCCAACACCACAAACCAAAATTCTGGGCTCGGTATGTGGATGACACCTTCGTCGTCATCGAACGGGATCAGGTGCTCACGTTCAAGGAACGTCTCAACAGCATCTTCCCGGACATCCAATTTACGATGGAGGAAGAAGAGAACAACCAGCTGGCTTTCCTTGATGTCCTCGTTTGTCGAAAAGATTGTGGTGGTCTAAAGACTAAAGTATTAATGAAAGCGACAAGCACGATGCAAGTACTGAATCACAACAGCAACCACCCAATCAGCTACAAACGCAGTTACGTAAAAACACTCTATTGGCGTGTTGAGACGCACTGCATCGAAGAAGAAGACAAAGTTGCCGAGGTAGAATACCTCCGACGGGTGTTCAAAGAAACGGGCTACCCGCTCAGCTTCGTAAACCGGTGCTTGCGCAAACGAGCTGGCCAACAGAAAAAGCGCACCGACCCCAAGATTTGGCGTTCGATCCCGTATGTCAAAAACGTATCGGAAGCAGTCGGCCGCCTTCTCGCACCACTTGGAGTTGGAGTCGCACACAGGCCGGAGGCAACCATAAGGCGTCAGATAATGAAGCCGGAAGACCCACTGCCACGGCAAGAAACATCTGGGGTCGTCTAGAGGATCTGGTGCAGTTGCGGTCAAAGCAACTATGTCGGAGAAACTGGCAGACTTCTCAAGACGCGAATTGCCGAACACGTGGCTGCAGTGCGGCGAAATGATGCCAATTCTCAAGTTGCGGCTCATTCGACGAGACCCGGCCACACCTTCAAATTTGATGAGGCCGAAATTCTCGCAAGAGGTGACAATCGGGTGAGCCGAAAACTACTTGAGTCATGGTTCACGGGCCCCCAATCCATCAACAAGTGCAACGATTTGCCCAATCCATATTCAATCCTGAGATTCAATGTGGCCAAAGCAAGCCGTCACTTGAGGAATGGGCAGGCCACCGCCTCATCGTACGCCAACACCGGGGAGCCAGACGGCCGAGCAATCATCATGCCCGAGCTCACCGCCCGTGACGAAATTTCAACAGGTCAGAGCCCGCGTGCCGTCCAACAAGCAGTCCACGCACAAGAAGGCAATTAACGTTAATTGTCGCTGTATGCTTGCAGTAATGACCGTGTCCTATAAATACTGCAAACGTCTGTGCACACTCAACCTTTCTGCTACTCATGTCTCTGATGACGAATCCGCGACGGACATCGAAACGTCAGGCAAATAAACATATTGTCCCAGAGATCGAGTCTTCTTCTTCTTCTCAAATGCTTCCTGGGACACGGATGTTCGCTTGTATTGGCAAACATATGTTTGTCAAATTGAGTTTAAAATTACAGATGGGAATATTTGCATCGCAAAGCGTTGACTTTAATTTTTCAAACAAAGAACTATCGCTTACAAAAATAACATTTATCGACTTGAGAGTTTACAGACATCGATTAAAATTTGATATGAATATTGTTCACTTTTGTTATTCAGGCTAGCTAGATAACTGCTCAATATTTATTTTGCTGAAAAATATCCAAAACATACGTTTATCGATATAAAGCCTGAAACCTTGAGATTATATAATCATGGATATTTGCCAAAAGACCCGGTTGCGAACAGAACCTCATAAGTTATTTCGTTACTGCGAAAAACATCGACAGAAACCTGTCCAACGTTATATTTTTTGCCTTTCCTCTCAATATTTCAGATCTTGAAATTCCTACAAATTTGAAATTATTGTTCATAGCGTGTGCAAAATTGGTACCTTAGAAGATTTTCTTTGCAGTCGTGTTCGCTTTCTTATAAACCACTTTTGGTTTACTAGCCAGCCAGTCTTGCACTCAATTGTGTTAACCGCCCTCGAGGAAAAACACAATGTGAGCACTAGTGTGTACCCGAAATATTGACATAATTATGATAGGCCTTGGAAATAAATACACTTAATGCACCATCAAACTTATTAATCTGGATGAAGGCACCTACAGAAAAGGAGTCTGCTCAACGAAAATAAGTAACTGTAATGCAGGCATGAAGTTCTGGAGCAGTTTGCACTTCCAGATAACTTCTTCAATAACATGGCATAATGCAATTAGGCTGCCCAACCAATGAACCCTTTTCTTTTACCTCAGCCTCTCGTGAGAAAATGGTCCTAAGCTCACACACAATAGGCGAGTGCGCGGTTTTTGTTTGTGGCATTAACGGAGGATGCAAGGCAAACAAGAACCAGTAAGTACACCCGATCGAGTGAAAATGCTAAAGATGACATATAAATGCAGAGGGTCAGTGTAACTGCGTTCTACTACTCAGATGAATATGAGAAGCGCTGCACTTCGCCATCTGGTCCTCCCTTTGGCACTGCTGGTCTTCACTGCTAAAATGTATGTTTCGTGTTCACTGTATATGTTCCCTCTTTTACCAAAAACGGTTTAAGTTTATAAATTAAAAGTGTGCCCTCTTTAGGGGGTAAAAGATTTTGTAGCGCACGGGGCAGAATTCATGCAAAATACTGACAAATGCAAAAGATACAAATTTTACTAGCTAAAATACATAAAGTGAGATTTTAAGGCTGATTGTCATATAACTTAAATAGTATAAATGGATAGTATAATTTCGACTGCGTTTGTAAATTCGAATATACTTTATGAAAAACACATGTGAACAAATTCTTTTCTATAGTCGTTTGATAGCAAATTTCTTCTTCTTTAAATTTCATACTTTTGGTTAACAAAATGCTGCTAAAATGCTAAATAATTTTGGAACCTATTGACTGCTTGACCTGAATTCAATTTTTACGGACTGTGTGCTCTGTATATCTAAGTCAAGTACAACAACGTTTTTACCTACGTTTTGAGGAAGAAGTTACATATTTCACATCAAATGTTGCAATTAATGTAGGTACTGCCGTATATATTGAAGGCAGGAGTAATGAAGTTACGGATATGATGTATTATGAATGAGCGCTTCTTAATTCTAAAAAATCACATAATAAGCCACTTTTCTCAAACCAAAGGATACTTTTTCTTTAAGTGCAACTTTTAAAGAAGGCATTATTTGCAACGTTACGTGAAAAATTAAAGAATTCTTTCGTTTAAATGTTCCACAAAATATATTTGAATCTATGAAGGCGGTCAATGTCAATGGTAAAAATTCATACTTCTTAAGTAGCCATATTTTGCAGTGCCTTTTAGTGGTCAGAACGAAGCTCCTTTAAAAGTCTGCATCCCAGCGTGATTGAAGTGGCCTGTGAATAGGCTGTGCAATAGTCAGTATTAAAACATACCCAATGCTGTTATGCGAGTGGTTAACAATATTGCACATTTTTCGGTATGATCCACGAAACCTGAGCCGTACAGTATTTTAGAAAAGACTACGTGGAGATATTCTTTTACTTACGATTTCGATCATGTGTATTTGAAGAATTGATGACCAAAATAGCGTTGGCTTTACCATAGACGTATTAACTGCTACAAACTCTACATTTTATTCCGATGTAAATTCTTTGCTTTGTAGACACGCGTTGGGAATCTGCGACTGGGACCAGCGAACATTCACCAAGGAGACGGATCAAGCCAGGTTCCGCACTGTAATCAAATGGTATTATTCGGTAAGGTGTCGATTTTCAATAGTTCACTAACTACATTTGTTTTTGGCGGCGCATATCATTAAATTCTAAATTTTTACCATTTTGCAGGGTGGATACATTGGCCAAAATGAATTCGAATACAACAGAACACGTCTAGGCTGCTTTATTGGTACCAAACAATTTTCATGTTCGAATTCTCATGGTATGTTATACGAATGACGTCTATTCTATCTTGAACAACACTGCTGATATATTTTTACATTAAAAATCCTTACCACAATGATTTGCCTTTTTTTCTATATCGTACAGCTGGAGACGTAATGCTTACAGATCTAATAGTTCCCTGGCTAAAAAACGTCGACAGCATATACATTCAGAGCAGCTACCCCATGACAATTCATAGGATTGAAGACTACGTGCAGCACAAGACTGAGAAAGGTTCGTCAGTGAGACATTGAGGCCCAATCTGCATATTCCTAATTCAGTTCTAATTTGAAAGGTTGCCCTTTGCAGACAATTTTAATACTTCATCTTTAAACATTTCAGATCGGTTCATTGTTGAAAAAGGCATGCGTTTGTCTAGATGCCCCCCATATAAGCAAGAAAAATTAGTTTGGAAATTCCCCGGAACCGTGGAGAGCAGAGCAGCAGTAAGCGGTTTTCTTATTGCCGAAACAGGTTTGCCTCTTTATGGCTGAACATACAAAATTAACCTCATTGTTTTTCCCAGTTTAAATGCTTCCAGGAGGATACCGTATTGTGCACAGGAGTCACAACGCGGAACGAGACAGGAAAGTGCGGTGAGTTGAAGTGCTTTCAATGACCCCATGCCCAACTACAGTAGGTTAGCTTAGTCATGAAATGCAACGACTTTTACAAAAAACTCCCTGGTACTCAAATGCAGCCCAAGCTGCGCCCTCCCCCAAAGTCTTACAGCAATAAAGTTATGGTATTTCTTCATTTAAGGGCATATTGTAATTTACGAAGGAATATAAAGTTTTAAAGAATTACTTGGTTCTTAAGAAACGTGAAGAATTCCGAAAAAGTGGAGATCGAACGTACTAGGTAATATTAAATTTTACATGTAGAGGAAGCCGTTCATGCAAAACCACTGCGTGAATAAAGAGGCACAATTGAAAATAGTCCTTTCTTTTTAAGTTCTCGGACACATTCTTCCATACTACATGCAATGTGATTTATGGCTGTTACCGAACTGCCCAAATTTGGAGTATGTATTCCACCACATTTTACGAGAATCGCAAATTTTTCTTCCGTTTTTGCATCGGTTGAGCTACTTTGGACTAGGAAAACCACGTTTCGCTTGACATGGCCCATTGGGAGATCGCAAAAATGTTATATTTCTTAAACTCGTGTGCGGGCTTGCTGGTCAGTGACTTATAAATTTCAATGATATTTTCATGTACAATTTTAAACGTTCCATTCTTGGTAATTGTTTTGAGATTTCGATTACAAAGAGGTTCAGATCTTACTAAAAATGCTAAAAAAGACTGAGATTTTCACTGGCTTCAGTCAATTGACCATAAATAACGATAATGTTCCGCGTGTTTACCAAAAATTTCGAAATAATATCTATATATTAACATAGGTGAAGATACGAGGTCCAGATAAATTATCCTGATCATCATCCCCCAAAGAAGTTGAAGAAGAAAACAAGGCTCTGTCGTAGACCACACTGTAATTGTGCTGACGTTTCGGAAATACACTATTTTCCATCATCAGAGTGGTGGGTTGTGTGTTCCTGCTTGCCGAGTATGGAAGGAGAGCCGGTAGTAGCCGGCCAAGTGCATACAATACGCACACAGACCTGATGACGACAATAACAAACGTACAGGCGACGGGGGATGTAGGAGGACGGGCAGAGAGGGCCCTTCGCCGCGCACACGACCGGGAGGACTCACCTACCCACCGACGGACACCGGGCCTGGAACGAGGGCTGATCCGCGCATACGGCTCAGAGGGGAGGTCGGGCGGTGGTCACACTACCGGGCCGGTTAACGTAGACGCGTTAACGACGCACGGACAGGCAACGGATGACACACACGGGCGCCAGCCACCCACAATGGAGGTGCCGCAGCCAATCAACGGACAGAACGAAGTTCAGCGTTCGTGCGTCAGCCATCGCTACAACACCAGATGGTCTGCGCGGCATTCCAACTCTCGGCAAGCAGGAACACACAACTCACCAATCTGATGATCAAAAATAGTGTATTTTCGAATCGTCAGCACAATTACAGGTTGGTCCACGACAGCGCCTTGTTTTCTTCTTCGCCCTCTCTTGGGGATGATGATCAGGATATATATATATATATATATATAAACCTGTCATACCCCACTTACTGCTATTATGACTTGGCCGGAATCGGCCTGGCAGGCGGTCACCCGTTCGGGACCTCTGAACACCACATGAACTTTGTTTAGATCGGTAGCCTATTCGATCGGTGTTCGCACATTCCTGAGTGAATATATACCCGATCAGCACGAACAACAAATGGCAGGTGGCAAGGCGCTGATGAAATGCGGTTCGATGAAGTGCTTATGACCCATGTGATAGACACCAGTGGTGGACCAACTGCGCCGTCTGTGAGTGCGTTTGTTTGTGTTGTCCGACCAGCTGGTGTTCAGGGTTATGCTTGGCTGATGAAGGCTAATAAGCCCGAAACAGTTCTGTATCAAGTTACCCCCAGATGCTGTCATACCACACATACTGCTATATATATAAATATATATATATATATATACATATGAGAAGATAAGGCGATCTCGGGAACCATTGTTTTATCGTCCTGACGTTTCAAAAGCGTACAGGCTTCCGTCATCAGAGGTGGAAATTGTACCGCGCCTCACAGTATTTAAAGGTGTTGGCAGTCATAGTCAATAGGGTTTAACCAATACAGAGGAGTGGGGGAAGGAGAGGGAGGAGGGGGGGGGTTAGCAGGGGTGTTTAATCATCGTGCCCTGTGAAGCGTAATAACCTCAGTCAAGGGGTCTCTCTTCAACTTCCGGTGTTCGCGTTTCTGCAGCCGTCATTGACCGGAGCTGTCTTCCTAGGCCGTGAATCCTCCTAACGCCCCTACGTCCATCCGGTTTCACACTTGCAGGCTGGCCGGATGAGCTGGCTGAGCTGATGATTGCCACTTCCGGTTGTGGCTCAGCTATGGGTGTGTCCATCATCGGCTCGCGAGTATGCAGATTCGTGTTCCGTCTATGGTCCCGTTTGCTCTTTTCTTCATAAAGATGCGTTCGAAGGGCTTGGTAGGCCGTGAGAAGTATAACACAACGGTTGATTGAGGTTATTCCCGTGTGCCAGGCCTCGATTGTATCCCTGACCACGCGGTCATTTCCTCGACCCAGGATTTCGGCATTTTGGAAGGAGAATTTCTGTTCGGAATTCGCGCAGTGTTCCGCCACCAACGATCGATCGTTCATCCTGTTGACTGCCCTGTTGTGTTCTGCCATTCGCGTCTGCAGTCGCTTCCCCGTCTCTCCGACATAGTCGGCCGCACACGAATCGCATTTGATCCGGTAAACGACGTTGGCAGTTTCACCTCGGGGCAGGGGGTCCTTCGGGCGCATAACCAGCTGTCTTATTGTCGCCTCTGGTCGGTGGGCGATGCCGACTCCCAAGGGTTTCAGTAGACGGGAGACTGCCTCTGACACTCCATCAATGTAAGGCAGCGCGCGCCATACTGTTGGTTGATCGGCTGTTGGACTTTGGTTCGGTCGAGACTGCCTGCCGCGTTCGATAAAGTTTCGGGGGTAACCGTTGGCCATGAAAAGGCGTTGGAGGTATTGCATTTCAGATTTCCGGTCATGTGGCTCGCTGCAGTGTGTTTCTGCCCGTTTGTACAGCGTTCGCACACAACTGCGTTTGTGGCATGCTGGGTGCTTGCTGTGGTACCTCAGGATTTGGCGCGTATTGGTGGCCTTCCTATACACCGTCGTTCTGAGGTTCCCATTCGTTTTTCGATGCACGAGTACGTCTAGAAACGGCAGTTGATTGTCGTTCTCGGTCTCCATCGTGAACTGGATGTCAGGAAACACAGAGTTCAGGAGATCGTGGAATTCCCGGACCATGTTGAGCTCAATGATGACGAAGGTATCGTCAACATACCGAGTCCAAAATTTTGGCTTACAGTTTGCGAACACGAGAGTTTCTAATTTTTGAAGCACTGCCTCTGCGATGAAACCTGAGAGCGGCGATCCCAATGGTGTCCCCTTGATCTGTTCGTATGTCACGCCCTCGAAGGTGAAGAACGTCTTCAGGCAGACTTCTAGGAGTTGAAGAAGATGTCTCCGTTTCACCGTCTCGCTCTCCTCGTCGTATTGGCTCTCGAGCAGTTCGCGGACCGTGTCGACTGCCAGGTCTTGTGGGATCGAAGTGAAGAGGGAGGTGACGTCGAATGACACCATGACCTCGTCTTCAGTGATTTGAACTCCCTTGAGACGTTCCAGGAATTGGGTGGCCGAACATACCGTCGTGGCCGCGTCCGACGTCAATGACTTCAGATTTCGAAATAGCCATTTAGCCAGATTAAATGTTGATGCCCCGCGTAATGACACGATTGGCCGTAGGGGAACACCGGCCTTGTGTACCTTTGGCAGTCCGTAAAACCTTGCTGCGGGGGCGTCTGTTGGTTTAATGGCCAGTCGCACTGACCTGCTGATCGTATTGCTGGTCTGCATTTCGGTGAGCATCTTATCCAGTTGAGTCACCAGCTTCCTCATCGGTGCGTCATCACACAGGAGGTAAGCTTGCCGGTCCTCCAGTAAGATTTTTGCTTTCTGAATGTAGTCGGCCTTATCCAACACGACTGTCGACCGCCCTTTGTCTGCTGGGAGCACAACTATGGTGGTGTCAGCCCTCAGTGTCTTGAGCGCCTTCTCCTCTGCTCTGCTAACGATTGCGCGTGGTTTGTGCGCCATCACCAAGGTGGTAATCTGTTGCTGAATGAGTTGTTTGGTCTCCTCAGGTTGTCCGGATTGTTTCAGGATCGATTCGACCGTGGCCACGAGATTGACCGGGTCGGCATCTGTAGTGTTGAAACAGGCTTCGTGGTAAGTACTTTCAACTGTGTCGGCGTCAGCTGTTTGGAGGACATGTTGTGTACTACGACCTCATTCGTCTCTTGTGATGCGTGAGATAGATGCTTAAGCTTATCAGCCAACTCGATGTCTCTTCTTGTCCGTAGGTCTCTACTTCGCTTGGTGATCACCTCTCGCAACAGCATCACTCCGTCCTCCCCAATTAGTGTGGTGCACTTGGTAACTGCATCGCTCAAAACCCCATTGTATTTGTGCACTCGAAGATGGCAGTCTTGAAGGAGTGCTCTAACCATCCGTCTGCCATGTTCTGCCACCCACCGTTTAGCCAGACTTGTGTTCACCGGCGGCCTGTAGGACAAGCTCTTCGGCAGCACATGGTTGTCAAGGCATCTGTGGAGAAATTGAATTTGCGCGTAGGCTGAAGACAAACGAAGGGCAAATACTTCCCAACGTCGTGCTGACTCAAGCGCTTCGCGCCCAAAAATATTGCTAATAGAAGCGAAGATGCGCGTCCCCGGACATAGATGAGAAGATAAGGCGATCTCGGGAACCATTGGTTTATCGTCCTGACGTTTCAAAAGCGTACAGGCTTCCGTCATCAGAGGTGGTAATTGTACCGCGCCTCACAGTATTTAAAGGTGTTGGCAGTCATAGTCAATAGGGTTTAACCAATACAATACTATATATAGATATATTGAATGCATTAACCTAAATAACGAGCTTTTAAACATTTGTTCTTATGCAGCTGTCTGTTTGTGTTATGGTTTCAGAACCATTCAAACATATCAACTTATCGCCGAGAAAAATGAAGGTTTACAACAAAAGTCGCGAATGAATATGCTCTAGATTGATAAAAGCAGCTTTAAATGTATATTGCGGCGTCAAATATCTGCGTAATTTAAGCTTGATCATTAAACAATGATGAGAATGGGCAATATTCGCCAGTTTGTTGACTGTCCTTAACTTTATGGTCACATATTGTCTTATAAATGAAAAAGTTAATTTTATATGAGTTTGCAGTACATTTGGTCACTTCTAGGCTCAATTCCGCAGTAACAAAATACAGAGCAGAGTGGCAATAATATCAACGGCGCTTTTTGAGAAAATTATTTCGCAGTGTCCCACGAAAACTCGCTCAAATGTGTGTTATGTTAACTATCTTCAACTTTATATTGAAAGTGCAATCGATTAAGTTGCTATGTCCTCATACGCAATCCTTGCCTGCAACCCTTCAGATAAACAATATACATTTTTAAATGATGCATAGCGCGTAACAGCCTTAAAAGTGTCTTACTCCATTTAAAAGGGCAATACTTTACAGACATGCACAATATAATTTTCGAAACTAAGTTCTCTCCCGAAAATAATGCGCTACCTTATTAAAATTTTGTGGATGAAAGATAAAGTCATCTGTTTTGTGAACAGACGTAATTAAAGTGTTTCTGCTCCTCATGAATTTTCTTTTATAGTGCAGCATGCACACATGAGAAGTTCTTTTTCATAGTGTTAAATAGCGTAGGAAATTCCTTTGATCTCAACAAATGCTTGATTTCGCCCATTTCGCCTATATTTTTTCCCTGTTTACTCAGATATATGGAATTAAATTCAAGTAAACAGCATTTTGCGCCTCACGTCAACCCAATGAACTAAATAAACAGCCTCAAATGTTTTTTAAATCCACCAATCACCAATTTTTAATGAGATATGTAATCTGCTGTATATACGTAACATTTGTGTCAATGCCTATAGGCCTTACATTAACTTATGTACACCGACCACATACCATCATAAAACTGAACATAGAAACACTTTGGTTTAAGGCAAGGCACATCCAAGATCTGTATAAAGTGTCTAGTTTTCTTCACACATGCTGCATCTCCATGTATTGATTTGTGCCCTGAAAAGACTTTCGATTGCACTACTGCTTCTTCAGTGGTTGAAACGGAAGGCAATAACCTTATTCACACTCAAGTGGTGAAGGCTTCCAAAATGGGCGTCGAATTCTTCTACTGTTACCTGGATCCGGCCACTCCTCGTCTGGCATTGACGTACAACGTAGATTGGCGAAGTAAGTGCTTATTCTAACGTAATTAACTAGAGAAGGAAAAGCCTGAAAATTTCAATAAGACCAGGAACTCTTTTAAACGTGTGCAAAACGCATGTTTAGCCCGCAGGTAACATGTGGCAATCTAAAAGATGAATTAAATCATTTTGGGATAATCACGTCATCTTTTATATTAGGAAGTTAGCCAAAGTCAATATGCCCATTCAATAGAAAATCTCGGTATTTGGTGAACCACCGAAAATAACATTTCAGATGTGTACGAAGTATATGTTCTCCAGACTGAATGTAAGTTGTCTGTAAGAATTATGAAGACACTGGAGAAGAATGCATTTGGTGCACATGGCTACGACCCCCATACACTTGCTGAAATTCATAACGCTTGTCCTGAAGCAATTTCGTCAATTTTCTAGACTCTATCGAAAAAACAGCAGAAGAAATTCCGACCGAGGAAGTAATTGACGTGGGAAAACCGAAAGACAACACCACTGGTTCTTCCTCTTCGGTTACATCCCTGCCAGGTAAGAGGATATTTTGGTAAAACATATCATAAATATCGAAGTAGGCGTTTGTTCAAAACTCGCGATTGCTTTTTCAATGTAGATTTCACATTTCTTATGATACTTAATTTAAGTGCTGTATGTTTGTAATAAATAATGATAGGATGAATAGGCACTGGAAAAATTGTGCGAATCTAGTGCACGTAGCTGTCCGAATTAATTTCTACACTGGATGTTATCAGTCTTTTAATGATGTAGAGTCTGTGGAAAATTCAACCGAAGAAATTCCGAACGAGGAAGTGGTTGAAATGACAAAACCCAAAGGCAACACTACTGCTTCTTCCTCTTCGGTCGCACCCCTGCCAGGTAAGACGATATTGTAGTAAAAAATATCATTCATATTGAAATAGGCATTTAACCGCAACCCGCAAATGGTTCTTCAATGTAGATTTCACATTTCTTATGATCATTTATTTTAGTCCTGTAGGTTTGTCATAAATTAATGTTAAGATGAATAGGCACTGGAAAATTTGTGTAAAGCTAGTGCACCTAGCTCTCCGAATTAATTTCTTTACTGGATTTTATAATTTTTTTAATGATGTTGAGTCTGTGGATAATTCAACCGAAAAAATTCCGAACGACCGTTATCCGCAGTTGCTTCTTTGATTTGGATTTCAGATTTCATATTATAATTTATTTTTGTCCTATTTTTTTGTCAAAAATAAAATAAGGATGAATAGGCACAAGGAACATTGTGTTTAGTTACTGCACGTAGCTATTCAAATCAATTTCTATCCTGGAAATTATAGATTTCCAAATGCTATAGACTCTGTAGAAATATTAATGGAAGGAATGTCGAACGAGGGCGTGATGTATGTCAGGAAATCTGAACGACGACACAAATTCTTTTGTCCTAAGTTAGGCTTATCGGAATGTGCGCGAGACAAAAGTGACTTGTTATCCAGTGTCATATATTTCACAATTTTTATGGATAGTTTCGCGTTTACACTTTACATTTTTGACTCTGTGGAAATACAAACAGACACAATACCGTACAATGAAGACATCAATTTGACAAAGCCAAACGAAGACACAAATGATTCTTCCTCTTTGATCGACATCCTGTCAGGTAAGTTTTTATGCCATACTGCTGTTTAAATGTTCACGAAGTATCTTCTTCACTGTATCACGCATTATGTGCTCCAAAGTGGATTATCGATCGCTTCTCATAAGTTATCTTCAGTTCCATACTTTTATCACTAATTAGCTTTAGATGCGTAAAGAAAGAGTAGACACAGCCTGTTAACCAGCACCCTATATTTTCCAATTGTAAACAATAATCCAATGTATAGATTATCCATTTAATTAGATTCTGTGAAAATACCAACAGAAGGAATGCCAACTGAGGACGTGATTAATGAGACAAAACCGAACGACGACGCAACTATTACTTCATCTTCGGTCACGCCCCTGCAAGGTAGGACAATGTTATTCATATGGAAGAACGAGTTTCACCGTAGCCCGCAGATTCTTCTTCGATGTGGATTTCAGATTTCCTTTTGTTATTAATTTAAGTCCTGTATGTTTGTCATAAATAATGTAAGGATGAATAGGCACTGGAAAAATTTTGTAAAACAAGTGGACGTAGCTATCCTAATTAAATTCTACACTGGATGTCATAAATTGTCTAATGCTGTAGACTATGTGGAATATTCAACCGAAGAAATTCCGAA
>JAYGXS010000009.1:12330574-12353228 GCA_036362985.1 Ligula intestinalis
CTGGATGAGGATTTCATATTTCTTATGATAATTAATTTTAGTCCTGTATGTTTGTCATAAATAATGTAAGGATGAATAGGCATTGGAAAAATTGTGCAAAGCTAGTGAACGTAGTTAAGCGAATTTGTTAAATACTGGATGTTATAAATTTTTTAATGTTGTAGACTATGTGGAAAATTCAACCGAAGAAATTCCGAACGAGAAATTGGTTGACGGGACAAAACCAAAAGTCAACACAACTGCTTCTTCCTCTTCGGTCGCACCCCTGCCAGGTAAGACGATACTGTGGTAAACAATATCATCCATACTAAAGACGGCAGTTGACCGCATCCCGCAATGGGTTCTTCATTTAGATTTCAAATTTCTTAGGATAATTAATTTTAGTCCTGTATGTTTGTGATAAATAATGTTATGTTGTATTAGCATTGGAAAAATTGTGCAAAGCTAGTGCACCTAGCTATCCAAATTAGATTTTGCACTAGATTTTATAAGTTTTCTAATTCCGTAGTCTCTGTCGAAATATCAACAGAAGGAATGCCGACTGGGGACGTGATAAATGTGACAATATCGATCGACGGCACAAACTCTTCGTTCTCTTTGATCGATTAACTGCTAGGTTAGGGATAATTGCCGTTCCACTGGATTAATCATATCATAGTGAATTTCGGTTTTTTCTGGAATTTGACTGTATGTCTTGTCTTTTTGTTATAATTGAGGTTTGGATTAAACAGCAGGAAAATATTGTCTTTTAGCCAATTGTCTTCATTGTTTTTCAGCGTTTGTCAATATATTTTATAATTTTTTTCAGGCTCTAAGGGTTGGTCACTACGCGGAATGCCCAAATTTAATATGGGACTGTATTTCGCTAACACTGCTGCAAAGGATCTCGTGTGTAAGTTCTTATGACCTGTGGAATGTGAAATTACTTCCAAAATATTTTACCGGAGCTTTGTTAATCATGAACTTTCAAATATTCCTTCAGAATAACACTGTGATTCTGTCATTTTTAGCAATGCACCTGGGAACTGTCTTAGTTGTGTTTGCAACGCTTGCAGGGCACTTCTAAGAAACATTGTCACACGGAAGCGTGACGCGGCCTGCCCAGTTTGTGACTTCATATACATACCTATTTTTAGCTCACAAGTGCCCCTCGAAGTCATACTAATTTGAATAAAATAATATGTCATAAGTTCCCTTTATCCGCCTTCGTTTGGGGAAACCCACGCCTTCTCGTAGACGCTACATGGGATGTGTGAGATAAGCCGCTTAAACGTCTCCTCTGGTAGATCTGCCAGATAAACATTCAGGCTGGATCATGGCAATAGTGGAGGCTACAAAGGATTCACTCGGAGGACACATGCTGCTTAGGGGGTGAGTTGGCTTAGCGCGCGGTTGTACAGGATTAAGTCACGCCCGGCGTTGCACCCGGTCCCTTATGACAGCAGGATGGTGCCTTCGCGTCCTTTTATTTGCCCTCAAATACTTCCGAAGAAGAAGATGCGATCACTGGAACAAGGACTTTATTTTCCTGACGTTTCGGATTCCGTCGGGAATCCTTAGTCATAGGTAATCGTAAACAGGTCTGAGACATGCGCAGATAGGGGGTGATACATGCACAGCTTGCACGGTATTTATAGTTCACAGTGGTCACCCACATGTGTACTATAATTGTCCATTCCTGTAGCCACCACTGGAGGTCTTAATTGGTCCGGTGATTGCTCATTAATTGCAACAGCGTTCTTGTCCGCGTCGGATGTAGGTTGGATAATTGCTCGACAATTAGGCCCGCTGTCGTCAGAGTTACGCCCAGTCCTTCCCACGTGACTGATTTTTTTGTTCAGGAAATTTCTCAGTACACCGTATGGGAACGCCAAATCGTTGCGCTTGTTGATGGACTGGGGGCCTGAGAACCATGACTCGAGCAGCTCGCGGCTCACGCGGTTGTCCCCTCTTGCGAGGATTTCGGCCTCATCAAACTTGAAAATATGGCCGGGTCCCGTTGAGTGAGCTGCAACCTGGGAGTTGACGTCTTTCTTCCTCACCGCCGCTGCATGCTCGGCCATGACTAAGGATTCCCGACGGAATCCGAAACGTCAGGAAAATAAAGTCCTTGTTCCAGTGATCGCATCTTCTTCTTCGGAACTGCTGCCTGGAACTCGTATATTCTCCTCTATTGGCAACCTCAAATACTTGTCCACCTGTAATTAAACAGGCGTCAGAAAGACATCCCCAGTAATACACTGGTCGAGCTTTCTCGTACAAATACATTAAATGATGCCCATCTACATCGGTAGAACATTAGCTGACATCATCAGACTTGATGATGAGATTTCTAATCGAAACTAGAAAGCCAGATAGCACATTGATTGGCTGAAATCTTCACTAGAGAATCATCACGACCTCTAAATAAACATCACATTGAAGGGATTCATAACCGTCGTCCTCACTACACTCCTGTACGGCACGGAGACATGAACATTTTATGGAGCAGCGCACTAGAGTCCAAACACTACTCTCTTAGCTGCCTCCACCGAATACGGAAGCTGAAATGGCAGGAAATGTTCGCGGACACAAAAGTCCAGGAGACGACGGAAATTTTCAGCATTCGCTCAATGGGCAGGCCAGGTCAATTTCGTTGTATCCTCCACTTGTTACGGATAGACAACGAAAGACTACCCAAGCGCCTGTTCTCAGGAAATGTCTGTGAGGGTGCTGGCGGCCAAGAAGGAAAAAAGGAGACACTACACGGGCGGCATTAATACACAACCTGTGGCGTCTTCAAATTAACCTAATCGGGCCGTGTGGTGTACTCGCGCAGCAAATGCTGCAGATGTGGTTACTGGGGTAGCAGGCGTGGGTGCAGGCTAAAGCCACGCATGCTTCCTTTGCCCAGTCCTGTTTCTACTCTGCCTGATTCTGTCTTGATACCGAATGCAGGTATGTGATTTAGCTACTTCAAAATCTTTATATTACTTTCACAAGTCACCGTCCCTGCGCCAAAATACTGTGCAGCACACGACACACCTTGGCTGATAGGACGTTCGAAAGTGCGCGAGGTAGAGTGACGTAGAAAGCGGGAGGGAGTGAGGAATGGGCTTCGTTTTGAAAGGAACCATTTAAAAATGACAGCTGGAATTATCTGCGCTTATCATGAATAAAAATGTTTAGGGGAAACGGCCAGCTAGGAAGGTCATCTATTAACCGCAACTTGTAGTTGCCAACAAAATCGGCAGTCCTAGCTGCATCTATTGCAAACCAGGCGCTTAGCAGTTAAAGTCAAGTGACAGTAAATGACGCAGGTCAAAAGTTTTCCAAAATGTATTTCTCCCTCCGGATTGGGCAAAATGTGATCATATAGCCCAGGCTAGCATTCGTGGTGGAACTTAGACAACAATGTGTGCACTAAGCAAATTTTGGGACTTCATGCTATATGCAAGTTGGCCATAGTTAGTATATCATTGAAACGCAATTGAATGCGTTGAATGCAATCTGCATGCATTTTGAATGAAATGGTATTTATCTTGCGTCGGCTTATTGCAGTCGTTGGCTCAGGAAGCTGCTGACTGAGGAATTACCATTTTGCTCGTGTATTTCGGAAATTTTCGACTTAAAAATTAGCATTGGCTTCTTCTACAAGAGTGAATTACGTGGACGCGGATGTTAACTGTTCCCCGAGACCGCATGCTTCCTTAGACGGGTAGTGGTTTTACCGGTCATTGATATATCGCTTATCACTTAACGTCGACTAGTTACAATTTATCCTTACACTGACACCTTTTTATACAAAAACGTCTACCGGTACTAGCTTGACATACACGGATTCCTGTTCGGTATTTGGGTTTCCCATTTGCTGACAAACCCCCTCGTACTTAAGTTCAATCCACTGTCCAACTACCCAATACAGATCAAACACTAGCCTGAGGGATCGGTCTGGTATAAATGTCTGTTGTCAGTACTACGAGCTCCGGGCTATAGCAAACAATCGCCAACTGAGGCTGAGATCCCAAATGTACGAGGGGACAAAACTGAGTATCTTCCACAAAATTCAATAAAAGGTGTTTTTAATTGATCGCGTTATTTGAAATTGAGCGTTATCATATTCGATAAACGTGCTAGAAATTAGAAATGTAGCAATACTGTATTATTCGCGGTATCTTACTGTCGGTTATCTTAAAAACCCCTGTGGGCTGTTTAAATCATTAGAGGAATGGAAAATAAAGGCAACTGCCATGGTGTGTTTTTACAGGGCTCAGACACTATTTGGTCAGCCTGTTAGGATAAATTAGTCCGTTAAAGACTAGTAAGGTACATAAGGTGAGCACACAATCTTAGTGATAGCCAATTTATTTAAATAAGCGAGTTACAGGAAGCAGTTCAGAAGAAGAACGAGCGATCGCTGGAACAAAAAGTTGAATTATCCTGACGTTTCAGATTCCGTCTGGAATCCTCAACAATAAGTAATCGTAGAAAAGTCTGAGACATGCACAGATAAAGGTGATGCATGCACAGATTACACAGCGTTTAGAGTTCGAAGCGGTCACCTGCATGCATACTATTATGTTCAGTTCCTTGAGGTCTTAATTGGTGCCGTCATGGCTCATTAATTTGCACAGTGCTCTTGTTCGCGTCGGATGCGGGTTTGATAATTGCGCGAAAATTATGCTCGCTGTCGTCAGAGTTGTTTCTGCGCCCGGCCCTTTCCAAGTGGCTGATTTTCTTGCTCAGGAAATTTCTCAGTACACCGTATGGGAACGCCAAATCGTTGCGCTTGTTGATAGACTGGGGGCCTGATAACCATGACTCAAGCAGCTGACGGCTCACGCGGTTGTCACCTCTTACAAGGATTTTGACCTCGTCAAACGTGAGAATATGGCCAGGTCCCGTTGAGTGAGCTGCAGCATGAGAGTTCGCATCAATTTTCCTCACCACCACTGCATGCTCTACCATTGGCATCTAGAGTTATCTCCCGGTTTATCCGATGTTGTTGCTTTGTCGACAACTGTACCAGATTCGGTAATCGACTCCATCCGTTTCCGGTCGTTGCAGTAGGTCTTTCGGCCGCATGAACCAGTGTCTGATGTTTGCTTCTGTGCTATTCGCAAATCCAAATCTAAATGGGGTAAGTAGACGGATGACCACTTCGGATACATTCTTCACGTGCGGTAGAGCTCGTCAAACGTTTTGACTAGTTGGGCGTGACTTCTTCTCTAGTTTGCGTATGCATTGGTTGACAAAATTGTGCGCGTAAGCATTCGCTCTCAGTAGCCGTCGAATATGTTGCGATTTAGCAACTTTGTCTTCCGCTTCGCCGCAATGCGTCTGAACGTGCCGGAATAGCGCTTTGACGCAGCTATTTTTGTGAACGATTGAGTGGTTGCTACTGTAATTCAGGACTTGCATAATGTTGGTAACTTCCTGAATACTTTAGTGGTTAGGCAGATTAGACCCATTTACCCTTTGCCGCCGGAGGTGTCAGTGGTGCTGATGGTGGAGAATGTAAAAGGTTTGCACGTCTAGTTTAATGATTCGATTTTTTCCATGATGATCAGCACTGTTTACTGCAGTGGTTACGAAAAGAGTTGTGACGGTGTTCAAAATCTGTTGCGCAAGGTGGTTATCGCTACAGGGCTGGAAGCAAATGGGCCAATTGGATGGATAGTATTTGGAGGACTAAAAGTCCTCAATTGGATGCTGCATTGCGACTGTAGGTATCTGATCAAGCTGATGCATGCAACGAGGCTGTGTAGGCAGCGTTGGCAGGATTAAAAGGCTTAAGCATTAGAAGAATCAGTTACTCCTTGTTATACACGGTTCTTCCATCAGTATTATTTTTTTCATGTTGATTAACATGCTAGCTGCCATTTACCGGCAAAAGAAGGTTAAGTAGTGTAGCTTATACACAAAATAGTGTCAGCATTTGGTTCTGCAAAAACGTTAGTTATGGAGGCTTAATGGAAGGAAAATTAGGATAGGCAGTGGAATGTTCTTTTAAAAGTGGAAAATACTTTTCTTATTTCATTTTATTAACAAATGTTTTCGATGCGTTTATCAGTAGATTTCCCTCATTTCTATTATCGTTTAACGTATAGCTGAAAAACCCGACAATTGAAATGCAGGTGTCTCGAAATTCCTGAATAAATACTAATGGCGGTTAGAAAGTCAACTCTTTCAACTTCATTGATGTCTAACATAAAGTTCTGGAGTAAGATTAATATAGCGTGTGGTGTGAAGCGCCACTTTAACCTTCAATTTATACGCGAAACAACTTACACCCAAAGACCGCAGGGAAAAAAATGTAACTACAGCTACCACTTTGAACTTACTTTTACAAATTTCTTGCACCGCCTATCCTATTTCCCCAAACAATAAAATTCCTATAACCACGATTTCCATAGGACGTATTCTGGGACTAGGGCTATTTGAGCTGCACTCCTTTAACTCCTGTTGTCAGAATTTGTTTGCGGACATTGATAAGTTACACTTATATTTCTTCTGACGACCCTTTTTAGTATAACTGTCTACCAGGCCGGCTGACTCCTGTTTTTTCACTTGATAAAACACGGCCTTTATATTGTGCTTGACGTAAATCCCGGCATGTATGGACTGCCCTTGTGGACGGTAATTTGCTTTATGTCCTGACCCAACTGTCTGCATTATTTCGATCATCGGCGTGGCCCAGCGGACGTTTTGGCACTTGCTATATCAACCTCCTGTGGTTTTTATATATTCAATTTGGCGAGTGCTGCATGAGACATTCCACAATTTGAAAAAAGACCGGTAATCACTCGCAAAACAAAAATACGAAGGGTTGCAATTGACACAATTGTGTTAAATAAATTAACCAAATCTGCCAGAAAAACTTAGAAATTAAGTCAGCCTAGTAGTCATTCTGGTGGATTCTAGATGATTGCTCAGAAAATTCTGCTTAGGCAATCAACTTGCTGTCCCGTATTGGTGGATTCCGTATGAGCAGCAAAGTTGGGCGGGTAATATCGATCTAAGTGTGATTAAACTCACGGTGTGAAGCGCGACATTCGTAGGTCAAGTAGGTAAAGCGTTGACTTGCGTTAAAGGCCTCCCTCCTATGCGGGTTTGAATCCCGCTGAATGCCGCGAGTTTTTCACAAAGCGGGCAAATAAGATGAATAGTTTTTTAACCCCTCAATGTTGTTTTGCGAGTGATTACCGATCTTTTTCAAAGTGCAGAATGTTTCTTCCAGTACTCGCCATTTTGTACACCGGGATTTAGCACGCAGTTCAGCAGTATTGGTCTTCTTAGTGAAGCATGGTCACCTGACAATGCTTCCTTATTAAGCCGACTTGGATTGATTTCCGCTGCTGACTTCGGCAGAACTTTTGGACAACGTCGAGCGTGTTCATCCTCTTTTTGGTATAGCCTTATCTGTTGGTGGCATATGAACGATTCAGATGTGGATAGTAAGCCCGCTTTTTGAGAGAAAGATACAATATTCATTTGCGGAAGTTTCTTTTTGGGGTAGAAACAACTACGATGAGTGAATGTTCGATACCTGTACCCCAAATTGTCTTCGGAATAACAGGAAAAGTGCAATGAACAACTAAAATATGAAAACTGCCGCAAAAATCCATAATTATATAAAGTGAGACGTCATTGGTAGGTTAAGTCTCAGTTAGTCGCTGTCGTATGTCCTCTGTCTTTTCCATCTTTCTTTGATATGTTTATAAATACCATCCATCTCGACGTGCCGGTTAATGCATGAATCGTTGGAGTGCATGGCTTCGAGGAATTATCGGCCACTTTTGGGGGAGTAAACTCCGACGATGCGTCTTTTATACCATGCAAAAGTGTGCCTTTTGTCGAGGCAATGCATGGCCACTTCAGGCAAATGGTCACGTTTGTTCACGGCCAATTGGTGCTCTTAGATGCGTGTGGAAAAGGATCTTCCTATTTGGCCACAATATACACTACCACAACTTCCGCATGGGATTGTGTAGATGGTTTCTTTCTTATTTAGGTAGCTGACCATATCCTTAGGGTTTACTAGCTGAGTGCGTAAAGCAGCCATCGGTTCGTGAATCCTTTTTATTAAGTGTTTCCCCAAGTGTCTTTCCTCGAGTTCAGCCACATTCCTTCTATAAGTGAGGGCTTGCCATATATTTTTTTGGGCGCTTGAGCAGAACTATCTGCTTCCTTTTTGTTAGGTTGTTGTTGTTGAATGCATTGGCGTATAAACCTTCTGGGGTAACCATTTCAGGAGAACAAATCAAACATGTTATTGAGCTCCATTAGGTGGGTTTGCTCGTCAGAGCAGTGCGTCTTTGGTCGGTGTAGCAGAATATTGACGGCACTCCGTTTATGAAAGATGAGGTTGTTGCTATCATAGTTTAGAAATGCTTTCGCATCTGTGTCTTTGCGGTAGGCGAATGTTTGTAATGTTCTGTCAGTATTTCGCTGCACGAGAACATCTTTAAATGGGAGTTTGTTGTTAACCTCTTTCTCGAGTGTGAAATAAATGCCCGGAATAGATGAGAATTCCTCGGAGCCAGGCACTCCGACGATTCATGCATTAACCGGCACGGCGAGTTGGATGGTGGTTTTAAGCAAGTCAAGGAACGACGGAAAAGACAGAGGCCACACGAAAGAGACCTAACCTACGAATAAAGTCTCACTTCGTACAATTTTTGATTTTTTTGGCAGTTTTGAAAGGAAAGTTGTTCATTGCACTTTTCCTGTTTGTCCAAAGACGATTTGGTGCACCAAACTCGAAAATTCAGTGATTAAAGTTATTTCTTATTTGCTTGTACACCGATCGACCACTCAGTATGGGCAAATCCTGAGAGGTATATCGGCATACAAGTACATAGTATATATTCCCGATCAACAACCGGCAAGATACCGAACTCGATGGCTCACTGGTTAGGACGTCTGGCCCTGACCGGCGAGGCACGAGTTCGAAACTCGAGTGTGGCAGCAATTTCAGTGGCTACATTAGAGTTGGCTGCACGTAGCTAATCAGAGCCAACAGCCCGAAATAGCTATACTACGTTGCCTGTGTCCGCCGGATACCTAAACCTAAAGTTATGTCTATCCCAAAAAACATCTTCTTCAAATTAAAAAATTTCTGGTATGCGCGTGTTACAGTTTATACTAATATAATATTCAGAAACTGGGTAGGGATTCTCGGCCGCCTTCTTGCCCATACTGTGGTTAACCGGAGTTCGTAAAGGTTTGCTTACCCGTTATATGTGTGTAGTAGAATAGCAATACATTATTTAGCCTAATCGGCAATATTGTTATTGAATTACTGTATTCGACCTCCAGGTGTCGTTTGATAAGTGCATGCTTGTAATTGTTTAGTTTGCATTGCTCAGTTGAATGGCGGCTTCTGCGAATTCCTCGCTTTAATTAGGTCTCTTTTTATGGCTTTGTAAGTTTTGTAGGTGTTCTAAAACATTCGTTCTACCTAAACCATACGCAAGTTGTCACTGCTGTCTTTATTGTCTGAATTAAACGTTGAAATCTTAGCCTTGCGTTGTGAGTTTCATTTACTTGGCGACATGCCATCTTTTTCGCTTTTAAACTTTTATTGTGTGGCCCTTTACATCATTCTGCAGTTCCATTATTTCCCCATATGGCGTTGGCCTCGTCGTGACACTGTCAGGAATTTCTGTTCTTCGCATAATTGTCTCTTTATTGGAAAACGCTTTAACGCCTCGTCGTTAAGTCCTACTCAAACTTACCTGACTTAATTGGATACCTCTGGGCAAGAAATGTAACAATTTTACCCGTTTCCATATCCTTATAGAATTTCTTAGCTGTCAAATTATTCTTTGGAGCTAGAAACTATCACTTTATTCAGAACAACATTTGGCGAGTGTACACTTTCGGCAAATTATCGTC
Source organism: Ligula intestinalis (assembly GCA_036362985.1). NCBI lineage: Eukaryota > Metazoa > Platyhelminthes > Cestoda > Diphyllobothriidea > Diphyllobothriidae > Ligula > Ligula intestinalis. Next base: position 12,340,454 of record JAYGXS010000009.1, read on the forward strand.
AGGCCATATATTAACAGGGAGATTTAAATAAAAACAATCAATAGATAATCTTTCCTTACAAGTGGGAGCCAAACAGAGCGCGGTAAGTCGCAGGCAGTTACGCAACCATTGGCCATGCCAAGTTCGGGGCTTTCAGGAGGTTCTTTTGCGTGCACGAAACCGGGTTCCTCAACCTGATGGCGCATGTCTTAGACTTCCATACGATTACCTATGATTTAGTATTTCCGACGAAATCCGAGACATCAGGATAATACAATTCTTGTTCAAGTGGTCGCTTCTTCTTCTTCATCTTTTATTTCTTCTGAACTACTTTCTGGAACTCGCATATTCAATCCTATAGCAAGTAGTATTATTAGGTCATGGGCGTCAGGACAACATCGGCACGGTCGTCTTATAGAGTTACTTACCAGATCAGCCAAGTTTTCGTTTAGGAATGTCTCATGATGCCAACATATCTCGGGAACTTGATTATGGTAATATAAATTATCATATCGGACGCATGACACGTTGCACTTATTTCGTAAACGTGTAGCTCCTTCGCGCAAAATTTCCTCTAACGCAACATTTATATTTTAATGATCCTATTGGACAGAATATTTGCCAATTTTAGAATACATCAAAGTTGCCTCACATAAGTTATGTTAAGTTTACTTTGTTAAGGTAAATACGTGCCACGATTGTCACCTATCCATTTCGGGTGGGCGAAAAACGGAAAGTAAAGGAGCCTTGTAGATTAGAACAAGTAGATTTTGTAGAGGTGATAGCTGAAGTGATTGTCGCAGTTCGCATGAGGCCGAAAAGAGAAGACCTTCACGTTACTATGGTTGTGCAAAACCGTTGGCGGTCGATTGCTTATAGTGACATATTATGAATATATCTTAATGAATTATAGAAAGTAGTAGTTGAAAGTAGTATTATAATTTCACGGGCGTCGGGACGACGTTTGCCAGGTAGTATTATTGAGCACACTAATATGTCGGTCAAGCTTTGTCATTAAAAATCCTTTAGTGGTGCCAAAATGTCTCGGCAGAACACTACTTCGCGTAACCAGCATCGACGATGAGGTAACTCACTGGATGTCAAAAGCTATGTAAAACGCTGGTTGGCTGCATGCTTCCATAAAGAACCGTCATGGCTTCCAAATGGACAAAGGTAGTTTAAGTAGCACATCTCATATATTACTAGTCCCAGCATTTTGTCCTACGGTTACCGTGGCCTTTGGTGTTTTGCGGGTGACGTAAAAGGATAGTGTACGGGTCTAAGCCATGGTTGTGCCTTGATCACTTCAATCATTAGGTCGAAGTCCCCAGGTTGAAAGCTAAAAGACAAGAGTCACCAGAATGAAAGGTTTATTGCACACAGAACTCCCAGTTTTAGTATCAGGTGGCAGTGGCCACTGGCGAAGCCAGGGCTGGTCCTGACTGCGTCCAGACAGACCTGAGAGAGTTGACTGTCTGTTGTGTGGGGTGATGACAGTTGCTTAAGTAGGATTGTGAAGCAAGTTTAAGTGCGCTGTGAGTGGTGCGTTGCAATTAGCCCGAGGGGATGTCGCCTGCAAAGGCCCCCTGGTGCGTTCGTCAGAAGTAATAAGTGGCTCTTAAGAAGTTGCGCTTATTAAGCTGAGGTCAACTTTCTGGACTGCAGGAACGCCGACGGACGGGGGAGGCTGAGGCAGCTGTTATCGGTTAGCCATAAGCAGCTGCGAGGTCAAGCCTCTGGGGACGGGGGCACAAGTGAAAGAAAGCGCTGTAAGAGTTGTTTGTGACGACACGACTATGGTACAGCGAGCCATGAAGAACGAAGGGGGGGAGCATTATGGCACTCTGCCACAATAGAAAAGTATACTTTTAGGATCAAGTGTAAAAAGGGAAAACGTAAAATAGTTTGTTTGTCGCGGCCGCTGGGTTTAACTTATTCCGTAGAAAAATTGAAGGTATGTGCTGCACTTCGCTCCGCAGCTTATACTAATCTAACTCCAGAACGGTAAGTTGGACCTCAAATGAGGTCGAGGAACCTGCATTTTGATAATCAGATTTTTCCTTTCAATATGTTGAAGGACAATAAACATTAGGAAACTCTACACAAATAAATCAACAACATTTCTAGGTTCAATGAAATAGAACTGCATTTAGCATTCATTAAAGTATATTCCACTGCCAGTCCTAATTTCAACCTCCAAACCCCTAGAACCACCGTTTGCATAGAAAAAAATACCGAGTCTAGGGTGCACTTAGTAAACTACTGTTGCCTCCAAATAAACACCAAATTTGAGAGGTTGATGCCTCTTTTCCGCACCAAACTCCCCTACGGCATAGAAAACTGAATATTTTACGAGAGCAATGCACAAAGATCACAACCATAGCATCTTAGCTGCCCCTAACAAATACGGAGGCCGAGATGGCAGGAGAGGGCCGTGGTCAAAAATGTCCGGGATTAAAACGAAATTCTCAACACTCACGCAATGCTGATGTAGCGTCAATTGCGTTGGAGCGTCCACTTGGTACGGATAGGCGAAAAAAGACTATCCAAAGACTATCCTGTCTCTGGGCATGCTGGCTGAAAAAGGGGACCTGACCACGTAGCAGGACCTGACTCAGGACTGACCGGCATGACATGAGCACCAACACCTAGCGCAGTCTCCTGCAAGGCCAATTGGTTGTTCTTTTATTCCTTCTTTACGAAAGGGGAATGAAAACAACCAGCTGGCCTTGCCGGATGTCCTCGTTTGCCGCAAGGACGATGGTGGCCTAAAAACTAAAATGTTCAGGAGAGCAACCAATACTATGCAAGTCCTGAACGACAACAGCAACCAACAATTGGTCACAAACGCAGCCGCGTAAGAGCGCTATTCCGGCGCGTTGAAACGCATTGCAGCGAAGCAGACGACAAAGTGGCAGAATTATAATATTTTCGACGGGTACTAAGAGCAAATGGTGACCCGCGCAGTTTTGTCAACCAGTGCACACGCAAACGAGAGAGGAAGCCACGTCCAACTGGTCCAAACCTTTGCCGGGCCCTTCCGCACGTGAAGAGTTTATGGGGTGCGTTCAGCCGTCTTGTAACCCTACTTAGAGTTGGAGTTGCGCACTGGACAGAAGCACCCATGAGGCGCCGGGTCATGAGGCCAAAATACCCACTGCCACGGCAGGAAACGGCTGGAATCCTTTACCCGATCTGGTGTTGTTTTGGATAAAGCAAATACGTCGGAGAAACCGGGAGATAACTCCGGACGTGAATGGTTGAGTATGCAGCGGCGTTGAGGGAGAAAGACGCAAACTCTCAGGTTGCAGCTCTCTCGACGGGACCCGGCCATATTTTCAAGTTTGACGAGGCCGAAATCCTCGCAAGAGTTGACAACCGTGTGAGCCGCGAGCTGCTCGAGTCATGGTTCTCAGGCCCCCAGTCCGTTAACAAGCGCAGCGATTTGGCGCCCCCATACCGTGTACTGAAACATTTCCTGAGCGAGATAATCAGTCACGTGGGAAGGACAGGGTGCAACTCTGACGACAGCGGGCGTAATTGTCGCGCAATTATCAAACCCGCATCTGAAGTGGACAAGAACGCTGTGGTAATTAATGAGCCATAATCGCACCATTTAAGACATCAAGCGGTGGCTAAAGGAACTGACAATTATAGTACGCATGCGGGTGACCGCTACGAACTCTTAATACCGTGTACTCTGTGCATCTATCACTCTATCTGCGCATGTCTGAGACTCTTTTTCTATTACCTATGATTAAGTTTTCCCAACGGAATCCGAAACGTCAGGAAAATAAACCTCTTGTTTCACTGACCACTTCTTCTTCATGCGAATTGCAGTTTTTGTTCTGATTAGTCCTAACGGTAGAGGATGCTGGTAATCCTGCTCCTTCTTCCGGTAATTTTGTCACAGTGCCATCTTCGTTTGCATGTCCTGACTTCGGTTTAACCATGTCCTGTTATTTACTTACGTAAAAGCCTTGGACTTCGTAGGCCACGGGGATGTGCATGTGTCTGTTGACAGAGTTGTCGTCTGAGTACCATGTCTCAAGTGTCAATCTTTCAGCTTTTCAAGCTCATCGGCCTTCGAATGTCGTTCCTTGAATATCAAAGTCATGGCCAGTCTCTCATATATGTGTTTCAAGTTGTGAGTTTAGGTCTAGTCTCCGTGCCGCCACTTTGTGTTCCTGTGGATGGGTCATCAATTTGCACCCTGTTTCTCAAACATAATTAAAGTGTTTGCAGTTGCAACGTATTTTGTAGACAACTGCGGAGATTTCAGTGGGGGAAAGTCTGTCTTTAGGTTGCATCACTCGGTGGCATATTGCCATCTGAATTTTGGTAAAAAAAATTCGATTAGCCATAAGATTAATGAAGCCAGCCTGTTTCCTATTCTGTTGCCTAAGTTAGTACATTAAAGGAATACAACGTCATATAAGGTCAACAGTTGAGAGGTTTGTCAACTGTGAATATAATTTTGAGATGCAATAGCCAACACTTTAAGAAAAAATTTCCATCGCCAATGTCCACCACAAACACCATTACCACCAATACCAAAACGCCTCATCTTTTCCAGGCCGCAACGCATAGCACATCAACACAGTAACCTCCGGGGCCGCTAAAGCATTGTTTGAAACTCTTGATTTTTATTTTTTCCGGTAAATAATATCGAACTTCTGGTTAATCAGTCCATTTAAAGATACCGTAGGTTGTCTATGTGGTGAAAGGTGAAGATATTGATTGGATCGGGAGGTCTAGAACGCAGGAGTATAACTCGATTTCCCGAAGACCTTTTTTTCATTTTATCATCTCGAAATGCAAACAAGTTCACGCATCCTACTTTTGATGCTGTTTATTTTATTCCTTGGATTGAGTTGAAACGCAAACTGCTGTTTACCGAAGGAAACAGTGGGCGAACGAGAGCCAAAGTTTCTTGATATGCAAGGAATTTCCTACGCTATTGAACGGTGCATTAAAAATACGTCTCGTTTGAACGTGTCTGAATATAAAAGAAAGCTAAAATAAAAGAGAAGATTTTTACTATTTCATTTTAGTAAGTGGGGAGACTTTTTGCGCAACGCAGCCAAGATAAATGTAAGAGTGGTACGTTTTGTGTCATAAGATTAAGTCATAAACGTCTCCAACTGTAGCTTGTTTAAGTACACCGAAAGTAACGACCGTAATTAAGCATACCTATGTTATGACCCGCGCCTGGTTCTTCTAATCAGCACGAACTGGTTCCCCAAGACCCCAGAAGAACGAAACAGAGGGAAAACCAGGCGGCCACAGAGCGAGAGTCTATTCACACAAGAGCACAGTACGGCGCGTCAATGGACGTCAGAACAACCCAAGTCTGACACAGGAGGCATGTACTTTAAAGGGAACGCGAGAGACATCGGCCGACAATGGGCCACTCAGGATCAAGCAGACAAGACTGGCTCACGGCAAGCGGTTCCCGCGACGCCGTTGAGTGCGTTGCCTCATCATGTGACGCGCGTCGTCCCAACAACGTATGACGTGCACGAAATGCTATCACGTTTTTCTGTCCCATCGTAAAAGAAACCTTTTCAAACATTTTCTATATATAGAAGATGATGAATGACTACAGTTGGAACGGACAGAAGATTGTCCATTTTCGAAAAATCGTAGTGTATATTCTCTTAATCTCTTATGCTTTTGCAATCATAGACAGTGACGAGCACACCGATAATGGCCCAAGACAGTAATGAGATTGGACAAGTACTACTGGAGGCGGGATAACAGACTCCAATTCCATTAACAGACACCCTGTCCTAACGTTCCGTTATGCGACCCAGTTCCTGCTCACAGACGTATACCGAGACGACAAGGTGAACTGAGGTAAGCATAATGCATCTTCCACTTAAAAACGGCAAACTGGTAGTTAATGACTGACGCCTATACATCTGGCACTGGTTCGACCGGCATGTTCGAAGATATCCACTACAGGCTTCAGCGAATTGAAGCAAGCGGTGACTGCAGCCAATAAAAGAAGATAAACATAGTAAAGGCAAACTACTCGGATCTACCCCACTCTCTGACCACTTCCACACCGGGTACCGGTTGTTAAGACAGAGTCAAGAAGGCCGGAAGAAAAATTGCCGTGTGCGCAGACGGCTGGCGTGACACACACTTAACACGCGAATCAAACAGCACGTTTCGGTAGGTATGAGAGCGACAGGGAGCGCCATAAAGCCACAGTAAGTAGGAGCCATCGCATCTGACTCTAAGCCCGCAGACAGCCACACCACACAAAAAAACACACTGGACCCACTGTAGTGAACGAGAAACTCGCCAGCTGGCAACCCTCCAAACCACTGCTTTTAGCGCACCATGATAGATTCAAGCGCTTTGGATTGATTATAGTTAGGAATCCTCATTATAGTGAGGAAAGAAGTGCGCCGAGGGTCATTCTCACTTTCTCCCCCACCACAGCAACAGGCAGCCGCCTAGCGGTCAGCAGCCTGATGTTCTAGCACAGGCGATGACTCAATAACATGCTATCTTGCAAATGCGCTCTGTGAAAAAAAACGTTTAAAGGGTAGAAATTGCACAGGATTGTATCATTTTAATCTGATCCGGTTTCATGCCATCCGCTCGTTCATTCAGTCTAAATTCCTGCTCGATTACCGAAAGACGGTGACTTTTCTTGTTTTCTCGGCAATAGATTAACTTGTTATGAGCCCAGCCTAAACAAAGGTCAACAATCCTGCCACGTCACGACCACGGCCGGCAGTGCAAAATGATTCCTTCGCCAATGCGGACTGCCTCCAAAGTCATGATACTTGGCTGGTGACTGCCCGCACGCGCTGACCTAAAGGCGCTGGACAGGACACAAACGCGCGTGAGCCTACGCGCGTGCCAAACTGGTAACAGTTCCTCAAGGACCACTTAGGTGCATCACGCCGTAGGTGACATAATCCCTCCACTCCAATACGGCCACCTGTTTTTAAGATATATAAAATGGGTAAGGCATATTTGGGACAAATCAAAGCGCAAAAATGAAGGAAGGAAGCTACGCGTGTAAGGTAGTGGGAAGGGCTTCAATTACCTTGGGCGAGGTCACTGAGGTACTTTTTTGACTGACATCGCGAAACCCAACTTAAATAAAGGCATGCAACTGAAAAATTAGAAGATTTTTGAAATTCACCCTACATAAAATGTGTAAGTCAGTGTTTGCTGTAAATTTTGGCCTTCCAAGCACCCCTCAATAGTTCCCTAAAAATAAGGCCTGTGCGTACGGACACACAGCTTCTTGATAGGTGGAAATGTTGTAAGCCATTTCTAAGAAACGGTATATCATGGAACACTCTGGCGTCACGTTTGATTATTAACTTGATGATGTAATGACTGTGCCAAAATTGGCAAAGTGTACAACAAAAAGGAAAATTGGCGATCATACGAGAAGAGGACTCGATTTTTGGAACAATAAGTTGATTCGTGTGAAGTTTCGACATCCGTTGTGGATTCATCATCAGGAACATGAGTAAGAAAAAGTAGCAGAAACAGGTAATGACTGCACAGAAGTTTGCAGTTTTTATAGGATGCTTTCATTACTGCAAACATACAGCGACACTTAGCGTTAGTTGCCTTCTTGCGCGTAAGTAGTTAGTCGGACTGTACGCGGGCTCTGACCTGTTAAACTTTCATCACGGCCGGTTGGCTTGGGCGTGATGCTCGCTCGGCCATCTGCCCGTGTTGGCGTAAGATGAGGCGGTGGCCTGCCCGTTCCTCACGTGACGACTTGCTTTATCCAAATTGAATCTCAGCATTGCATATGGATCGGAAAAATCATTGCACGTGTTTATGGATTTGGGGCCCGTAAACCATGACTAAAAGTGTTCTCGGCTCACCCGATTGCCACCTCATGCAATAATTTCGGCCTCATCAAATTTAAACGTGCAGCCTGGTCTTGTCGAATGTGTCGCTACTTGAGAATTGACATCGTTCCACCGCACTGCTGCCACGTGTTCGGCAATTCGCGTCTTGAGATGTCTGCCAGTTTCTCCGACATAGTTGCTTTAATCACATCTGCACTAGATCCTGTGGACGACACCAGATGTCATTTGTCGTGGCAGTGGGTCATTCGGCTTCATTATCTGACGTCTTATGGTTGCCTCCGTCTTGTATGCGACTCCAAATCCAAGTGGTACGAGAAGGTGGCCGACTGCTACCAATACCTTTTTGACATACGGGATCGAACGCCAAATTTTGGGGTCGGTGCGCCTTTGTTGGCCATATTGTTTGCGCAAGCATCGGTTGACTGTATCTTATGAGTGCTGCAAACTTATGTGCAGGCATTACCTGTTTCTGCTACTTTTTCTTATTCATGTTCCTGATGATGAATCCACAACGGATGTCGAAACGTCATTTGAATAAACGTACTGTTCCAGAAATCGAGTCTTCTTCTTCTCGATTGCTTTGTGGGACTCGCATATTACCTTGTATTGGTGAGCCTACGTTATTTTTCGATAACTTATCTTCAGGCCTGAAAATATGTATGATTATGAAATAAATTAACGTCGCTGTTTGGTGGAGGGATGGGGTGTTATTGTTGTCAGGGTGGTTGTTTGCTTGGTGTTAATTGCGGTCCCGTATACGTGCCCCTCAGAGACGGACAATGTTCCACTCCAACCACGCACACCTTATCACCTGTCTTTGCCGCCAGGCTGCCCAGACACAGCCAAGTTGGCAGAACTAAACAAGAACACGACCTTTAAGAAACCGACACACGAGGACGCTGGATCAGCCACCGATCGCGTTTTTTAAATTCGCGCTTGCCATGAAAGCACGAAAGGACAGATGCTTACATGGGCGTAACAGTGGCGCGACGTGTCATCCTAGGGAAAATCCATGCTAAATGCCTGCAGAGGAGCCAAAATGGAACAAAGTCAGTTTGTCCTTAAATACGCTGACACTGCCGGAGGCGGCATTCTGCTGCTAGTGACACGAGACTCTGTTGCCCTGAAAGAGATTCTGCTGCCGAGAAAAGTTCGACGAGAGAACACACGCTGCTGACGGACACAGGACAAGCTGTCGGACACACAGAAGACAAAATTGATGCAAAAGCAGTAAAAATGACAGTAAATTATTATCTGCTATCCTGTTCTGCCTTCTCTTCCTAACACTTAACTGGGCGATATAACCAGTGTCGACACAGGTGTACACAAGTTAATTCCAGTGTGCCAACGAGTTGCGTAGGCAGGATGCTGAAGTTCACGTTGTATGGAGAAAGGCATCTGTAGCATTAATTACAATCTCTTGTAACTCATCCACTTGAATCGATGATATCACATATCGAACGATCGAAGCTGGACTGGGTCCCAGTGGCTGTGTGTAGCGAGGACTCTGCCAAGGCCTAACGCGGTCAGCCGTTTTACCGTTCATTTTTTTAGGGTTGGCTCAAGTCTCGAGGATTGACCACGACTGTCAGTCCTAACCGACAGTTTCCCCGTCGATTTTGACGATGGGCACCGCATGCTCCAACAGCCGCAGCAGACGCTGAAGCAAGCCGCAACAGACACTGAGGCGAGCTGGGCAAGCGACACGAAATCTACAGCAAGCAGGAGCAACACAGATAACTAGCGCGAGAGAAAAACAGGAGTTTAGGCAGACTCGAGTAGAATCTACTCACTCGATCGCCACTCCCACATCCGTATCCGGTATCCGGTTCAAAATATTTACCCACATACATACACAGCCCTTACCTAAAGAAAGCATTTTTCCTGTACAAAACACATTTCTTGCCGGCTGAAAGACGGCTGGAGGGTATCGAGCATTCCTCTTACGCCTCATACAGTCAGCTTGTTTTCCATTGTTTTTTTCTTTAGGGTTGGATTAGATCTCGCATTACGTGTCTTAGGGATGGGAGGATTGACCTCGAATCTCAGTCCCCGAACCACTCGCCCCACCTACATACACAGTCCTTACCCCAACAAGGTATCTTCTCTGTACAAAACAATGTCTTGTTGCCTTAAGGCCGGCTTGAGTTTGAACTGAGAACAACAGCTTCGGCTGCAATCGTTCTGCACTCATAGCGGCTTCTCCCTGCATCTTACGCTTTATTGCGGAATACCTAGTCCCTCCGTGGGAACGTAGGTGCCTGCTTATTTCCGGCTTTTGTTGTTTGATTCTCTGCGGTTCACCCAGTTAAGGCTGACAGTATAACCTCCGTAATGTGTGCTTAATTATCTTTCCCTCGACTTTATGTCCAACACTAAGTTATCCTAGACCCCTGCCCCCTTCTCTGAGGTACGTAACATGGTAGGTAAGCGGAAACTGCAACGGATGCCAAAATCTGAATAGAGATGTTTTCGCGTTTTCACATTGTGCCTTTGTATTTACCCAGATCAGAGGTTGCACCACGGGAGCATGAGTTTTTATTACCAAACGTGTACAGAAATGGTACGGAGCATAGTGAGTAAGTGCACTCTTAGTAAATTGTTTTCGCGCCATTGACTGCCACCCACATAATTGCGCAGATCATTCACAAGACAAAGCTTATGGGATAAACATCAAAAAAAGGGTCGATCCCAGCTGCGTGCGGAAATGGTGTTTGCCCCAAGCATCGCTGTATTTCGATGCAGAGTAAATGATTGAATTTTAAATAAACTTCACCTGCTTTTAACCAAGCAATTGTTTATGCAGGGATCTCTAGAAGCCGATATCTATTCACTTCCGTTTTCGTGCGAGATCTTTATGTTCTCGACTGAGTAGTGTTCGAAAACGAATTGATCATCCGGTATCCCACTGAGGCTTAGGTTAACACTTTAATAGATCGTTCGCCCGAGAGACGGCCTAGTACTACCGTCTAGTATTTGAAGTTGGTGTATTGGCAGCAATAAAATTAATAATATTGTTAGCCGCTGTGGGAGGGGTACTGGTAATGGTAGTTAGGACATTAATACTAGCAGTATCAGTAGCAGTAGGAATGTGTACAGAATAGTGAGTTTTTAAGACACATTGACATTAATAATCGGAATAGCAGTAGTATTAGATGTACTCCAGTGGTAGTGGATCTACTTTTGGTAGTGTCGCCACTGATTGCAGTGTTATCTGTTATAATTGAGGCGCAGGCCAAAATATTAGTCGTCTAGCTACGCCTCCTGTGAAACCCAAAGAGAGAAAACGACAGGAAATGTGCAGCAGCGGAAGTGTTGAGTATTATAGATTCAACAATTTGAAGGAAAAAAACGTGTGTCACGATGTCCCTTGAGCCAATTAAATTCTCTTCTGAAATAGTGGCCGGTCCCATTGGCTATTAGTTCAGTGAGTGAATGTACTCTAAATCCTGAATAATTGATTGATTTTCTAGCATGATGTGCTAGCTCAGGCACAGGCCAATCGATAGCCTGTTGTGGACGCGGCTACTTGTTGCTTCCATGCTAGGCGTTGGGTCCCTCCTAACACTTCCCCTCTGAAGACAAATCGTTGCCTGCTCAGATGGCTGTATCCCATTGCACATGACCTGTACAATAATATTGCGTAACGTTTAACTATTAATCGTTATTCAAACGTATGTGAAGCGTCCTCGAGTTATAGCTGTAAATAAATTCATACACTGACAGATACGTGTGCACCGATCTCTTAGAGAACACACTCGTACATGTTACCATTGGAACTCCTAGTCAAGCCTCACCGCTAGGCAGCTAGGGATAAAGGCAGAAGGACATTACTGACAAAGACAAGGGAAACTAGGATGGCCATTTTTGGCGTATATGCTGTCGTCATACCCCGACCCAAATAGTGTCACACAGGAGCCTCCAACTTGCGACCTCTCTGAGCAAAGTCAAATGTCATAACCATTGAGCCATGAACACTCTCTCTTGCCGCTCTTTAATCGCTAGAATCAGCAATCGAGTCACCTGCTTATCCGCTTATTTTATTCAAACATCTTGTTAACCAAATGGCCGATCAACGATTTACGTTCCTGTCACGGAACACAAGGGCAGAGACTGATTTAAAAACCTCCTTCTTGGTAATGAAGAACGGAAAAAATCGCAACAAATTTTAACGTCCTCTATTCACAAATAAAACTCTCCTTCGAAGTCTGATTATTGTCCACCACCTTTGCGGTCAAATTAGTTGCACATTTAAACACTGCATATAAAACCCTTTTTAATCCCTGCAATTGTGTTGGCCAGATAAGGAATTGCTGAAAACGTGTGTTTGCAAGTATGACTTCAAAAAATTAAAATGGAAACATTGGCAGAAAACATTTATATTTATTTCAGTTGCCTCTAGTGACTGCAGAAAATTGCCCAGGCACCTCTGAATGACGGTGGTTACTCATGCTCCTTCCAGTGTCTATGTGCTGCGTTAAAGGCCAGATGGAATCTTTTGTGTAGTACGACGGAGAAGGCGTGCAAAATGTCGAAAAGTGGATAATAACACCCAGACCGACAGTAACGCATTTTATAAATATTTTGTAATAAAAATGAGCACTTTGAGCAAATTTTCTACTTAAAATCATACGAAGTCTACAAATTGTTCGTTAAGATTATAAGATTTTCGAAAAAACGCTCCAGCTTCTCAGACGTAAAACAAGGTTTAAAGTAGAAGAATTAGCATAAATCGTTTCGTAAGTTCAATGAATAACATCACCACTTTCTTAACATCAAAATTTATTCACCTTGGACAAAGTATGTTCAGCATATTTGAGAAATCTGAAACATTTTTTCCCGGTACAAATTTAAAACACTTATATACGGCGTGTATATATATATATATATATCAAGGAAATAATCACGGAAATAATTAGGTGCATGACATGGAAGTA
>JAYGXS010000009.1:12365649-12386499 GCA_036362985.1 Ligula intestinalis
ATGAACGTGCGTCAGATTTCGCAAACGAGTGCGGTCAGTGTTGGAGGTTTCTGTGTTCCCCTGTTATCCAAATATGGATTGTGGTTGGGTAAAATACGGAAAGGACCTGCGTGTTATGCGATGGCGTTAACGGAGGGTGGTTTTGCGCAAACGCTTTATGCCCACAAAGTAATCTGTCACAAAAAATCCTCGAATTGCGCAACCCCTCTAATAGCAGTACTAAACCCAAATTTGTTTTTCTCAGCTGAGGGTTGCACCTGCGGGGAAAATAAGTTGGTGTCTTGATCATGTGGCGAGGTGCCATTCCACTTTAACAACTTTCCGGGGGTAAACATTCTCGGCGCAAACAATATGGTCTGATAAGACAGTTTGTTGGAACGTTAAAGGTGAAAAAAATTATCGCAAGGAGTTCATTTAATAGGCATAACACTTGCCGTTGTGATCTTCAGGCCTGGTTCCTTGTAGGAAGATATGAATTGGGAGGAGGGATAAAATAGAAGGAATAGTGTACATATAAAATATAAGATAGTTAGTAGGAAGATAACTGTCAGCCGAGCACGCCTCTGGTCACTAGAGCGAGCGCGTCCGAAGTGTGAGAGCGCGAAGTAGTCACAATATCCTACAAAGTGGTCCTTGTGTGAGTCAGTCTCAGGGAGATGATTGGCCAAACCAGACTGGCAGTAAAATGCTGGTTCACCCTGCCGCGAGATGCCAGAGATTCAGTGTCGAACGCAGAGTTGGGTCATAGCACATATTTGCCATCCAATTAATCTGTTTCGTGTCAAAAGACCTAACTTACCTGGTAAAGGTTCATGAATTTTGTCCATGTAAAAACGTGATTTCTAAGGAAATCCTTCTTGGGCAGTCAACTTGCTCCCGTATTAGTGGATGCCATATGATCGGCAAAGTCGGGCGGGTAATATCGATCCAAGTGTGATTAAACTCACGGTTTGAAGCGGGACATTCGAAGCTCAAGTTGGTAAAGCGTTGGCTTGCTTAAAATGGCCTCCCTCCTATGCGGGTTCGAATCCAGCCGACTGCCGTGAGTTCATTCACAATTGGGTCAACTAAATTAACCAAATCTGCCAAACCAAATTAAAAAATGTAAAAGTAGGACAGATTTTATATGATTCATTCTGAAATACCCCGAAAGTATATACGCTATTGCAAATTTTGTTTGCAGCAGCACCAAGTATGAATTATTTTTCCGCAACAGCAATGTAGAAAAAACACAGGTGCTGTGGCTGAACATGTCTACGAGTATCGAGGCGAGTAAAAACACATGGGGAAGTCATGAATATAGTAGCGATACATCGGGAAGTCACCAGGTATCGCGTGGTGTTAAGGCTAATTAGGTTTAACACTGACGTCTGCGATCTTTCTTCCTCAGTTTCTTAGATGAACGAAGTCTTGGGAAAGCCAGAGTGTCGGGAACAATACATTGTGCACAGGAGAGTTAAGAGGAAGTCGCCCCTCAGTCTGCCTTAGCGTTCGACCGTGAAGGCCGCGTGAGAACGTGGCATTTGCCCGCATCCGGAAGGGTGGAATCCCAAGAGACGGCTTGCGGCAGTAAACGCCTTGACACCTTGTGCGAATCGGTCTTTCGTTTGCTAATACAGAAGCCGAAAACACCGAGCTCTCCGAAAGTTCACTTCGACTCCAGCTTGTCACGACAGGCGTTCAGGAGTGCACTTTGATTTGAGCTAGGCACATCATTATGACCAGTTGCTGCATTTAGGTGGAATTCCTTAAGACTACAAAAATGTTCTTCTGTTCATTAAAACCTCCAGGATAATTCATCCAGCAACGCTGAATTTGTCTAATTATTTCGTTTAATCTAAAATCCTTCCAAAAAATACCCACTTATGAATTCAGAAGTCCATTTTGGCGAGCATACGTGTACTTTCAGCAAATTCTCGTCAGGCCTTACATTTATATGGAAACTGGGTGCGAGTTTAAACCTGTTCGTCTTTTTGGACAAGTGAGAGGCAGGAATGGAGTGGGGTCAATAAGCGACGGCTGCTTGTAAGGGTAGGAATTAATGGAGCAGTCTAGGGAAGGGGGAAGCGGGGGATGAGGGGGGAGGTAAGGAGACGAATATAGTTTGGATGACTGCATGCCGCTAAGTGACTGTGGAACATGCCATCTGTGGGGCTTGTAGGAAGGTATTTTGTGCACAAAGAGCGGACGTCATCAGCCTGATAGCGTTCGCTTCTGCTGCTCCTAGCAGGTGCTGACCCAGGGACTTCGGATAATTTGATGGGACCCTGTAGATCACTCGGAAAGCTTTGTTGGGGTCCATTTGATGTACGGAATTGACCGTGTGCGCTATAATAGAGCTGTTATTGCTCCTGACTTTACTTTTTCTCAGCCATGCCGGAAGGTGTTCCTTTATTCTTTTGGATAGGCGCCGTCTTGTACGACCAATATAACTTGCATCACAGGATGAAGTGAAAGAGAAGATGCACATTGAGGTGGTCTGAGCTGGTAAAGTAGTCTTATCTTCCCCATGATAAATTGGGTTGGTTGAGAATGATACCTGAACTCTGCCTGCTGGGAAGGTTCTTTCAGTGGCTTGGTCAAGTCGTCATTTCAGCAGTTCACTTGCTGCGTCTCCTCGAAAGGGGACTTTGAGGAACATTGTTTTCTTTTCAACAGCAGAAACGATGGTTCTTATTTGTTTCTCCGCCATATTTCTTGTAATAAATATCTCAAGGTACCCATTTTCACGTAGTAAGTCCTCGATTATCTTGAGCTCCTTCTCAATACTGTCTGCTGAGAAAATTTCCCTAGCCCTTTGCACTAACCATCGAACTAGATTTCGCTTTTGTTGAAGGGGTATGAAACTGTCAACATTCGTGTACTATCCAGACCAAGTTATTTTCGATACACGCTCCTGCAGACGCTACCGGCAGGTCTGCGACTTAGGAGCAGGTCCAAGAAACGGAAACGAAACTGCCTTTTCTACCTCCAGTGTGAACGTAATGGATGTGTGCGCTTGCTTGACTGAATTAAAGACTGTGTCTATATAGGTTTCATTTGTGGTGATCGCGAAAATACTACCAACATAGCGGCCATAGTGTTTGACCTTGTGGATCTGTTCCCTTAGTTGAAATTCCTCCTGCTTGCCCATGAAATTGTCAGCCAGGAAAGTTCCGAGAGGTGAGCCCATGACAACGCCGTCTATTTGTCTGTATAGGTGGCTGTCAAAAAGGAACTGCACGTTTAATGGGCATTTAAGTAATAGTTTCTTCAGTGCATTCGTCGGTATTCCTATTTCTACCTGATTTGTCACCAGGTATTCGCAAATATAATCTACTGTCTCGGTAACCGGGACGTTTGTAAACAGCGATGATGCGGCTAGAGAGAGCATCCTCATGCCGCTTAGATTTACGTTTTGACGTCGATAAATTCGAACGTGTCTCTATAGCTACGTGTTGCCAGCTGCAGCCGTAAAGGTTTGAGTTTCTCTGCTAAATACTTCAGTATCGCATGATAGGTGAGTTGCGCATGTCCACAATCAGACGAACTGGCAGGCCATTCTTATTGATTGTTGGCAGACCAGTTTCCATAGAAATATTAGGCCTGAATAGAATTTGCCGAAAGTACACGTACACTCGCCAAACAGGACTGCTGAATTCCCTGATGGATATTATCGCAACTCTAAAACGTATGAATTGTTTTGGCCCGAAAATTTAACTGCTTAAATACCGTAGCTTTCGTACTTCATGAAATTTTGACCCAAATTCATGTATGCGTTTTGGATTAGAAAAACAATACTGAAGTCAGGCTGCATGATGAATAACCTTGCGGCATAAACGCTTTTTATTTCATTGACATCTGTATATCTGCTGTGGAATTAGATGCTTTTTGACAAATTGCAATCAGCGTATATTGTAAACCAATAGGCTACGATGCATTTTCTCATAGATTCTAAATGTCCTTATAAAATCACATATGTTGTAGAAATTGTAGACGTTTTCTTTCCTAAATGTATTGCATAAAATCGTTTTCTCAAAATTATATACTGAATGAACGCGCACTTTCAGGTTTTTAAGAAAGTTGCGTAAATTGCCAAATAACCCTTTAACGTGCATTCATAACTTCAAAACATCTTACTGCACACATTCCGTCGAAGGAATTTCGCGCATCTCTCTGTGTTCTCAGTATGGAGGTAATGTTTTACTCGTCGCAGGTTGCAGCGATTTAACTGTATATTTTCGAGTGATAAAGTGCACCATAAAGCCTCTAATTGTCACAGAAAAACGACAATGCGCATTGAAACCCGGGTATTATGTGAGGCACGCGGTGCTGCGTTATTTCATAGTCGGGAGCGTCGTGGAATTTCTCTAAACCATAATATGATATGCTGTGCACGGACCCCAAAGTGGCACATTTCAAGAAGCCCACTTACGTTGAGGAAGTCAAACTGGAAACTATCAGTCACGCAGTAGAACATACAAAATGACCAGGTGCAAGAGGATTCAACCGCCGTGAATTAATGGTATGAAAATGGAGGAAGCATGAAGATGATTCACGTCATGTTAAGATGACCCAAGGGATTTTGCGAGAGAACAAAGCCAGGAAGCCAGAGGTGGAGGACAAGAAGAGACAGGGCAGCAGAACAGAACAGGGAGAGTTCAGCAAATAGAGCGTCGCTGCAGTCTCGAATCGAATGCCGGCAACAACATTCACACGGGCCCTCAGTAGTAGTGACTTTCGTGGTGGTTATTCTTGGTGCTTTCGTTTGGTTGCAAAGACAACATTTCGCCATCGGCAGATGAATAATCGGCTTACAGAAACTGCCAAAAAATTATGAAGAAGAGCTGGCCACTTTCCGCATATACTGCAAAAACAAGATCAATGTGAGTACGCTCATTTACCTTTGAACAATGTTGATAATTTTTGCGACTGCGTTCAACAAAGTCTGTCTGGCACACTTCATCTTCGGAAACACTTCTTAATAAACCATTCATTAATAGTTGACCTTAAAGCACAGTTTGCCCTATAGTGAAATAAAAACGATAGCTTTCAGTGTAAACGCAAGATTTAGAAACGGAAGGAAGCAATGTATAAAGAGTGTCACGTTCACGTTTTCAAATATTTGAATAATTGATAACTTATCAGGCATAAAACACCGCTTTTCTAATATATTCTATAAAAAAAGCCTTATTGGCTACCAATTAAGCATAAAAAACACGTAAATCGCGAATTTTTTACCAAATTTATTTGAACGCATGTGTATGTTCGACCATCGCAAGCGAAGATGTCCACCATTTGTATAGGGACGATTAAAAACAGTAGAAAAAAGTTTATAAAAAAGTAGCCATTTTTATAGGGTATGCTTCTGCAGACGGTCAGGAAGAAACTACTTCAAAAAGTCGACGTCTAGAAATGACTGAAAGATTCTACATTAGGCTGCGCGGTAATAAGCCTGACAGTGACATCTTATTATTTGTTGAAATACTTTGACGTGCCTTAGTACTGTCACAGAAAGGGACTGACTGCGTATAAACATGCATGAAAAAAGAATTGTAAATCTTAAATAAGCAAGGAATATGTCGCACTAGACTTGATCTTTATCCCTTTCATAGCGAAGGTGGATATTTTCTGGACATATAAAGAGTTATCCGTGATGACATATTTGAAGAGACTTAGACCTTCAAAGTAGAGCTAAAGACTTACCAGTTTCACTGCATGAATGAAACAATTTAAAATGAACTCCCACAGCTTTATAGTGGTGTCACTTTACAGGAAGGCAACATCACGCCTTTGAAGAACATGTTTTGGAGGGTCTTTTACATGTGCCATATCATCTGGATGCTGCTTTATTGGAATTCCATTTTCTACAGACATTCGTTGACTAATTTTCGTGGTATTACCACTCGTTACTGACCTTTCAGCGACCGATAATGGCACTCACCTCACTTGCTCATCAAAAAAAGCCGAAGTAAATTCTAGCCTCGGGTTTTGCACCACTTGGAGCTTAGTAGGACTGGCTGTTGACGGCTAATAAGCTGGCAATACTCTCTTTTTAGGACTAAAAGCCTCTACGGCTGTGGTCAATGCCCGAGAAATTAAACATTTAGTCATGACCTCGTCCCTTGGCCCGTTTTTGCAAGCATGTCCGTGGGCAAACAGGAAGCAATGCTGGTTCGTCGGTATAAAATCAACGTGAAATGCTATGAACGATACGTAAAGGATACATTCGCAGTTGCAACTGAAAAAATCCAAACTTTTAACACTTAATAATTCAGTAAATTGGGCACTTTCAATCCAACTGTAAACTTGAAGTAGAACTGACGAGATCCCTCCATATTCTGGAAGTGCTTTGATTGAATTTGCAGTTACGACTTCACTTGTTTCTCTAGGACAGATTATATTGGTCAAACATTAAAGTGGATACAACAACGCCATCTCGCCTGGCTAAAGCAAACGCACTTGAGGCTCACTTGGTTGAGAGCTGCCAGTGCGTAGACGTCAACGGCGTAGTCTGAGTAACCTATATAGAGTTCCGACTAGACACTTCTTGTTATAGCGGAAACGGATACTTGTGACGGTTGAATATGTGGCCACCTTTCTAGTCGAGCCAACCTCGCATTCGCATAAGGCGCTCCTGCAGGCTCTGTGGCGCTTTTGACTGAAGACGAACCCAGCATGCGTGTTCACACCTGCTAGGTCGCGTTTGAGCGCCGAGACAGAGTGGTAACGAGTTTTCAACCACCTCATATCCCGGCCCGCCTACCCACTAAGCCCCCGACAAAACCAGACTGCATCCGCTGACTTCCGAATGTTCACAACCTCCCTCAACTGAACTTACTGTTTATTGGCTGTTTACAATTTTTCTGTGCTCTTTATTTTGGCTTTCAAAGGCGTGGGCTTGCCAAAGTTGGCACATAAACTGTTTACATGTTAAATTCAACCACCACATTTAACAACCTTTTCCTGTGACTCTCTTCTCCCCGCGCTGGTCATAAAACTAAGCCCGATTTTTCTTATCCCGCCCGACCCCTCTACGAGCCCATATATTTTACTGAACTCATAATTGTACAGGCCTAACGAAAACTTATCAGAAGCCAAAATGTGCTCGCAGACTTATCCTTTGAATGTTTTAATGGAAATTTTCGTAACCTTAGTGACTGTTTAAATTGTTGTTCCTCCAAGTATCCTATGTTGTTTTGCAGCCCCGGGGAGGACTTACCGGAATGGTGCGTTTGCAGGGGTTGACTTTTAATCTTTACATGCCCTATTCGGCGGTGGTGCTGTTCGGTTAGTGGGACAGATTTTCCTCGCGAATCATAAAGCAGAAACCGATATTTTTCGGGATAAACGTGGGTCTGCAATATGATTGATGCGTAGCTATTATAGCTGCCAGGCCCATCCCCTGCAGTGGGTTCTATTTTGACGTGGGTAAAGAACACATTGATGACAATATGTGCCTTGCCTGTCGGAAAGGTCGATAGGAGTGTATAAAAGTCACGTTAAGAACGGCTGGAAATTGGGAGGGGATGTGTTGTCGACGCTACCGAGGTTGACGTATTTCTTTCCCTGGGAAGCTACATGTATAGCCATGAAACAAACAGCCTGCGGCAGGGAAGACCGCTGTTTCCTGACATCTTACTTGGTGGTTAGGTCTGATCCTGGCATTGTGGGTATCCATTTCAGAAGAAGGTGTTTTCACTCCCCACTCGTTCTAATTGTCTCCGACGAAGAAGTCGGTTACACAGACAGTGGCATAGTCTCCCTTGTAGCGACCGAGCTAATAGGAGACCAGAGTTGCCCCTCTTTCTGGTCAAGCGATTGTTGCAAAATCGAGTAAGGATTCCAAGTTTTAAATTTTTGAATTGTCAACATGGCGAATAGGCGGGGAGGGAGCATAGCATGCATGTGCAAGGCCAAATATGCTAACCGACCATGGGAATTATCTGCCCTAGAAACAAAGCATCGTATAAATCATCCCGCGAACGGAAAACAGAGTTTTCTAAAAAAAGAACGACAGTTGTCTTCATCAATGACCGCTGAATTCTACTATGTGCCATGATGTTAATTTAGAGGAAAGATCAACCGAAATAGGCTGTTCTCTCCAAACATCGTTGTTTTATCTGGGGATAGATAATGTTAATACTACTACTAGAAGTCATGACACACCCAGACTGGATTCTTTTATCTGGTTTGGACTGGTAGTTAAGTACATTAACCGGATTTTAGTCGTTCAATTAAGACCGAGTCCTTTGGAGATCTGGGTCAGAAACTGGGGCAAAAGACTTTACCGGAATCAACAACGCAATAGCCAGTCTCAGCGTATCCTAGTATAGGACGTTTTATCCCGATAAGTAAGCCAACAGCAACCTTCAACAGCCATGGCGTCCGTACACGCACAAGCAGCTGCCCTCACCTATCATTCGCCAATTACCTAACACACCGCACCCTGACGCAGCTAAGCATTGATACTGGTGTCGTAAAAACGAATATAGCTGTCCCAACAAGCACTGGTGAAGAGGTAACTGTGATCTTTGCAATCATAGCATTTATCAGCAGACATTTCGGATTCACGCCCAAAAGCGTCCTCAGTGTGACAGTTTATTACAGAATACGTTGCAGTCATGAGGCTACGGGAAAAACCTTTGACAATTAACGTGCATCCAGTGAATACCGCACCATATAGATGTCATTCTTGAGTAGGGAGGAGCCACTTTCTGAATAAAGTTTTCACATCTAATGCCGTCTCTGGTAATGACTAAAAGTATACACCTGAATCACCAAATGAATAAACTTCTTTTTCCAAAAATCGCGTTTACATTTTCTTATCTGCCTCGGGCGGGTGTTTTGGGTCATCGTGGGACCAACAGCTGAAACCATATAATGCATCTTCTCTCACGAGCTTGCATCGGGCATGATCTTTCCCGGAATATTACATAATTTAGCGAATATATAGGAATCGCCGATCTGGGAGTGGAAAAATTAAGTTTCGTTTCACCCTGTGTCTCCTAATGAGAGCCCGCGTACACAGTTACAAAAAGACTGATGGTATAGGATGAAATGGAGCCACCAAAGGAAAAGGAGACAGGAATGGCCATTTCTGCCTTGCTAGCCGTCATCCGCCAGTGATAATCTGGTCTCCCGAACGATAAAAAATTTGGTGGTGCAGATACGTTTTTGATACCATCGTTGACATATATTGGAATATATCCTCGTTGAGACTAGCATTTTGCGCTGGTATGGGCAGCCCATGTAGACTGTAGGAATGCTTAAAAAATAATTATTTAAGTAAATGTTTTTGAGATTTTTCTTATTTTATGTTTTTGGTAACTAAGTATTAAGGTATTTAGGGACAACCAAACTAAAACACCAAAATGTGTTAATTGTTAAGCGGAATTTTGCGAACAATTTGCAGCTCGTCGCATTTGACCTCCATAATAATTACAAAGAAATGTGACAAAAGGACATCTCTTTCAATCTACAAAAAATGCTATTAATTTGGTTGCAAGTATAACCGAAATCTAATTTTTTAGTTAACAGCCAGCATATTAATTGGTGGTCTCAAATATATACTTCAATTCCTATCAACAGCTCGGATCTGATTCTCATAGAAAACCTGTTTTGGACACAGAATCACAGAAGGATCTTTATGTTCCTTAAACACTGAATTTTTTTCAATATCCATATTGCACAAACAACTTAAGATAATTGTGCCTCCTCTATGTCCGACGCACTAATGATTTTTAAATATTAATAGAAACTAATAACTGGATAAATATTTTGTATCTGTACTTATTTCTTATTAATTTGTCACTGGTTTGCACTCCCATGCCTGAAACGCATTTATATTTAACATTGGATCAGTGACTTTCCATGACCCTAATTTCCAGTTTGTTGTGTAAATATATACGTTTATGTTAGATAAGAGTAATTAAACAAGCATCGTATGTCTTATTCTTACATATGATTCTTAATTAACAGCTATTATAGTTTTAGGGCAGGCCGCGTATGCTTACGTCACGCAAAATGACATTTATTGCTTAATCCACGTCATTTAATGAGATAGGTTGGCCACTATATCTTTCAAATGCAGTCATTTAGCATGCCTCGAATTACAGTGGTGGTTGGGGCAAACGCCATCCCTACACATATTTGACTGTGATCCACTGTTTTCGGTGTTTTTCTCAAAAGAATCGACTTGTGCCCTGTCTGAGTTGTGGAGCGGGCGGCAGGTAATAGCAAGAAATTAATGGCACTCAGGTGCTCTCCTTCGTAGCAGCGTGCGCTTACTCACCATGCTCCGTACCTCGGATCAGTGCAGGGGTTTAAGAAAAAAACTTTTTTGGATTCATACTACCAGCGTAGCAAGAAAGGTGAACGGAAAGCGTCTAAAGGTAGTTCGCGTGATCCAAAAAAGAACGTTTATGATGAAATAGCACTGATATTAGTGCGTGTCTTCGAGGGGACACGCTGAAGTCACGAAAACAAGAAAGTTGAAGGTAGTTAGGCAATTCACTGTAGACTTTCTTCAGACCAAGCGACTGTGTGTTGTGCAGTGAGAAGTGTTGTGTAAGAAGGTCGTAGCTAGGTATAGCGGGAAGTGCGTAATACGAAGGGGCGGTAAAAGGGAGCTACCTTACGCTCCGGAGTATAACAGTGAACGTTGCTTTTTCACTGTGCAGAATCCAGCATAATGACAGTTGTTTTGTACAAACTTACGTCGCCCCCCCCCCCCCGAGGTGAGAACTGCTTTTACGGGTTAGGTGACTGGATCGAGCGCCAGGAGCTGGGCTCAGAACACCTACAACCGGGATTGTTGTTTTCAGCGCAAACTCCAACCGGCCTTCAGCCGTCTTTGGTGTGGAAAAAATACCCCATTTCACTAAGGACTGTCTGTATCAGCAGGTGCTGTGATTGCACCGCAATTTAAGAGTCGATCTCAAATGAAACCTGCGGGATATGAGCCATCCCCTTAAAACTTCGAAGCAATCGCAGGAAACCAGGTAACGGGTAGCACGCCTAGCGTCCGCTAATTTTGAACTGCCTGAATCCAGATACAGCACAAGTGTTCCTTGATTAAAGTTATTAGCGTAGATGGCACCACTTTTTCACGCCACCTTTTGAAGCGCGTTGAAGAGGTCCCAAAATTGTCTTGTCATACAGTAGGCGACAGCAGCAGAGCTGTTCAGGGTGTCGCTTTTTCAGATTACAAAAGATGTGATCATTTCATCTTTAGGGTTGGCAGAAAGAAATCCAGCTGGACTATGGCCTATTGTTAAGGCTGGTAAAGGTTAGCCATTACGACTGCAATCTTCCACACCCACTTCCATGGGAGAAGAGAAGAAACATGGGAAAGTAGTAGGAATACTGTATTCTGTACAGACGGAAGGAAGGAAGAATAGTTAAGGGGGAAGTTTTGCCTGCCGGAGCACACGTTCCCCCACCAGAGCGGCGTGGCCCGAAGTGACGTATTTTTTGAAATTATACAGAATATGCAGTTTATCCGAAATAAAGTCATAAAAATCCTCACCAACACCATCAATGCACTGTCCTCTCGAATCAAACACATCAAAATTCACACCAAATAAAAAATAATTTAAAAAGACTTCGAAAGATAAAAGACCTTGAGTAGAAGTAGACGATAATATTGAGGTCTTCTACTCATGAAAATCGAGATAGCCGCCCGATAGTCGTTATATGGTATGCGTTACTGGTAACATGAATACTAGTTAAAATCCAAAAACGCGTGTTTAGCAGTTAATCTGCCGCTGCATGACACAGCCGCGGGAATACCGGTGCATCGTTGGTTTCCCTCTATGCTCTATAGCAAATACTCAAATTCCGGATATTTTTGATTCGACAAACTTTTCAATTTGCACTCTAATCAGATAGAATGTCCGGTAAGGAAAGAGGAGATTAAATTGGCCAGTTCCGTCTCATTAGCCGTGCTCAGCCAGTCATACACAACCCTAATTTGATGCACCATCCGAAGGTCGAACTCGCAAAATTTCCGTCAGAAATATAACGCCCTAACCATCGAGCCTCAAGTTTGGTGTCCTGCCGGTTTACATCGGGAGATATTGACAGTCGTTGATGAGCACTTACCGACTGCTAATGGAACTCCCTCGTCCCACTGTTTCTGACAGTAGCTGCGCAACAGCTATTTGGCTAGTCTGGTATTCTAGTCCAGTAGTCCAGTCCTATAAACCTTTACGTTGATCGAATTTTTTTTCAGGGTTGTGGAAATCCTTTGACAAAATTAAATAAAGAAATATCTCTGAAATGCAGCCTACTGTAAAATCCCACTTCGCGAGGCTGCTTAGTTATAAGGAATAGAAAAATTTACGTACAGTCCTGAGAGTCCTGCAAACAACTTTCATGACGAGATTATACTTGGTAGTTTAAGTTTATGGCTGGACAGTTTAGCTTGATGAAATGAGTGGATTTAATAATAAAAAGGGTTTTGGTTGGGAAAATTGCACTCATTTTGGCTAATTCATGAGTAGGCTTATATTAACGAAATTACCTATCCTATAAGGAAAGACAGAACAAAAGTTTTGCCTCATATACATTGTGCTTTGGGGAATTCCATAATGTGTAAAATGGTGGAATAATAATCCCTTCTGGAACTGGAAAATTTTGTGCAAAGTTGATAAAGTGTAAGTGATGCGAAATTTAACGAATTGCATATATTTTCAGAAAAAAAGGACCGACGCAAATTTTAAAAATTATATTTGGCTATTCTGTTTTGCACAATATGCAGTAAAAACGTTCTTGGTAAGATATGTTCTTTAATCGCACAGCTAGACTTGCGCGTGTGCAAAGTAGCCATATGCTATCGCGAAGACACTTTATGTAGTCCTTACTGAATGTCAGTCATTTAGAAATATAGTTTGTTGTAAACAAATTGTCCGCTCAAGCGTTATTTAGAAACGGAACAGACAGAAAAATGATAACAATTTGAAAAAATGGTCGTGTTTGTAAGCTTTCTGTTTTGCATTTGCAAACTTATTACGCATCGTGAAATTAATCCCCTTGAGCGAAAAAATATCTGCTATAAAGAGAAAAGTGCGATCTTTCCAAGACATTGTGATTAATCAAGTAATATTACTTTGTAAGGAAATGACAGGTATTTAAGAAAAGCAAAAGAAAACCCAAAAAACAGAAGGCTAGAGTAAGTAAGTGAACCTGACTTTTACATGAAGGTAAAGTTAATTCTTCCCAAAACGAATGAATAAAGCAGCACAGCTAAATAAGCTCTTGAAAATAATGCATTTTAAAATGTTCAGATGTGTGTTTTTTTATCACGCACATTTTAAAGTACTGCTGCTACTCAACAGCCCGAATTTCCAGTAGCCGATGACGCCGAAGTAGGCGAAAAAGGTCTTCCTAGTGTCCGCTGTCTTTGCTGGTAATTACTTTCTGCCTATATCTTAACTGCCTCGCGCTAGAGGCTCGAGAGCGACTTCTCTGAAAAATCGGTGTACGCGTCTATGCCACAACATATTCCCGATCTAATACCAGCTAGACCTTGGGCTCATAGCTCAAACGTTAGGACGTTCACCCTGATGGGAGGGATCGCGAGTTCAAATATCGGTGTGGCAGCAAATTCAGCGGCCATACTGGCGTTGGGTATCACTAGTCGATGACGCCTAACAAGGCAGAAAAGGCCTTCTTAGTGTTCGTTGTCTTTGCTGGTAATGTCCTCCTGCCTATATCCTAGCCACTTCATGAAGGAGGCTCGAGAGTGAGCTTTAAATGCAATATGGGGACACGAGTGGGTCCTACGACAAATCGGTGTACGCGTCTATGCCAAAGTATAAAGTTGTTCTGATAGGCTTCAGTTATTTCTAAATTCCTATAGGCTTTGGTATATGCTGGACTATGGCAACCAGATATTCAGTTGATTTTGTCGGTTAGGACATCACTGGCGTAAGCCACTTTGCAAGCTGACATATAGCCACGCTGGTTAGTAACTAACACATTGAAGAAAGTCAAGTCAGGTGAATGAACATTTATCATTAATTTATCATCAGACAATGCAATAATATGAATGAGGGTAGCGTTAACGATAGCGTAAGCAACGAACAAACTATAACCTCCGTTATATTATTGTATAGCCTGATGATGAATTTATCAATAACGTTCGTTTTCCTAAATTGACTGCTTGAATGCTTACACGGGTAACATCGCTGAACTTAAATAATAAATAATAATTAATTCCTCGCAAGCAATCGTAAAGATAACAATTTTTGTGCATTGAGATAAAATTTCTTTCAGTCACCTTGCTTTGTAATTATTTCGAGAGTCCTAATATGAGGAGCTTCAATTTTATTTTTAAGTTCAAGTTAACCCGTTCAAGAATTTCTGTGTTTTTTATTTGATTGTGCCTCAATGCCAATTTCATTGCATATTTTTAACAAAAATTTAAAAAAAAATTATAAAGCATTTTTCAAAATATCGAGTTCTTGAGCATTTTTAAGGCGGCCGGCTGTTCGGATCATTGTTTTAGCCTTACCCAAGCATGTCAACCAATTAGGCCGTCAAGTAATTAAAAACATTCAAGACCAAATTACCGCTTGGAAGTGCGCTTTTAATACGTATAAAGGCGTTGAATATCTGCTTACTAGGCACCTAGATACCAGACTTTTTGAAAATTGCGTCAAAATTAAAATGTGAAATTTTGAACAGTTGTTTTGACATTTATAACATTTAAGGATACCCCTTCTGCCCGTTCCGGTTTAACTTTTTTACTTTTCCTTGAGTCCATGTTTTAATAACCTTTACACACGGCTTGCCAGAGAAAATTCACTGCATACCTCGTATTATTGTTCATTTTCCTGCCTGCTTGTGGTTTTTATTTCCAGTGAGGATACAGAATTATGAGCCTTTCAAGTGTAGCATCTTATGTTTCGGCCCAAGACGTAGCGGACCTTGTATATAACATTTCCTAAACCTTATTAACTCTTTTGCTACCGACAAAATGTGCTTGAACTCAATGATGCAGTTAACTAAATTTAATTAACACAAAGCAGAATCACTTGTTTTCTAAACACATATGCTTAAAACGTTTCTAGTCTTTTTTTATAGGAACCAGCATTTTGCACCTAAAGTAAAATCCGTGAATAAAGTACAAATACCCCAATGCGTGTTAAATCGCCCACTTAAATGTTTACATTAATCTTCAATGATAAATAGTATTTACTATAGTGGTTCATGCTCTATTAAGAGAGAATTGTGGGAAATGGCGTCCTAAAGAGGCAACTGGGCGTTCACTACTACCAGACACACTTGTGTGGGTCTGAGTGGTAGTCGGTCAATTGTCTGCAGGTCAACGCATCTTTCTTTGCTAGTGAATGACCTTGAGGTGGATTGCCTTGCACAAGGACACCGGACAAGGCAATGTTAGGCACCAGGTGCGAAATTATACACGCATATCCTATTATTATGTTGGTTTAGTGGTGTCACGTCAGAATTTTGTTTTAAGTCTGGCCGTCTTACTGTAAGGACGCTCAAAAACTGGTAGTCATGGCAGCGAGAGCACTTGTTTTGACACCAAGTCATTTCAACGACTGCTTTCATTGCGAACATTGACTGTTTTTCCATTTGTCTTCTTTTGACTTCATAAAATTGGTGTAAAAACAAAGTCAGCACCGTAAGTACTTTTGCTGTACGCAGGACATGAAGTCTGGGTGAGTTCAAAACGCTAATACCTGTGAACACGACCCGCTGTGGTTCTCGAGAATAATTAAATTGACCCCGTGTGAAATTCATGTTAGCCAGAAAGCCACACCTTCAAGCCTAAGATGGCGTGTGGCACTTATGAACCAAACTCTGACTTGTTTTTTCTCATAGTTCTAACTATACTGTTATAGTAATTTATGGGCAAGCCGCGTGTGCTGACTTCGCACATAATGACTTTCATTACGTTTTCCAACTTATTTCACGAGATAGTGCACTCACTCTACTTTCGTAAGATATCAGATTGAATTATATAAAAATTTTCCTACTTTTACAGTGTTGCTTGTTCGAGCGTTTTTGCACGGACAGAATTCATGAACCTATAGCAGGTAAGTTAGGTCATTTGACACGAAACGAGTTAATTGTATGGAAACTATGTGCTGTAACCCCACTATGCGTTCCACGCTCCATTTCGGTGGCCTTCCACGACTGGGTGCACCTGCAGATCCACCGCCAGTCTGCTTTGGCTAATCACCTCCCTGAGGCTGACTCAGACAAGGGACACTTTGTAGAAGCTTTAGTCTGTTCTAAAAATTATGTTTAAGAGAAAGGCTGAATGAGGTTAATGCCCTTATAAAACGCGAGATCACAAGATTAAATGTTCTTTTGTTAGTAAGTTATTTACTTCTTCTAAATCTTCGTCTCCTCTCTCTTCCTTTCGAAAAATGGAAGAGTCTTAAACGTCTCACTGATCAACGCAATACACTGGCACATGTTGATGCTGACCTAAACAGCTTAAACTCAAACTTCACCCACACTCCCACTGACTCATATCTCCCGACAAATGATATTTATTTACAACCAAGTGATTTTTCTCCAGTGTCTGTGGCAACAGTGATGAAACAACTAAACAAGGTTGAAGGTACAACAGCTGCCGGAGCAGATGGCGTCTCCCCATTTCTCCTTAAATCTTGCTCTTTTCAAATAGCTCCTGTCTTGGCACATCTTATCAATTTATCTTTCATGGAGTCCAAGATTCCTGATGGTTGGCGTTTGGTCAAACTCAGTCCTATCCCGAAAAAGCCCACTTCAACGTGTCCCAAATCCTTTCGCCCAATTGCCTGCTCTTCTGCACACCTCGAACTTACAGAACGAGTTGCTTTGGACATTATTAAAGCCTTTTTCATCCAATTTTTTCTAATTTCTTGCAATTTGCGTATAAGGCTAAGCGTAGTACGCTAGATGCTGTTGCTATAGTAGTCCGCTCTGCTCTTAGAGAATTGGATAAAGGACGCCGTGCATACGCATGTACTTTTCATGACTACTCCTCAGCCTTCGACGCGATCCCACGTCATCTTCTTCTTAGTAAAACCTCTGCATGCGGCTCTCCGGGCTGGGCCGTCTCTTGGCTTGGGGACTATTTTACTTCCCGCACCCAATTCGTTCAGAGCTGGAAGCAAAAATCCACCGTCCTTTCCAACAATTGTGGAGTTCTGCAGGGGTGTTTATTATCCTTTCATCTTTTTTCCCTCCAATCTGATAACCTATGATGTCCAAACACATGTCTTTTTGTCAAATATGCTGACGATATGGTTGTCGGCGATACTCTTAAAAGCCAGACCCATCTCCGAACACTGAAGGATAGGCTTGACCATGTCACAGCATACTCGTCAGACAATGGCCTTGTACTTAGTGAGAGGAAGTCGGTCAAATTCATTTTTCTGCTGTGACCTTCTATCAGTCCTGAAACCATTGACTTTTTGCCCAACAAGGTAACCTTAATTCCAATATCTTGGTGCAATACTAGTTTCCAACCCCTAATTTTCTCGTCATATTGAAGCCCTTTGATAAAAAACCGCAAACGTTTATATCATGTCAGCCGCTGGCGTTCAGATCGCACCCCACAAGCCCTCATCTGGCGTTTTATAGATGCCTGTATCCTCCCTGTAATCCTTTATTGCCCTCCAGTTACTTTTCCAGCACAACTCAATAAAGAAGTGCTCATTACAAAACGTATTCTCTACAGGCACTCTTCTGCTGCGTGTTATTCCTATGTTTTTTAGCTGACCTTATAATGCAGAAACATTTCTAATTTGTCAATAATTTCGTGGACCGTATTCTTAGTGAGGTCGGTCACCCTCTCCACTCTGAATTAATGGCTGCCAAGTCTTCTCGTACCATGCGCCAAAGCTTCCGTCATAGGACTTGCCGTACATCGGCCTACCAGTACTCGGTACACCCATTCCTAGCAGGATTCCTAACGTGTGAAGAAACGGAAATCGAGAAGCTGAAGGCAGACCTGTCTCCATAACAAATGTGGAAACCGTGTCGTCTTCTTACTTTGAATATTTTTTATCTTTGACCGTTTACTCTTGAGCTTTTTGAACCCCTTAATTTACCTTATTTTTGCTCTCCGTGAATGGACCCACCTTTTTGCTGAAAATTCAGATATTATTATCAAATATAGTTCTCTATCTATTTATTTTCTCCGCGCTCTTACACTTTGGACGCGCTCACTCTGATGGCCAGGTGCGTGCTCG
Source organism: Ligula intestinalis (assembly GCA_036362985.1). Taxonomy (NCBI): domain Eukaryota; kingdom Metazoa; phylum Platyhelminthes; class Cestoda; order Diphyllobothriidea; family Diphyllobothriidae; genus Ligula; species Ligula intestinalis. Next base: position 12,383,850 of record JAYGXS010000009.1, read on the forward strand.
TCTGACATTCAACTTCCTCCTAACTATCCTACATTTCCTCTGTAGAGAATACACTATCCCTTCTGCCCTACTCTCGCAATTGTTCTCTCCCCACAAGGAACTAAGACTGAAGATCACAATGGCGAAGGGTTTACCTATTAAATGAACGCCTTGTGATAATTTTTTCCCCTTTTACGTTCTAATTACCTGTCGCATCATTCCATATTCTTTGCGCCTCGGGTTTTTCCCCCCGAAAAGCTGTTTCAATGAAACCTTTCCCCGCAGGTGCAGTTCTCAGCTGAGAAAAACAAATTTGAGTTTAGTACTGCCGTTAGAGGGGTTGCGCAACACGAGGTTGGTTTTTGTGACCTTACAGATTGTTGCGCGGGCATAAAGCATTTGTGCGAAACCAACCCACGTTAGCTGCCTTCCTCGTAACTCACAGTTTCCTGCTGTATTATAATCAGCCATCCTCCATGCCTGGAAACCAGGACAACACAAAAAGCCTCATCACCAACCTCACTCATTTGCTAAATCTGACGCACGTTCACAAATGTTGTTTGTGTTAAGGTTATCATGTGAACCAATTAGTGCGATTCGGGGATTTAACTGTTCAATCGGGAAAAGGTTCCTATGCTCCATTGCGCAGTTTGCCATGAAACTGTCCGCAAATTAAAATGTTCTACTAGAACCTTTCCAATGGAGGTTACGTTTATTTACCTACCAGCTTACTTGTGAAGGCTTCTATCGAGTTTCAAGTGTATTTCTGAGGAGAGAACAGCTCGATCCCATATCACAGGCCTCATTTTATTACATTTATGTGTTTATAAAATTTCATGCTTGATTAGTTTAGGCTCTCTAGTGTACATTCACAAGTTCTAGATTCGAAGCCCGCTTTAATATATGCACAGGAACAAAAATGATATACTCTGGAAGGCAAAAATCAGTCAGGTGACCATCCACAAATGTGAATAAATGTCAAAATTGAATAATGCCTGAAAATTAACCTAAACTTTAACGATTATTTGGCGTTACTTGGTTAGAAAGAGAAAATATATGCTTTATTTTAAAGCTGTCATTCCAACATGTTCTGCGTGGATTTTCTGAATTTGCTTTCCACACAAAATGTCTTAACAGTGCAGAGGAAAGCAACAAACGATGACTGCATTTAAATGAAAATCATGTGTTCAAATTGTCACCCTCCTTTCTAATAAAATGTCATTGTCTTTCGTAGTTTTCACCACCTTCCTCCACAATAATTTACACGTAAGAAGTAGCGTCCAAGCCTTTATATATGTAAGAGGGTAGGGTATAGCCTTTAAAAACAGTTCCGATACAAAAACAAATCGAGACTTATTTTCTAAGTTGAAGACGGACTGCACAAGCTCAAATATTGTCCTGTTTTTTAACCTCTTAAAAGCCAAAAAATAGCCTTTCTTTGAGAAGTACAGGATAAGACTATGTGTTGCGATATGACAGCGTTTTTGGCGATAAATTTTGCTAACGTCTGCTTTAGAATATTATTATAAATTCCGCGCGCCATGAGAAAAAATTCATACTGCTTAAAAACCAGTTCTAATAAGTGGATAGTTTACATAAGGACGTAATAACGTACATTCAAGAGTGCCGATGCTGATGCTTTGGGAAGATTATGAGATTGTGCTGCATCCTTATTGATATAACAGGCCGTCTTACTCACTTTATTCAATCGAAAAGAAACATTTCCGTATTAATTATGACATTTCACGAGAATGACAACTGACTTTAATTGAGATATCAAGCGTTTAACTTGTTACGTACGAGCCCTAAATGTTAACTTAGACAGGATGGCGAATTATACAGAATGTGTACGCCATATGTAAAATATATGTGGTAGTTGTGGTTGAAATATGCCACCATTCCGCAGGTTAGCACTACCGCATATGTCGTTGAAAATGTTTTGCAAGTAATTACGTGCATAACTTGAAGGTAAGTGACTGGAGCTTCACCTTCTAGGGTCCAAACCGCAATTTTCATGAAGATTCAAGCCAAATGCAAACAATTTTCGTGGAATCACTAAAAATTACCCATTAAAGAAACGAGCGGAATTAAAAAGTACGGCAATAGTAGTTTATGTAGTCACCCCAGTAATTCCTACTCCCAGCATTTTTATCTATGAAGAGGTGGTTATAAGGTTGTATGGGTGGTGCATTAGGATAGGCAGTGGGATGTTCTTTAAGAACTGCTTTCTGCATTTTTTTATTTTATTGTATTGAGAAATTTTGTTAATTTATATGCAGAGGTTTTCTTAATCTGTATTATTTTTTAACGTACTGCGGAAAAATGCTATTATCAAATTGCAGGCTTCTTGAAATTCCTGGAAAATATCAGTAGTGGTTAGAAGGTCGAGTACTTGAACTTACCTGAGGTTTACTTTACCTTTCTAGCGTAAGATCATAGAACCAACTTAATCCCAGCGTTCGCAGTAAACAAATTCTACCACATTCATTCACATTCGTTATCTAAAAATTTCCTCCCTTGCCTATCCTATTTCCCCACCGCCAAAACCCTATAACCATGGTTCCGTAGAACAACATGCTGGGGCTATTGGCATATGAGGTGTACTACATAAACTTATTTTGCCATAAGCAGTATATATCTCATATATAAGTAATACAATTTAAAGTTAAGG
>JAYGXS010000009.1:12388145-12398472 GCA_036362985.1 Ligula intestinalis
ATTACTATTGCATAAGCGGCCTTCATTCTGTACAACAACTAGAGAGTTGCCAACGTTTTAATCGGCCACCATTGGATGACTTGAAAAGAAATATACAAAAAACGGTGTCTGCACGACGCCAAAAATCCGACCTGGACAACAAAGCACACAGCGCATTTTATTGAAAAGTTCTTGCATTGGTTTTCATGCAGTGGAGATTTTACAGAAGGCAGGATGCATAAATATAAGGCCATGGACAGTTAATCTGACAGGAAGCGTGTGACCATAATATAAGGTACCTCTCAAACGAAACCTGACAAAAAGGCCTTGGAATCACTGTTGCTCACTTCCGATGGCCGCCTCTCACTAACTAGGGGTACCCAAAAAGGCCAGTGGGGTTCAGTTCGCAATCAACATAATTATGATATTGATTATATCAACAAAATAATTTATTTTGATAGTATTCATAGCTTTCATGCGTCAGCAACTGCAATACAGAGTCCAAGCGGTACGCCCCTGGCTTAACTAAAGCAAGGTTGCTGGAAAGAGTTAAAAACATCGACAACGTAGAAAAAAGGGGAAGTTATCACACAAATACAGATAAAATGTGCTTGATCTATTTCCAGTCAAGATGAGGCAGTTTGCAGACTGTGAACTACCGGAGATGCTCCCTGAACTTTGAAAATTATGTGGCATTGGCGATGACAATACCACAGTCTGGGAACCTGTGAGCCCTGTCGCATCCAATGTTTGTCTTCACAACGAGTCGTCAAAGTCTGAAAAGGTTACCCGGGAACGGTGAAAACGGTAGTAGCATTTAAACATTAATTAAATATATACTTGCGTGAAAGATACTACACAACCACGCAGAAAAACGCAGCGCCAATGTACAAAGGCTTTCAAAATACGTATAGATTATGATGGCGTCAGCAGTTTCACAATATCCTTGATCATTTAGGGGTTGTTTTAATTCCCACTTAAAAAATATATATTTTTTGAAACAAATTGGTTACTACCAATGATAGAGTATTATTTTTCGCGTAAGCTTAATGCTCAACCATGTAAATATGGTTTTCAAAGGTAAATCTTTACATTTATCAAATTATATGGCATTAGCAGAGCTTTCTATGCAAATTCACGAAGTAAATTGCCCTTCGTAACTAAGCATACATTTGCTGTCATCATTTTGTTCTGAAAAGTGAATGTGATGCTAAGGAAGCCTTTTTGAAGAAGGAAAACTGCCAAACCAGTTCAGTTTATTTATGGAAAATAGGTAGAATTTTGGTTAAATCGGACAGTACATTTTATCTTAATTAGCAAGGCAGAGCCAAGCGATCTATTTTCAGGCGTTTTGTTATGAAAAGCCCCCAAAAAGGAGAACAGTTGAAATAGTATTCCTTTCACAAGGTTGCAAAAGTCACAATACTGGGATAGGAAGAACAGATCATATCGCGCGCACCGGAATGAGTTCTGTTTTCGCTGACACTTGCAGCATGGCGCTCATATGTCAAACCCACCAACAGGCATTTGGACCTGCCTGTACCTTATAAATTAATTTCTGTTAGGGTTAGGGTAAGAGTTAGAGTTAAGGTAAGGGTTGGGTTAAAGGTTAAGGTAAGGGTTAGTGTTAGGGTAAGGGTAAGGGCGGGATAGTGATATCCTATGTAACATAAACCGCAAGTTTGTGTCTGACGGCAAGCGTGGGTGAATGTATGTTAATATAACTCAGCATAGTTGTTGCTACCAAGGAAACTCCTGCCTCTTAACTGTCTACCAACTACCAACGAACGATCCGGAGGCTAACGTTCTGTTGCTGGATGAGCTTTAACTCCTCGCTACGCGATCAAATACCCTTAGCGTTGGAAACTATAATGCGCCTACCATCAGATGGAATTCCACCTCTGCCAATTGCACTGAATCGGCATTCGACCACCAGTACCTGCATATAACTCAATGCCTACATCCCTTCCAGCACGTCCTATTTCCTACAAGAATTCATGAAGGTCAGCGGATGAAATGCCTCGCTCTTTTGCCAATTGTGGACTCATAGCAGAGACCGTCCTGCAACGGTTGGAGCCACTGGTTTTCCGACAACGCAGACCAAAACTCCGCGCTCGGTATGTTGACGACACGTTCGACGTAATTGAGCGGGATTAGGTGCTGACACTCAAGGAACTCTAAATGCCATCTTCCCGGGCATTCAATTTACGATTTAAAAAGAATAAAACAACCAAATGTCCTTCCTGGATGTCATCGTTTTGCCGCAGAGACGATGGTGGCCTTAACACTAAAGTGTTGATGAAAGCCACCATCACTATGCAAGTCCTGAACTACAACAGCAACCACCCAATCGGTCACAAACGCAGCTGCGTAAGAGCGCTATTCCGGCGCATCGAGACGCATCGCAGCGAAGCGGAAGACAAAGTTGCTGAATTGCAATATGTTCGACGTGTGCTGGGGGTGAATGGTTACCCGCGAAATTTTGTCAACCAATGCATACGCATACGAGAGAAGAAACCACATCCAACTGGCCCAAACGTTTGGCGAGCTCTTCCGTACGTGAAGAATGTATCGGAAGTGGTCAGCCATCTACTCACCCCACTTGGAGTTGGAGTTGCGCACAGGCCGGGAGCAACCATCAGGCGCCGGGACAAAGCAACTATGTGGGAGAAACCGGGAGATTACTCCGGATCCGAATGGCCGAGCATGCAGCGGCGGTGAGGAAGAAAGACGCCAACTCCCAGGTTGCAGCTCACTCAACGGGACCCGGCTACATTTTCAAGTTTGACGAGGCCGAAATCTTCGCAAGAGGGGACAACCACGTTAGCCGCGAGCTGCTCGAGTCATAATTTTCAGGTCCCCAGTCCAACAACAAGCGCAACGAGTTGGCGTTCCCATACCGTGTACTGAGAAAAATACCCGCGCAAGAGAATCAGTTACGTGGGAAGGACTGGACGTAGCAAAAACTCTGACGACCGCGGGCAGAATTGTCGCGCACTTATCGAACCCTAATCTGAAGCGGACAAGAACGCTGTGGTAATTAATGAGCCATCATCGCACCAATTTAGACATCAAGCGGTGGCTGAATGAACTGTCAGTCATAGTTCGCATGCGGGTGATCTCAACGAACTATAAATACCGTGTAATATGTGCATCTATCACCCTTTCTGTGCATGTCTCAGACTGTTTTTCTATCACCTATTATGAAGGATTCCCGACGGAATCCAAAACGTCAAGACAATAAAACTCTTGTTCCAGTGATCGCTTTTTCTTCTCGTTTCAAACATTCTGGATCCCTGACACAGTCATTGATGAAAACAAGGAATAATGTGGAGCACAAAACTGAGCCCTGTGAGACGCCACTCACCTTAGATACCCCTGAGGACTGCTGGCGACCTACTTGTACTCTTTGGGAACGTCCAGAGGAAGAGCGGTCCGCGGGTAACCATTCGCCCAAGCATACGTCGAACATATTGCAATTCAGCAACTTTGTCTTCCGCACACAAGATGGTCACAATAGCAGCACAAGAGCTGTTAACGAGCAAGCAAGCGACAGTGTCGTAGGCACGAAAAATGGCACTAAGAGAGAAGCCAGCATCATAATGCAGGGATTAACGGAATCAACCGCAGCCACTCCCATGGACCGGCATTCCGCAGATGTCCAGGTCTTCCATGCCCTTATGAACAAAATGCTGTGACCCAATGTACCATTAGAGTGCGAAAAGGCCTTCCGCCTTGGCAAACGGCCTGAGAGCCCAACTGGAACGGCACGTCCCAGACCTCTGAAAGTGGTCATGACAAGAAGCCAAGGCGCCAAGCTCATTCTATCTAGGCGTTTTAAAATAAAAGACTCTGATCCGGGAGTTTTTTTCAAAAGGAGCTGCAGAACGGAACAAACGTCGTCAACTTGTTTCCGAAAAGAGGGAGCGGGCCAGCAAGGGCGAGCAAAACTTGGTTATTTACAACAACTAAGTGATTCAACGTCCATTGTTCTCACCTCGGATAGGTCTGTTCCGGATAACCACACAGTTGGCTCAGTAGAGTGAGGATTGAGCCCAATCGAAAAACATACAAAGGCAGAACGAAGGGGAAAAATATTTGGTTATTTACAACAACCAAGTGATCCAGCGTCCACTGTTCTCCCCCAGGAAAGGTCCTCCCTGGATGACCGCACAGTCGACCCGGAAAGGGGCGGGGAGAGCCTGACTGTAAAAAACTCTCGAGCAAACAGAAAGTTGACTTTCATGTACACAAATGCACAGAGTGTGCTTTCGAAGCTTGACGAGCTGAAGATTCATGGCTTTGAGCTATCACCAGATATAGTTTCAATAACGGAAACTTGGCTGTCTGAACAGGTAGCCGACGGCGAGGTATCCATGCCTGGCTATCAACTGTTCAGAAAAGACAGAGAAGGTCATCAAGGCGTGGGCGTAGCAACATACGTGAAAAATGGACTCACAGTTTTTGACAAACCGGATAAACTGACGTGTACTTCCGAGGCCATCTGGCTGTCCATTAAAGTACCAGGTGCACCCAACCTCGATGTACTGACACTCTACCGACCACCGAGAAGGGAGCCAGTAGTGGATTCCTCCTTGCAAGAGGAGCTGGAAAAGATTACTGCACGATCGGACATCTGAGTGTGGGGGACTTTAACGCGCCTCACATCGACCGGGGTGCGGCCTGCGCACATAGCTCCGATCTTACCTTCGACAGCTGCCTTCTGAGCATGACTCTGAAGTTATTTCTCACGCAACACGTCTTTTTTCCGACAAGGATGCGCGATGGCCAACAGTCCAACTGTCTGGACCTTGTTCTTACGAAATCGCAGGACAGCATCGACGAAGTGTCATGTCGCCCACCACTAGGTAAAAGCGACCATGTTGTACTGCTATGGCAGTACTCGTTATTCTCAATACCGGAGAGACCCTCAACAGCGAGACGAAATATTTGGCGAGGCGATTTCGATCGAATGAAGACCGAACTCACGCGCGCAGATTGGGAACCTCTATTTTCTGGAAACATAACTGCGGACTGGGAAGCGTTCCGGACCACACTGCACAGACTCATCGACAACCACTGTCCAATACGCGAAAAAAGGTGAACACTAGACCGCAATGGCTTACGCAGAACTTAAAAATAGAAGTGAACAAAAAGCGGAAGCTGTGGAAAAAATGCTAGCAGACAGGACTCCTGCATCTGTCAGTGCCTAGACAACTCAGAGGAACCGGGTCAAGGCTCTTATTCTCAAAACAAGACGGGCTTTCGAAGCAGACTTGCTAAACCGGGCCACAGTGAACCCCAAACTGTTTTACAGTTATCTCAGGCAGAGTACCAAAAACAAGGATCCGATACCCCTGCTAAGGACCGCTGAGGGAAGAGACTTGATAGATGATGAAGCGAAGGCTGATCATCTGTCGAAATTTTTCCGATCAGTATTCACAAAGGAAACGGTATACGATAACCCCACCGACGACACCAAAGCGGATACAGAAGTTGAGACTGTCCGATTCCCCGAGGCAGTTGTTCTTAAGGAACTCTTAAGCTTAAAAGAATCTAAGTCACCAGGTCCCGACAACGTACCAGCCAAGATTTTGAAGGAGCTCGCCAATGAGTTGGCCAAACCACTCTCTATGCTCTTCCAAACCTCCTTCGAAACTGGATGCCTACCAGTAGATTGGAAATCCGCGAGCATTACACCGCTATACAAGGGGGGAAGCCGGGTCTCAGCGAATAACTACCGACCAGTGAGCCTTCCTGCAATCTGTTGCAAAATCATGGAAAAAAATTATCAAGCAACAAATTATGCAGTTCCTGGAACAAAACCATATGTTATCGGATGCTTAGCATGGTTTTCGTAGAGGTAGGTCCTGCGTTACAAACTTGCTCTACTGTTTAGAACGGTGGACTGAGACAGTCGATAGTGGAAACTCAGTGCATGCTGTCTATATTGACTTCAAAAAGGCTTTCGATAGCGTGCCGCACAACCGCCTCCTTTATAAACTCAGCCGCATAGGAGTAAGGGGTAGGCTCCTTACGTGGATAAAAAGCTTCCTAATCGGTCGCTCGCAAACTGTCCACATCAGCGACAAACAGTCAGCCAAGGTTGAGGTTGAGAGTGGTGTTCCCCAAGGCTCCGTTCCTGGCCCTATCTTGTTTGTTATCTACATCAACGACTGTGCCCTCGAACTGGATTGCGGCATCGCCATGTTTGCCGATGATATAAAACTTTGGATCGAAATTCGAACTGTGGCTAACAAAGTGCACTTACAGGAAAATTTAAATAGACTTCAAAAATGGTCGGCGGACTGGCTCTTACCGTTCAATGAGAGCAAGTGCACCACCATTCGAGTTGGCAAATCTGGTTATTCAAACGGCACGGCTTACCGACTGAATGAAATACCATTGAAGGAGGTGAACGCCCAGAACGACTTGGGAGTCTGGATCACGCCCTCGCTTAAACCCTCCCTGCATTGCACAAAGGTAGCCAAGTCTGCGATGTCGATCCTATACCTCGTTAAAAGAGCTTTTTCTACCTTCAATGAAGAGTGCTTCACAAAAGTCTTCGGAACCTTCGTACGACCGCACTTAGAATCCGCTATCCAAGCTTGGAGACCCTGGGCCAGGAAAGACATCAACATCCTGGAAAAGGTACAACGGTGCGCAACCAAACTTGTTATGGGGCAGGGCTCGCAGCCTTATGAAACACGGCTGTCGAATATCAGCCTCTTCCCTTTGCGCTGAAGGCAGCTTCGGGGGGACCTGATACTAGCATTCCGCGTATTACGTCTTCAAGACTGCTGTCTTATATCAGGGGATTTTTTCGAATTAGCAACGACCACGAATCTGAGGGGTCATCCCTCAAATTAAAGGTGACAGGGGCCAGACTGGACGCTCGGAAACACTTCTTTTCAAAAAGGGTGGTCGGAGCGTGGAATGCACTTCCTCAGGACGTTGTTATGTCGTAATCGCTAGAGGGTTTTAAGCAAAAACTGGATCGATATAGCAGTGCACGATGGATCGGAACTGACAATTTGCAATAACAATAATACTACTTTAAATTTTTCAGTAGTATTAGTTTTTATATCCATTCACATTTGTTATTTATAACGCCATCCCACGCCTAGCCGCATGCGAAGGTCTCCGCGGTCTACCCTTCTTATCTATCTGCGTACCGTGATTACTCGCTGGCGATCTTATCAGCCAAACCTGCCGGTCTAAACAGTCACCCTTGGTTCGCCCAAAGCGGACTGTCGACGATCTGGATGGATGCCTCGGTTTTTCCAGTTCCGTGGCGGACTCTGCAGTCAGCAAGGAAGAATCAGGATGTGGCTTCCACACGGTGATGATCACGGGAACCTTTGCAATGCCCCCCCCCCAGTGGCAACTCCCTTTTTACTCATGAATCCCACGCATTACCCCCACAAGGGTGACAGTTTTTCTCCTAAAAATCCCTGAGGATTTTTTTCACTGTCTGCTCCTATTTTCATCCTATGACACAGGACAACTGGCCTCGCCAACAGTCTGAGCAGCAAATTTTTTGCTACCACTGCACATATGTACAAATAGGGCACTCAAAGGAATTTTTCCTACATAGCCTCAATATACTGATACTGATACTGATACTTCGCTGCGATGCGTCTTGACGCGCCGGAATAGCGCTCTTACGCAACTGCTTTTGTGACCGACTGGATGGTTGCGGTTGTTTTTCAGGACTTGCATAGTGTTGGTGGCTTTCCATAACACTTTAGTGTTAAGGCCACCATCGTCTCTGCGGCAAAACGATGACATCCAGGAAGGGCATTTGGTTGTTTTATTCTTTTTAAATCGTAAATTGAATGTCCGGGAAGATGGCGTTTAGAGTTCCTTGAGTGTCAGCACCTAATCCCGCTCAATTACGTCGAACGTGTCGTCAACATACCGAACGCGGAGATTCGGTCACTTTTGTCGGAAAACCAGTGGCTCCAACCGTTGCAGGATGGTCTTTGCTATGAGTCCGGAATCGGCACAAGAGCGAGGCATTTCATCCGCTGATCTTCATGAATTCTTGTAGGAAATAGAATGTGCTGGAAGGGATGTAGGCATTGAGTTATATGCAGGTACTGGTGGTCGAATGCCAATTCAGTGCAATTGGCAGAGGTGGAGTTCCATCTGATGGTAGGCGCATTATAGTTTCCAACGCTAAGGGTATTTGATCGCGTAGCGAGGAGTTAAAGCTCATCCAGCAACAGAGCGTCAGCCTCCGGATCGTTCTTTGGGAGTTGGTAGACAGTTAAGAGGCAGGAGTTTCCTTGGTAGCAACAAATATGCTGAGTTATATTTACACACGTTCACCCACGCTTGCCGTCAGACACAAACTTGGGGTTTATAATACATAGGATATCACTATCTCGCCATTACTTTACCCTAACACTAACCCTTACCCTAACCCTAACAAAAATTAATTAAGTAGGCTTGTAAACATAAATTAGAACATTCGTTGCTACCAAGGAAACTCCTGCCAGATAAGATATCGAGACTTTGGGAACCCGTTGCTCTTACAGTCAACCATACCGCTTCCGGACAAGACAAATTAGCCTTTTTGGCAGAAACATGCAAACCGTTCCTTACGAAGGTTGCTACGCCTCCGCCTCTTCGGTTGTCTCTCTGTCTTTGCGGAACACTTATAACCCGGGTATTCCAATCTCGCGATCGTCACTCTGGTCCGGCAACCGTGTTCCTGTTATCGAAATAACACCAGGAAGGAGGTCGGATAGGTTGATCCTTCGTTTATCCATTTTTGAAACTAAGCTTAGCGCATTAGTATGCATAGATGTCAGCTTTGAGGTCTTGCGTGGTCCATTTTTAACCGCGATGCAGTCTACTGCTACGTAATTGTGTTACCATTCCGAATCTGCAATGCAGTTAAACAAAATACAATCAAAAATGTTTCACTACGCTTTCTGACAAAAACGTCAGGCGTTGGCAAAAATTAATAGTTAAAAACTCAAATCACTTTTAGTTTCTAAACAAACAACTCAATTCCCTTAACTTGATTTCACCTGATTTAAATCAAATTAAAGCTAGATTTTGTAGTTCATGGAGAGTATTATAGACCATATTGTGTTCAATGGAATGATTTTATTTGTTCGCTTACGTTTCGGACAGCTAAGCACACTGTCCTTTGTCAAAGCGTAGACGGACTTTATCGATCAGGTTGTTAAAGTTGGGGCTTTACTTGTTGGTCATGGGCCGATTGATTTTTCTCCGTTTGCTGCTTGGCCCTTCGTGTGGATAAGGGCAGAGCTTGACGCTAGTTAGTTTTATGTTTCGTCCTGACTAAAGAAGACGCTTATAATCCTGATCCCGCTCTCATTGGCTTCGTCCCGAGACCGTCTTTGTTCGCACATCCTATGTTCAGTTTGACCTGGTCCTGTACTTTACCTACGTTATAGCGTAGGACATTGTAAGCTGCAGGCAGGTCCAAATGTCTGTTGGTGGTGTTGACATATGAGCGCCATGCCGCCAGTGTCAGCGAAAACAAAACTCATTCCGGTGCGCGCGATATGATCTGTTCTTCCTATCCCAGCATTGTGACTTTTGCAAACTTGGGAAAGGAATACTATTTCAACTGTTCTCCTTTTTGGGGGCTTTTCATAACAAAACGCCTGAAAATAAATCGCTTGGCTCTGCCTTGCTAAGTAAGATAAAAGGTACTGTCCGATTTAACCAAAATTCTACCTATTTTCCATAAATAAACTGAACTGGTTTGGCAGTTTTCCTTCTTTAAAAAGGCTTCCTCAACATCACATTCACTTTTCAGAACAAAATGATGACAGAAAATGTATTCTTGGTTACGAAGGGCAATTTACATCTTGACTTTGCAAAGAAAGCTCTGCCTTATGTCATATAATTTGATAAATGTAAAGATTTACCTTTGAAAGCCATATTTACATGGTTGAGCATTAAGCTTACGTGGAAAATAATACTCTATCATTGGTAGAAACCAATTCGTTTCGAAAAAATATATTTTCTAAGTGGGAATTAAAACAACCCCTAAATGATCAAGGATATTTTGAAACTGCTGACGCCATCATAATCTATACGTATTTTGAAAGCCTTTGTACATTGGCGCTGCGTTTTTCTGCGTGGTTGTGTAGTATCTTTCAAGCAAGTGTTATAGGAACAGACAGTGAAAAAACTCCTAAGGGATTTTAAGGAGAAAAACTTTTCATCTTGTGGGGGGAATGTGTGGGGTTTAGGAGAAAAAAAGAGAAAAAAATGTCCGATTTTTGGGGCGGTCCAACAGGGTGCATGGCAAGGTGTTCCAGGATCAGTACCGGGTGTGGAAGCTGCTGCCTGATTCTTA
>JAYGXS010000009.1:12398572-12438095 GCA_036362985.1 Ligula intestinalis
ACAATTTAAAGTTAAGGTGCAATTAAATCGACTATAATTCATATGCGTGACATTATGGCCTTAAAACCAGTGGCACAGTAAAATGGTTACTTTACTCTGTATACTTTGATGACGGTTGTCGTTAATTTGGATTAATTTTTATATCTATTATTGTTTGCCAAGTCCAAAAAATGTTCATTTTCCACGAATGGTTCCTTTATGGTCATTGATTATTCCTACAAATTTTTCAACCCGGCGCAACTTACTTGTAGCAATATCTTAATAAAATGCAGCAGTGGTTGTTTTTCCTTTGGCAAACAGCCCACCACTCTTGTCTTAACAATATACGCGCAAATGTACCGGCAGGTCGAAATCAAAGGTATTTTGGAGATAAAATACTGTTTGCACTGAACTTCGCCTTTCTTCGACTAAACATGTTAACCAGGTTTTATGTGGACACGAAAATGCAACACAACGTTTCATATGACAGAGTTAAACTTTTCCTCGTACATATCTCAGATTGAATCGCTTGCGCATATTTTCCTTAAGAATAAGAACAGTAATGGAAAAAGATGCACGTGATGTGTCAGTTTGGGCTTCTACTTCCATACAGCATTGAAGTCCACGGAAGTTTGAAAATAGTGTGTACTATTTTGCTTAATTAGTAAAGCGCACTAATAAATAAATACAAATAATAAATGATACAGATAATGTATTCTCTTAAAGCAATTCCTCCTTTTGAAGTCTTTGTTAAAACCGAATGTTAGTCCTCCTGCGATTAAAGCATTTAAAGAATTTGTGTTCAATGATTAAATGATTTAACAGAAAACTACTTTATTTACTTTTTTTCCTAAATCACACTAACATTTAGAGACACGAAAAGGCACGAGGCAATGCATTCCACTTACTTATTGGGGGGTTTATAAAATATTTTAACTCAGTTGACCCAAATGCGAAAAAATGTACGGCCACGATGGGAGTCGAACCAACAACGGCCCGAAAAGGATTTGGTGCAGCCAAAGCTCCACCATTGAGCTACGAAGTTCAGCATTAGCTGTGAAATTAATCACATTAAGCTCGACTCAACGCTTACAATTTACTGCTCTTGTGCAATTCGCTATTATGAAACAGCAAGCTGACTACTCAAGCATGATTCTCTAAAAAATTATATATAATCCACTAGGCTCACTTACTTGTAATGGGCATTTAGCAGACTAGCTTAATTAAATGGACGCAATTTTGAAAACGTTTACAGTTAAACAAACAGGTGCGGTTCTTGTAGAGTTTTGTACAAAATTGTACAAAATAAGTGGCATTATTGATAATTTGCTCCATAGTTATCTATATAACAACCGCATATAGGTAATTATTTGGATGCAAAAGCTAGTTTTACTATTTCGGTTAACATTTAAAGAGATTAATCATCAGCCTATCGTTATCCATAAGAAACTACCCTCACACAGGCACCGAATTATGTACTATTTGTTTGTTATATGTACGCAGTGTATGCTGAAAGATAAACGTTACCATCTCTATAAATTCATTGAACTTGGAAGATACGGACACAAGGTTTTAGTTGGATGTACGAGATTACAAGTGCAACATTTGGCGTTCTCTGGGGCCCAAAAATGCAGGAGAACAGTGAGACGACTAATGCAACATCAAGCTCCATTACCGACAGGGATGACCACATAAGCGCATGTTTGGCTCGCAGAGGAACCATTGGCCTACATGTGAGATGTGCAAGTAGGCCAAACTTTCACTAACATTTTGTTATTGTGAATCATGCTGAAACGGAATGAACTCAGTGGCGTAGGCCTTTCCGCCTACGCAATACGTGTAAGCGTAGCTACCGTTGCACACAGACATTGATTTTTATACAGTAAATAAACGAGGTCATTTGGACTAGGTGTTTGCGATTTTGGCATCATCGTGAGGAAAGAGAGACAGATAAGAAGACAAAGGCAGACGACGGTCAGTTAGCGGGGGTAGGTGGTTTCGCACAAAATAACCAAGCATCCAGCACCCTCTGCAAGGTGCACAATACCCTGCCCTTGTTTCCGGAGCAGAAGCATATCCATTAATAAATTATTTCCCAGGGGAGAGCCCTTTGGTAGGAAAAGCAAATCGTGATGTAACGAGCCGACTTGAGGCTCAATCACTGTTAGTCTGAATGTACTTTGTTCCGTTCAGCCCACGAAGGCTGAGGCCAGAGCGCAGAGGCATGATATGCGTATAGGGCCTGTCCTGAAAAGTCACAAGTATGGCATGAACTGGCTTTTCAACGAAGCTCTAATTACAAACAGTTGCCAGTAACATGCAGAGGACACAAAGATGCATTTTCTGTTCCATCGGTTATGATAAATAGGAAATTATAAAAGCGTACTGTTGAAATGATTCGATTTATAAAAAATATATATAGCCAACAACCAGCAGGTAGTCAACCAGGCAGGAAAGTCACTTTGCCCGCTGCGAAGCCCTATCACAGATGGAAACCATGTTGATATCTATTTTGTCCTTAATTTATTATCCTTACATGAACTTGGGCTTCGTCTCATTATATGCTGATATTTATCTCTCCTTTTATTATTCCGTCATATCACTCACAACCGTTTCCCAAAAATATGGCAGCAATCCTCCAACCTTATTACAAATTTAAAATATTACGTCCTGTCTGCGTTTTTTATCCTGTCAATGCGTTCGTTTTCTTTTATTCGGTTTAAGATTTGTTGTTCGTTCTGCACTCAAATATAAATTGCGCTTTTTATGGCTAAGTCAGCGATGGGCGAAACGAGAGTTATGTGTCCCTTTTTCTATCAGGAAATGTTCCTCAACCGTCATAACATCATACTATGTCACTTAAGTTAAAAATTCTAGATCGCTTTCAGTAAGCCCTATCTAGTTAGTTCAGAATAAGTAGCAGGTCTATTATTTCTACCGATCTGCCGAGCGCCATTCAATCGATTTTCTGCTTTTGGGGCTTTCTGGGTTCCTTTATTGAATCGTTTGAACATTGACATCCAGGGCACAGAAGCTGGGAAATATCAACTTTGAAGATTGTGTTAACAGCAAATGTTTGGATTTATTAATCATGAGAGTGCTCAGCAGTTGCTTCCTCTCGTTGCGTAACGTGTATACCTTCGGAAAAAGTAAAAAAAGTGAATTCATAAAGAAAAAAAATCAACATTAAACAGCAAGGTCACACGAAAAGGCCAAGAGATAGCCAATGAAATATGAACTTTAAAAAGCTGTAGGCAGCAAAAAGTGGGGGCAAACGTCGAAGGGAAATGTGTAAACAGCCAGCAAATTTTCCCACGGCAGAGTTAGGTTTATCACATGCTCTAGTTGTTTACATAAGTCGGTTCTAAACCACTGTGCGTAGGATGCCTTAAGGTAGCGTAAGGTACGATTTTTTCGTGTCCGAACAAGTACATGGAAAGAGGATTTGGGGTACACGGAATAGCCGGTATCTACCAGATGTTCACATATTGGTGAGTGATGGGCTCTGTTTCCTTGCTTCAACAACACACTGGCTAAGTGCTCCCTGGCTCAAATGGCCAACTGCCTTTTCATTCGCCCTATGTAATTGTATCCACAAGTGCATTTTAATACTTAAACACAGCTTGAGATGGTGTACATCGGCAAGGCATCCTTCCTTCGAGGAATTGGTAGGAGTTTGGCTGGATCGCAAATTATAAGTATACCAGCATAATATGTCCTTTCAATGACATTAAGTAGCCGTCTCTTGATGGTATTGAAAATGTTGTCGCCAAAAGAGGGCAGATATATGAAATAAGGCTTTTTCTGAATTTTCTGTCATTTTGGGCCGCAATGGGTTGTTATATTTCCCCGTAAACCTTACTGGGTATCCACTCATCAGTAAAGTTTATTTGAGGTTACATATTTGCACTTCCAATGTATCCTTAAAAAAGATTTTTCTCGTTCTCTGGAAGACATTTTATAGCAATTTTCTTTTTCACTGAATGGGCAAAAACTCAAATAATGCATGAAATGCACTTTCCAAGTATTCTTGCGGTAGACAGTTCGTGTAATGGAGCCATGTTTCTTTGTGGACATGTGAACGTCGAGCAGAAAATTTATTAAAGCTTGGTCCACGGACGGGAATTCACTCAACCAACGTATTGAATTGGCGCCGGTGTACAGAGCTTTGTGCAATTACGTACACTATCAAACGGATGTCCGCCACAGCTAATTAGGCCTACATCCTCTGTGATTGCTTTTTTCCGTGGCTGACGCCCTGGTGAACGTTAAAATCACTAGTGATTTGTTGCCCCACCCTCGTCCCTTTTCATTGCAGTTTTTAACCCCTCACATCCTGATGCCCCTTGACTGGTAATCCGTTTTCACACAGCATACCTACCCCGTCTTTTGTTGCTGTTCCTTTTTTTGACGATGGACTCCTGCAAGAGTTCGAGAGTTCAGAATAATGAACACATTGCTCCGCAGCTCAAACGCACTTCGTCCTTATCAATGGAACGCGCATGCTCTCCTTCATTCGTGACTAATGTATATGAATATAATGTTTGGGTTTGTTGTGCTTAATAACATAGGACATCCCAAAAATATGAGACTTCTCTCAATATCACCAAAATTAATGCACATGGCCCTAAATAGACTTAAATAAAAAGGCGATTGTACTTACTAGAACGCTTTCGCCGGATAACCTCTACTCATACTATTAGAATAACGTAATCAGCTATATGATAAGCCTCTAATTATATTTACGTCATCATTTTTGTACACCGCACCCACCACAATCTGCAGGTACTCATTTTAACTGTGCAATTTATGCAAACTCATCCTTCTTATCATTGAATAACAGAGAAGACGTTCATCTTCATGTATAGGCGAAGTGTTAATATGCTTTAAGATTGCTGTTCTGTGCATATGAAAGGTATATGTTAATTTAATATGCATCAGGCTTGAGTGTATATATATATATGTCTAAAAAATCAGTGAATATACGAGGTCCAGATAAATTATCCCGATCATCATCCCCAAAAGAAGGCGAAGAAGAAAATAAGGCGATATCGTGGACCACACCGTAATTGTGCTGACGTTTCGGAAATACACTATTTTCCATCATCAGAGTGAAGGGTTGTGTGTTCCTGCTTGCCGAGAGTAGGAATGCCGCGCAGCCCATCTGGTGTTGTAGCAATGGCTGACGCACGAGCGCTGAACTTCGTGCTGTCCGTGGATTGGCTGTGACACCTCCATTGTGGGTGGCTGGTGCCCGTGTGTGTCATCCGTTGCCTATCCGTGTGTCGTTAACGCGTCTTAGTTAACCGGCCCGGTAGTGTAACCACCGCCTGACCTCTCCTCTGAGCCGGCTGCGCGGATCAGCCCTCGTTCCGGGTCCGGTGTCCATCGATGGGAATGTGAGTCATCCCGGTCGTGTGCGCTACGAAGGGCCCTCTCTGCCCGTCCTCCTACATCCCCCGTCGCCTGTCCGTCTGTTGCTGTCGCCATCAGGTCTGTGTGAGTATCGTATGCACTTGGCCGGCTACTATCGGCTCTCCTTCCATACTCGGGTGGCTGGACCGGTTGGCATTCAAAGTGCGGACCCGGCACACATGTTTGGGCTCGTCGGTGGATTGATGACTCATGACGGCCGTTTGAGTCGCGATTAGTTCTCCTACCCTGCCGCGTCGGTGACTGCTGACCCCATCGTCTCCTTGCGTGGCACTCCGACGTTTGGTCTATCAAAGTTGCTCTAAAAGTGGTTCCGCTTCCTCACCGAGGATTCCGAATCTACATTAAAGTCGGCTGAACAGTTTCTGCGGAACACAAGTGATCTAGAAATAAATTTAGACGAGATTATGGTATCGTTTGACGTGGTGTCCCTATTCACCTCTATTCCAACTGGCCTCGCCGTAAGCACTATTGATGAACTACTTGCCGAAAAGTATGAGGACGAGGACCAGCAAGCTAAACGACAACACGTCACTGAGCTGTTGGAATTTTGCCTCAGAACTTTCTTCAGCATCAACAACCAGGTGTATGAACAGACGCAGGGTACACCGATGGGCACCCCTCTGTCGGAACTAATTGCCGAGGCAGTCCTGCAGATGCTAGAACGACTAGTCTTCCGGGCTTACTGTCAAAAATTCTGGACCAGATACGTCGACGACACCTTTGTCGTAATCAAAAGGAACGACATTCAGAGCTTTAAGACTTTACTGAATTCTATATTCCCTGGCATACAATTAACGATGGAAGAGGAAGATAACGACCGGTTGCCCTTCCTGGCTGTGCATGTCAAGAGGACTTCCGAGGGGAGGATAAAAACTACGGTCTATGGAAAGGCAACGAACACCAAACGCATCCTGCAATTCCAAAGTAACCACGCAATTGGTCACAAACGCAGTTGCGTTAGATCTTTATTCCAACGCGTTCAAACGCACTGCAGCGATGAAGACGAGAAAATGGCGGAGGCGAAATACCTCAATTCCCTGTTCATATCTAACGGTTATCTGCGATCCTTCATACGTGAGTGCCGACGAAGGCCCATCCGAAGTCGACCAGACGACGAAAAACCAAATTTCTGGCTAGCGATCCCCTACGTGAAAAATGTTTCGGAGGCGACAGCTCGACTCCTGAACCCTTTCGGAATTGGGGTGGCCCACAAACCCGATTCAACCATCCGGCAGCAGATAATGAGACCTAAGGACCCGCTTCCGGCAACGGAACAATCAACAGTGGTCTACAGCATACCATGCCGAAATTGCGGTGCAAGGTATGTTGGAGAAACGGGTAAACGCCTCTGCACAAGACTGCATGAACACCAACTTGCAGTCGATCGCGAGGATAAACTGTCACTGGTATACGGCCACATGGACCGGGAGAAGCATAAGTTCGCTTTCGAAAACGCCAAAGTCATCGGCCGATCAAACGACAAGATGACCAGATTGGTGCTTGAAAGTTTGGCATCCGTGGGCACAGTCAACAGAAATATTGATTTAAATCAAGCCTATCAAGCCCTACAGACACGACTCCAATCAGCCACGATGCGGCCGCTGGCGCTAGCGAGCGACTTGCAACTTCGTCAACAGTGGTCACCGACGAGGCAGGGGAGGAGAACATATCGCGACTCAAACGGCCGAAATGAGTCATCAATCCACCGACGAGCCCAAACATGTGAGCCGGGTCCGCACTTTGAATGCCAACTGGTCCAGCCACCCGAGTATGGAAGGAGAGCCGATAGTAGCCGGCCAATTGCACACGATACGCACAGAGACCTGATGGCGACAGCAACAGACGGACAGGCGACGAAGGATGTAGGAGGACGGGCAAAGAGGGCCCTTCGCCGCGCATATGACCGGGATGACTCACCTACCCATCGACGGACACCGGACCCGGAACGAGGGCTGATCGGCGCAGCCGGCTCAGAGGAGAGGTCAGGCGGTGGTTACACTACCGGGCCGGTTAATTAAGACGCGTTAACGACACACGGATAGGCAACGGATGACCCACACGGGCACCAGCCACCCACAATGGAGGTGTCACAGCCAATCCACGGACAGCACGAAGTTCAGCGCTCGTGCGTCAGCCATTGCTACAACACCAGATGGGCTGCGCGGCATTCCTACTCTCGGCAAGCAGGAACACACAACCCTTCACTCTGATGATGGAAAATAGTGTATTTCCGAAACGTCAGCACAATTACGGTGTGGTCCATGACAGCGCCTTGTTTTCTTCTTCGCCTTCTTTGGGGGATGATGATCGGTATATATATATATATATATATATATATATATATATATATATATATATTCACTGAGAAATATGCGAACACCGATCGAATAGGCTTTTGAATTAAACAATGTGCATGTAGTGGTCAGAGGTCCCCAACGGGTTACTGCCTGCCAGGCCGATGCCGACCATGGCATAATAGCAGTAAGTGGGGTATGACAGCGTCTGGGGGT
Organism: Ligula intestinalis; assembly: GCA_036362985.1. NCBI lineage: Eukaryota > Metazoa > Platyhelminthes > Cestoda > Diphyllobothriidea > Diphyllobothriidae > Ligula > Ligula intestinalis. Next base: position 12,406,498 of record JAYGXS010000009.1, read on the forward strand.
CACTTAATACAGAACTCTTTCGGGCTTATTAGCCTTCATAAGCCAAGCATAACCCTGAACACCAGGTAGTCGGACAACACAAACAAACCCACTTACAGATGGCGCAGTTGGACCACCACTGGAGTCTATCAGATGGGTCATAAGCACTTCATCGAACCGCAGTTCATCAGCGCCTCACCACCTGCCATTTGCTGTCACTGCTGATCGGGTATATATTCACTGAGAAATGTGCGAAAACCGATCGAACCACCGATCTGACCACCACATGAACTTTGTTTAGTTCGGAAGCCTATTCGATCGGTGTTCGGTGTAAGTGCGTTTGTTTGTGTTGTCCGACTAGCTGGTGTTCAGGGTTATGCTTGGCTGATGAAGGCTAATAAGCCCGAAACAGTTCCGTATCAAGTTTCCCCCAGATGCTGTCATACTTCACTTACTGATATATATATAGATCCGTCGGGCAGGCTATCGTATCTGTTTGGCAGTCTGCTACAGGCACCAAGAACTCGCTGTGAGACCGAATGACTGCCATCATCCAGGTGGGATACGGTTTATCGGAGTTTAAGGGAATTGTCTCAAAGGTTTGGTATCATGGCTAGTGCAACAAAGGGCACCGACTTATGCACTATTCTTTCGTTACGTACGTCACCAATACAAAAGTCATTCAAATTCGAAGATAGGGACGCAAGGGAAAAGTTTGAGGTATGAACCTACACGTATAATAATTGGCTTTCTTTGGGCTCTACAAACAGAAGAACAGCGAAATGGTCAATGCAACGTCAAGGCCTATAACTAATAGGGATGACAACACCAGCGCATGTTTGCCTCGCAAAAGAACCTGAAACCTACACGTGAAATATGCCAGTGAGTTAAACTTTCACTGACATTTTGTTATTGTGAATCATGTTAACACGGAAAGAATTCAATGGCGCAGGCCTTTCCGCCTACGCGAGATGTGTAAGCGTGGCTTTACTTCCACGGAGACCTTGCTTTAGTACAGAAAGGAAACGAGGACAGTTGGTGTACGCGTTTGTGATTTTAGCATCCTAGTGAGGGGGGAAGAGACAGATAAGGAGACTAAGGCAGACGACGGTTAGGTTAAGTGGTTTGCCACCAAAAAAACCAAGCATCCAGCACACTCTGCTAGGTGCAGAATACCCTGCCATTGTTTTTGTGCAGGTTTTGGAGTAGCAGCACGTTAATTAATTTGTTTTGCTCAGAGGAGAGTGCTTTGGTGGGAAATCCACACCGTGCTGAAACAGGACTTCTCGAGGCCCAACCACTGTTAGCCTGAATGTTTTTTGTTCCGTTCAGCCCACGACGGCAGAGACCAGACCGCAAAGACATGGCAAGCGTATACCTCCTTTCCTGAGATGGTACGAATGTGGCATGAAGTGGCTTGTCAAGAAACCTCTTATTACTAACAGTTGCCATGAACGTTCAGAGGACACAGAGATGCCACCACTCTTCCATTGGTTATTATTAATAGATATTGCCAATCGAGGAGAATATACGAGTTCTGTTTGAATGTTTCGCTTTATAGAAATGTGTATATATATATATAATACCCAGCATGTAGTCCACAAGACAGGGAGGTAATTTTGCCCGCTTCGCGGCCTTATCGCAGATTGAACCCATGCCGAGATCTACCTAGTCCTGCATTTATAATCCTTACATTATCCCAAGGATCGGTCTTGTTATATTCTGATATTTTTCTCTCCTTTTTCATTTATTTCGTGATATCACTCACATCTGTTCCCCATCAATTTGGCAAAAATCTATCATAGTTGTTACAAGTGTAAAGAATTACGTCAAGTCTGTGTTTCTTATCTTGTCAATGTATGCATTTCCTCATATCCGTCTCTAGTTTGGCCGTTTGTTCTGTACTGAAACCTACATCTGGCTTTTTGATGGCTTAGTCAGCAAAGAGCAAAACGACAATTGAGTGTCTCATTTTCTATCAGGAAATGTTCCTCAACCGTCATTACATAATTGCCTTGTTAGGTGGTTCATGACAATTGTTTTGTCACTTAATTCAATAATTAGCGGTCGCTTTCAGTAAGACGAAGTACGTAAGTTCAGAAGAAGTAGCATATATATTATTTCTATCCATCTTTCGAGCACCGTTTATTCGATTTTCTGCTTTTGGGGGTTTCTAAATTTCTCTGTTGCATCGTTTGAACATTAGCCTCTAGGACTTAGAAACTGTCACATAGCTCTTTTTTAATAGTTTGAAGTCCAGCTATTTCAAATCTGAAGCCTGTTTGTCCTAGCGACCGATAATCGTCCATTTAAACTCAAGTTTACATCGGATGATTTTATTTACAAAGGACAGTTGTATGAGTCTGCGTCTGAAAAATAAATTCGATAACTTATTCAGACGACAGCACGAAGATAATCCATTGGGAGACATTGAGCTGGAGGCATATGAAATGGATGACGTGATCTTGAGATATTAGAGAAACTATAATTCAACCGGACGGGCCTCTGTATCGTAAGTGATGCCTAAAGCCGAAACTTGATTGAATATCACGGATATTAGGTGGTTGGCATTTTAAGCAAGGCTGACAGAAATGTGAAGACAGGCAATTGATTTTTCAATGAGTTGCAATCAATTTTAACCTGGTAGGCGAACGTGCCCGGCAAAGGCCAGTTCTGGTTCCTAAGCCATCATCAGCCAGTCATTCACAGATCCAAGTGATGCTCTACGCGTAATTTAGACTTCTAGCCGCTTAGCGGCTGCCGATGGGGCGTGAGTGCTAGCCCCAGGGCGGGCCGGCACAAGTGAGTTCCACAAGTGGCCGGTGAGGGCTAATCAAGGAAGTGAAACAGACAGGGCATTTGGTTCGTCGGCCAACGCCCTTGCCACGTGCCATGAGCCTTCTTTGTACACGATATCTCGTGACTTTTACTGTTGTCTGTTTACGCCCAGACTAGATTTTGCGAATATTAAGAATAACGGACCACGGTATGACCTTGTTTTGGCGTTGCTTCGTAGAAAGCACCAGAGGGGCGGAATGTAACGGAGCAGACTGTAACCATGACAACTGCACAGACTGAGGCCAAGGACGACACAGGAAGTAAATAACAATGGGGGGACATCAGACAGTATCTTAACAAATACACGATAAATTGTGCATGGAATTTTGTCGTTAAAGTTTAAAGTAAACCTGCAAAAATTAATAAAATATGTTCCATGAGAGTCGGAGTGTGTGAGGCAAGGAATATCAAATGCACCAGGTATACGAAAATTCCCCTTATAAGTACAAAAAGGTGTAATTAATAAACAAAGAGCTTGATTTTTCTGACGTTTTGGATTCTGTTGAGAATCCTTAATCATAGTCGATCGTAGGATAGTCCAAACATGCGCAGATAGGAATAATACATGTACAAATCGCACAATATTCATAAGCCGTAGCGATCATCCTCATGCGTACCATAATCATTAAATTCTGTAGCCACCGCTTGGGGTCTTAATTGGTGCGGTGCTGGCTTGACACTTCGCGTTCGGCTCACTACTTGCCGCGATTTCCTCAGCCGTGTCCGATGCGGTCTTGATAATTGCGCGAAAATTGCGCTTACTATCGTTTGAGTTGTTCCTGAGCCCCGTCCTTCCCACGAGACTGATTCTCTCGCTCAGGAAATTTCTCAAGACACCGTATGGGAAGGCCAAGTCTTAGCGCTTGTTGATGGGCTGTGGACCTGGGAACTATGACTCGAGCAGCTCGTGGCTCGCGTTGTTGTCACCTCTTACGAAGATATCGGCATCGTTTAACTTGAAAATATGACCGAGTCCCGTCGAGTTGGCGGCAATATGGTAGTTAGTGTCTTTCGTCCTCGCCGCGGCTGCATGCTCGATTATTCGCGTCCGGAGTAATCTCCCGGTTTCTCTGTCGCAGTTCGCCAAGCCGAACATTTTCAAAAAATAAAGATATCTTTTAAGATACTTAAACCTAAGTGTCATAAGCACACGAAGACTGTCCAGACAAAAAACTACCAAGTAACTAAAACCGTAAATGTCGAAATTATTTTGAATTTAATTCCATAGTGAAGTCTGCGAGTACATACCGGTCAAAATATCGTGTGATATCATGTATAGTGGTTAGCACACAGCCAATAATTTTGGTTTACTGGGATCTGACTATATATTTTTCATCCCCGCACCAATTACGACCTCGAGCGGTAGTTACGGAAGCTCATTAGTATAGTGCACATGCGGTGGCCGTTACTTGCTAACGATATCACGAAATCTGTGCATATATTATCTTCATCTGTGCATGTTACACCTTATTCTACGGGTTCTTGATAAAATCCGAAACGTCAGGAAAATAAAATTACATTTCCAGCGCCCCTGCTCAATTTTTAAATGCTTTCAGATTCAATTGGCTCGGGTGAAGAGGAGTTCGTTTAAGTTCCTTTATACGCACCTCACAGGAATAAAAGTTTTCATTCAAACTCGGAGGCGAGTTCTAGAAAGCAATGCCGAAGAAGGATATGTGGATGCATCTTCCTCTCCCAAGTGTCCCGTTGGTCATTTTGTGAAAGAATGAGGAAATCAATAATGAGCTTACCTTTGGAGTGCATTAACAGGACTTTTACTGCACAGCATCTGTGTGGTACTTGTAGCAACGAATTTTTCCATGGAAATTCAGAGTACCCTTGAATATTCGGTAAATATACTTCACAGTTCTTAATGTTCTAACTCGGGTGCCACTGGGTAGTCACGTTGTAACCCATAGCCGGACATCATTCGAAGAAGGTCATTGTGAAGAAACGACACATATGTTTTGGTTATGCGGTTAGCCGATTCTACACTAGCTGCAACTTTTCAGAACTTCTTGAGAGCTGAAAAGCGTCCTTGTGTCTATTAAAAATTCTAGACTAACGCACACAACATTTTACGATATTTTCTCCTGGCAAAGTGTGCTCCGAACTACATTCGGATATGCATATTACTGAAAAACATGCATCCCAAAACATTTCTTTTGAAGAAAGGTGTGTTCCAAGGACGACCTAGGGGAACAGCCTCAAAAATCCACTGATTATACAGATAGATGTCAGTTAGCAAATAGTAAATCGCTTTGGGTGAGAAGACTCGCAGCTGATATATGCTTTCTGTTTCGCGTCAACGATAGTCCTAATCTCCCACAAATTAGCGCTCTTACTCCGGTTAGCCTACCTTACGCCACCCGTGACTCTTCCATAATACTTTTACCACCTCGTAGCTCCGCATCTAAACGTTTTCGCTTTTTTGTCTCCAAATATGATTTATTTGGAACAATTTTCCACTCAAAATTAGGTTTTATACTGCATTATCGATATTCAAAAGCAAGTTACGTAAGCATTTAAATTTGGAGGAAATAAAGCCGTTAATGTCTGTTTCCTTTCCGAACACGCAACTTGTAGATTTCAAAAAGGGTCCTCCTGACATTCGAAGGTCTGCTCAGGATAGCAAAATGGTTCCTAATATGTTAGCATTTTTCTCTGCAGAGTCAAGCATCACTTTTAATTGCTACAAACTCTTCTCCGTTTTCCAACCTTAGCGGTGATCTTCGAGGTCGTTATTGATGGTTATTGCTTGTTTGCCAAATTGTCGGTTGACCCTGCAGTCTGGTGGGTCGCATCTCGCTGATTTTGCCTGGACTTCTACTGGCTCGCTGAATTCATCCACCGATGTAGGAGTTTTTTCACTGCCCAGATAATTATTTAATAAGAGTTCGTTGTTAATCGGCATTTTTTATTTTCTTATTTTCATGACAGCACTAAGTCTGAAACGAAAGGGCCACTTGGGCCCTAAATATACATTTTATTTATTATTTATTCCTTAAATTTACCTTTTTATGCAAACAAGCATGTTTTTTTCTAAAATCCATGGTATAAAAACATGAACGCAGCAGGAGAGAGAGCCACAGAGGAATCTTTGCAGATATAAAGTACTGTGAGACGAAGAAGAAGAAGATGATGATGATGATGATAATGGTGGTGGTGGTGGTGATGATGATGATTATTATTATTTTTATTATTATTATTATGTGATCATAAGGAAAATATTTTTATTCGCCTGACCTTTCTAAATCCATCGTGGATCCTTCATCGGTACATCATTAGAAACAGCAGCATAAACAGTTATTTGTAGGGTACAGACACTATGCAGCTGCACACTTATGACAATTAACGGCTCCTCTATCGAGGATAACTGCCAGCATGTGCGCTGATTCCCTGACGACTGCCGTGCGAACCATGCTCTGCTCTGAAATCACACGTGGTGGAATTAGATGTGGTGAGTGCCTGGCAATCTGATTCCCCGGCATTTGCGTTATGTGATTCGCTGGCCTCTGCGGTCCGCAAGTGGCGACTTGTTTTGGCCAAACTAACCCTCAGCGACGAAAAGGGACAAGGCAGATCGTTGCAGTTGTTTATAGACTGAACCATGAACCATGACGCACGTCTCTCGAGACTTCCGGCCTCATCAAAGTAGAATGCGCGGCCGAGTTTCGTCGAATTACCTGCAACTTAAGAATTGGCATCATTTATCCACACTCCTGTCACGTATTTCAGCGCTTAGCGAATTCAGATGTCTTCCAGTTTCTCCAAACGTATTTGTTCTGACCGCAACTGCGCCAGCGACCGCCTCTTCTTCTTCTTCTTCTCAGTTACTCTCTGTTAATCGCATGCTCGCTTGTATTGGCAATAATATATTGTATTAATTCGCGTAAGTGGTCTTCATCCGATGCTAAGACACTTTCTTTCCTCCTAATGACAACGAATGTTGTGAAGGTCTTTGTGCTTATTACCAGCCTAAGGTTTTAAAAGAATATTCACAGCTGACGTTCTATGGAACAGAACATTGACACGGTTCTGCGGATCTGGCAGAAAATGAACTTCTTTCCCTATGGTGCGCCTCAAAAGCCACTGACGGATCATTTTGTTATGCTAGTTGGAAGCATTAATGAGATAGTGTTCGATCAAAGTGTGCGCAAACATAACTTCTTGTCAGCTGGCAATCGTTTTTATTTTCGCAATCCTCAGGCTGCTGATAGGAAAGCGTCTGAATTCTGATAACGTAAGAAAAATAATCTTACGCTTGCTGATAAATTGAAGGTATTTGTGCCAGGACTCTAGCAATTCCCAGCTTATGTGATTCTTGTACTTCGCTGTAATGGAAATTCATTGTATGACCGTGCACGATTGAATTGAATGAAGCTTATGAACTGCCGGCTTTCTCCCTCACTGTTGCTTAATGTTTGGCCATCCGCGTCCATACTTAATCATGATTTTCTGCAAAAGCGTTCTGGTCTACCCGGTATTACTAATTTTAGCTGCAATTGTATCATTCACATTGGTTGCCCGTTTCGTGCGCGTGGTCTCATATACTGAAACCTAACGTTGCCAATAGATGAAAATATACGAGTTCCAGGCAGCAGTTCAGAAGAAGAAGATGCGATCGCTGAAACAAGCACTTTATTTACCTGAAGTTGTGGATTCCCTCGGGAATTCTTAATCATAGGTGATGGTTATGCAGTCATTGTCATGCGCAGATAGGGTGGAGACATGCACAGGCTGCATGATATTTATAGATCATAGCGATCGTTCGCGTGTGTGTGTGATAATTGCTCACTTTTGTAGCCACCGCTTGGGTCTTAATTGGTGCGGTTCTGGCTTGATACTTCGCGATCGACTCACCAATTGCCACATTTTTTTTGTCAGCGTCGGATGCGGACATGATAATTGCCGGGCAATTATGCTCGCTGGAGTCGTTTACCGGATCTGGTGCAGTTGTGGACAAAGCAACTACGTCGGAGAAACCGGGAGATTACTCCGGATGTGAATGGCCGAGCATCCAGCGGCGGTGAGAAAGAGGGACACCAACTCCCAGGTTGCGACTCACGCGACGTGACCCGGCCATATTTTCAAGTTTGACAAGGCCAAAATCCTCGCAAGCGTGGACCACCACGTGAGCCGAAATCTGCTCGAGTCATGGTTCTCAGGCCCCTAGTCCATCAACAAGCCCAATGATTTGGCGGTCCCATACAATGCACTGAAGAGTTTCCTGAGCAACAGAATCAGTCACGTAGGAAGGACGACAGCGAGCATAATTGCCCTGCAATTATGAAGCCCGCATCCGATGCTGACGAAAAAATGTGGCAATTGGTGATTCGATCGCGAAGTGTCAAGCCAGAATCGCACCAATTAAGACCCAAGCGGTGGCTACAAAAGTGAGCAATTATCACACACACACACGAATGATCACTATGATCTATAAATATCGTGCAGCCTGGTGGCCGAACGAAAGAAGGAGAAAAGGTAGCATACAAAATATTTAACACATGTGGTTCCTCTCGCCAGACATTAAAAGAGCTTACCTCAGCTTGTCGGTTTCATTTTCTTCACACCTGCGGTAGCGCACTAGGAATTGCAGTAAATAATGCTAACATGCCAATGTATGGTAGGAAATATATCGGACATATAGAATGAGAAGATATCGTGGCCATTAAGTAGGACTGGAGGGTTTGAGCAACCTTATCAATAATTAGATCAGCTAAGTTCTTAACCGCTGTCAAATATCGCTGTGTTATATTACCAACTAAAAAGCATAAGAAATTTCTACATCTTAAGAGAGCATTCTAAAGGATACTTTAAAAAATCTTAAAGCCTTTTTCAAGCAAGGGTTGAAAAATAACTAATGAACAGTGAAGATTGAGGAGGCAAATTAAGGTATCTTAGGTGTGATATAAACGTCACCGCTGTATAGTATATAGGAGTTTAAAATTTCTAGCGAAGAAGGCTTCATTATAAAGAGGAGATGACAGATTAAGCATTGGATATAGACCAAGGTGCGTGAAATGGAATACCTCGTTTACTAGGATGCCTAGTGATCCAGGGTTGCGAGAGGCTCACAATCGGTAAAAACACTGAATTGACTTTTGATTATGCAAAAGAAGACCATCGGTCAACGGGCGTGCCGAGACGTGGTCTAGGATACTTTTCAATACCTGGAGGTGTGTCTAGTTTTAGAGAGTATGACCAACGATCATAGAATCAGCTATTTTTGCATAACAGCCTTCATTTGTCAATCGCAAGTCCTCACTGTGCAGAGATGTGTAGAAGGGTGTGGGGATAAGACAGTCCCTTGAATAACTCCATAGCTGCTGCGGAGGTCCGTGGGTTTTCACTTGTTGGACGCAATACGGCAAGTGGAATAGTCTCCAAGCCATGAGAGAGCCTTACCGGTAGACTCCATGAGATTGTATCAAAAGCTAAGGAGTAGTCAGGAAATGTCAGTGTGTATGCATTGCAGCACTTATCTAAATATCTTAGAGCAGGATGGACCACAAGAGCAATGGCAACTAGGGTACTACGCCTGACCTTGCATGTAATTTGCGGCAGCTCATAAAAATTGAAAGAAAACGGCGTAATTTATGTCTAAGGATATTCTTTTCTCGAGTTTCAGTAGTACAGACGAGACATTTGAGCCGAAAATTAAGAGGTTCTAGGGGATGGATGTGGTTCTCGCTGAACGCAAGTCGTCCAGAATCTTGGGCTTCGTAAAGGGCAAGTTGACGGGATGTGTCAAGCCAATGAAAGAACAAGGCTTTAAGAGTTCCGTTTTTTTCTATTAGTGAATGCTCATCAATGAATAACAATGAACCCATGAGTATCCAGGTCGCAACCAATGGGTCTTGCAATAACCTGTATTCGTTCAGGCCATATAAATGCAAGCTCACCTGCGAACGGACTATGAGGCATGGAAGCAATGCCATTTCTGTGAGGCAAGACGATAAAATGGGTCATTTTCAGAAGTAACTGCGTTTTCTTTGGCATTGGTGCAATTCTTGATTTAAAGGTAGTGACATCTGATCACTAGTCACAACTTAGGGCCCATCATCCATCAGCATATTCAGGAGGAACGTTCTTCATTTCCCTTCATACTGCCTAACCTACTGTTTGTGAGATCTCAATACGACCAAGCTCGTGTGTTCAGGTAATCAACTGCAAAATTATTCAAATATCATACTTTTCACCATACCTCATTTGGGTTCGTTAAGTAACAACCAAACTATGGTGCTTTTCCGTCACTTTGTTTTCCATCAAAGTATTGTTGCCACTGAAATATTTTAGCTGCCTTAGCGCCAAAGAAACTAGTATGAACATTTTGGTAAAGTTTTTGGCGTTATTCTATTAATTATACGGATTTTGAACACAGAAAATCATTAAATTGCAAGCCCAGCACGGAAAAATTGTCGTGTGAATGATCTTCGAAACAGGCTCTTTTTATAGCAACGCAAACTCAAAACATATAATTTTGCGGTTATTTTATCTCGGAATTGTTTTAAGTCATATAATTGGAACATTGTCTAAATTTGTGACATTATTTGGCCCTAACAACTGAGCACTATGCGTAAAGGAGAGTTCTCTAGGAGCGCTGTAGGTGATTTGGTGCTTTCGCCCCCGCAACAGTAACAACAACAGAGGAGTTAGCGCAAATATGCGCCAATCAGCATTGGCCTATCGATTGGGGTGTTTTGGGTGGCATATAAAATGGAGTGCACAGAGCATCTGCTCTCTATTGAACCGGCAAAATGAGTATTGCAACTTGCCCAACTCTGCTTCTGCTTCTCGCCGCCGTCGCATTCACTGCACAAGTGTACGTTCGATCATTTTTTTAGTTTTTCATTTGTTCATACATAAAATCGTTGATAGTGTGGGATGCTTCGGAATAGAGCTCATGGTTGGTAAGCCAGTATCAAAAATTATAAGACGCTGTATAAGAAATTGAAACATGCATATAATACGTTCCTTGACAGTTGCATGCCTTCATGGTTTATCTCTCTTGAAGTAAACGTGATTAAAGGTAATTTGATAGGAATAGCTTATGTGCATCACCATCGGATAAAATAATCTTAAAACCGTTAATAGGAAAAATACACGTTTTTAGAAAAACTTTATTTTGTTTATAGCGATAGCAAAAATAGATAACGATTAATGCTAAATTCGTACGAACTTTTGAGAGGCAAATTAAATTAAACTATCTGCATCTAAGATATGTGGTTACATATATAGGAAAGAAACATAGTTTGTACTAAATAAGCTTTTTCCTTACATATACCATCTGCTTTCCGTTACATTATGTTGCTCAATGGATGTGCTATCTCTGTATTTGAAAGGAACTACTTTCATGCAAAAATCAACCCGTAAAACCTTCCCCCGGGGTTCAAAGTTACTTTGCTAATATTTATGGTCTATCACTACTGGTAATGCTAACATTAAGACATTCTTGCATATGACTATTTTTCCATTTCTTCGTAATCTACCTGAACAATTCAAGAGTACATCTCGCATTTTGAGGCTACGTCTTGTTAGTAGAACATTTATCAATGCAAATAACGTTATTTTTTATGCATGTTCATCATATTTTAACCTTGTTGTATTGCATGATCTTGATTGTTTGATTCCAATGAGGAACACGCATACTACTTAAGTAGACATTTCTTTACAAAGCAAGCTTATCGAAGCCAATTAGTTAGAAGCACGTAAAAAAGCTGCCATTTTGATCTGATTAAAGTACCATGAGATTAGGTCGTACAAAAATCTTCATTACACCACTGAGTAACTAATTTGTTCGAAGTGCGAACAAACTTCGTAATGTCGGTTAACATTTTTAATGGGATAGGGACTTAACTGTGTGAACCTGTTGGTGGATAAATTTCCATGTAGACTTTACTGTTCCTATGCTTTATGCAACTGATAGTGAAGACTGTCCCAAAACCAACTGCTGTGACTCTCTGGTACACCTTGAGAAGCGCAAAAAATGGCATGCCGACGGGCATCACCACTCCAGTTCTCCCAATAAGTTTCATAGGTTACTACTATTTCTAATATGAACTCACATTTCCTTTCATGAACTCAATTATCTGGCATTTAGTGAGGCGGTGGGCATCTGTGACTACGACGTCCGGACTTATACAAATCAGAAAGGTGCAGTTCAGTTCACGACTATCCGCAGTGGTAAATACCGGGTGAGCTGCTGTATTGGATATTTTAACACCAAGATTTTACTTTGTTTGTCGTTGTTAGCCTGCCATCTTACATCCTGCATTTTGCTTATTTTGATAGAGTGGATACATTGGAGACGTCCCATTTTCTTCCCCATGGAATAGCAAAGATAGTTGCAACCTCGGTGATGTGTCCTTTAAGTGTGTGTACGCTGATGGTAAGTTACATAGCTCACCGGCGATAACGAACGATTCAGTATTTACTAACCAGCAAATACTAATCGTGATATTTTAACTCTCTTTATAACACTTAGATGGTGGTATTTTGGGAACGAATATAACCGTGCCAAACATCACGAACGTCGACGCGATATACCTCGACAGCACTTATCCCGTAACGCTTCATAGGATTGAAGATCACGTTATGGACAAATCCCGTAAAGGTGTGTGGCCCAGACTCTGAAGGCATTCTATTGACTCAAGTTATCGCAGGCAGTTATTTTCAAACATTCCTGACACAAACGCATTGATTTGGTATAATCTTCTCTTTTTATCCTCAAACTTTCAGATCGCTTCATCGTCGACAACCAAATGCGCTTGACCCAATGTCCCAAATATAAGCAAACACGGTTGGTTTGGCAATTCCCAGGAAACCTGGCGAGCAGATCTGCAGTAAGTGACTCTTTGCTGCTATAAGATGGCATTTTTCCTTGTACTGACAAACTGCCCGCATTAACGAACAATTTTCATTCTTCTCCCGTAGTTTGAATGTTATCGCGAGAACGAAATAATGTGCAGAGGAGTTTCAACAGAGATCGAGCAGGGCAAATGCTGTGAGTTCGACAGTTTTTACCGCAGTTGTATTCATTTATGGCAAGGCACATGGCTCTTTTAAATTCCAACTGCATTATGCATCGTCCGCTTGTTCCGAGTAGTAAGTCTGCTTGTATTAAAACATTTCCTCGGCTGTAAAACACTAGTTTTGCTTGCGTTTCTTCAGTGGTGAAAGTGGTTGGGGGGAACCTTATGCACATTCGAGACGTGAACGCTTCCAAAAGCGATGTCGAATTTTTCTACTGTCGTCTGGATCCAGCCACTCCTCACATCGCAATGACGTACAACGTGGATTGGCGTGGTGAGTAATAATCAACTTCATATGGTGTTTGGATGTTTGGAAAAGGTATTCTTTGTATCGTGAGAAGGGTAAGCCTTCCATCACGGAGGTCAGCTTGAATGGACAAGCTGAGGAAATATCTGTATTTTGCTTAAGCCAGAATATTAAATGGTCTCCAAGCATAGCAAAACACTCGGAAATCTAGTCTTATTCAGACCACGCCCAACACGATCGCCCTTTTTACGAAATAGGGAAAGTGGGAAAAACGAGATTTAAATTGACTCTTTTCTTTATATAACTTATTTAAAGAGTTCATTTTCATCATACTTTTTTTGAAAAATCTGCCAGTATTAAGAACGTGAGCGCTTAGTTCATAAAACTATAAATAAGGAGATTTTGACGGGTGGCAATTGTAAAAACCGAAGGATTTGGTTAGATATTTCCATGGAACGAATCGCAGCACTAAATTTTCAATGAGATTATGAGCGAACGTAAGATGGAAAGATGGTTTTATCCAACTCTTGTGACAGTCGTCTCACTTCTAAGCCACAGCCTAGTTTTAACATGCGATCTAAAGAAATACCCCATATCCGCACTTTTACGGATATTCCTGAACAGTAAACCTTACAATAATCTCTATTTCCATATTGAAAGTTAACCCTTACAGGTATAATGGAATTGTGGTTAGCTTCAACAAACTCAAACAGCACAATTAGGATTATCGAGCATGTCATATATGGGAATGGAGTAGTTGGAGGGGGTAGTGTTATCGATTGCGAGTATGAAACAGACTTATTTACGTTGTAAGTGTTAGATGTTTTTGCTAAATATTCTCAGAAGTAGTTAGGAAGCAGACACCTGTTAAGGTAATGTTGAATATATTGGGAAAAATAAATTCCAATTGGATGGGAAAAAAACAATAGAAACAGAGAGACTCTGTAAGATATGTCAGTTGATTATACCTCATTAGTTAATGAGCAATGAAACGGGAGGTGAAAATAGGGAGAATAAGTCGTTACCTTTGACACCTAGGATGGGCCCTTCTGAGTAAATATTTGAATTTGATGCCATGGATACCGAGGCATAACCCTGGCAATAAGGTTTCCTCTTATTGCTTAGTCTTAATCCCAAATTTAACTTCAACGCTTATCCCAATGGTTACACGTAAGGTCTGCATGTCTAAAGAAGGAGCAAAGGACGAATGTTATTATGCTGAACCTTCTTGAATGATACAAGCCTGTATTTAGTAGAATAAAAGACTCAATATGTCAACATATCGAAATGTCACTAACCACGCCAAGCCAGTTAACGGCTGTACAAGTTTTCTCACTGATTCTAGCCAATGTCAAACAATTGCTAAGGTTAGGCATGGGAAAACTGCTTACATTCATTCATATAGAAATTGGATATTTGTGCACCCGGTTGTGGTTGAATGTCTCCACAGACTAATTAACCCGAAAATGACAAAGGGAATATATGTGTATATAACATATAATATATAGATATGCATTTATGTAATATTATAATATAATATATAATATATTGTGTACCCGATCTGTGCCATTATAACCTTGGCAGAATTAAAGACCTTTTTATCTTTTAAGTCATATGACTCCCCATTTATAGGACGAGCATTTTGAAATGGCACATTAAATTAATGCAATTGTGCGATATGTAGTGTCTACATGCATTATCATTCCAACTGATAAATTGTCACTGTTGTAAGAAAAAGCAGGTATTGACACAGATGCTCACAGTCACAACCAAATGTTATGAAACTATTTCTTTGACGCTGCTTATGGGTTTTACAAACACAATATGCTTTGCTTAAACGTAAAAAAACTTCCTGCTTCGGTTTTAATGAACCCTCCCCTTACTTTTCAGCCTCAAAAGACGTTCCACCCACTGGAATTCTGAAAGAAAAAGGTAATTTCTTAAGAAACATTAATAATTTCTGTTTTCATGCATAGTTTATTTGTCTACTTGCATGCACTTAATTGTTCAAGCCCCGTCTACTTCCGCGAAAACTGTGATGCATATACTGACTGAAAAAACGAACTCATCTGCTTTGCTAGGAGCAGTTGCATCGCTAGTTTGGCCGCTTGAGTCATGTATTAGATCAAAGACATACGGAGACTGTGGAGCTTTCTGCACGCAGCTTCGACACAGCACCTGAGTGTTCTAATATTCTAGTCAAGGGCTCATCTTGGCGACAATCTTCGAATTCCTAGCAGTCAAATACAAATTGCGTTTACCAAGTTCTTCAGTCTCGTTGCCCAGTCGTACGAATCACATCAGATTAATTTAGCAGAAAATGGACAGTGCCGGAAGGCTAGCTCAGCTTTGCCTTCCTTTGGCGCGGAACTATCTTCCCGCCTTTCGGGGACTGCCACCCTCAGTGGCACTGTTACTCGCTTTCATTGAAGTCACATATCACTTATTTTAAAGCATTTTCTCGCCTATCTGACCATGTGCAGCCTGAGACGTAAGAATTACATCCACTGATAAACGCAACAAAATAAATGAGCGAGAGGCTTCACAGCACTGTGCAGCATGGCTTGCTAAAGGAAGCTGGCCAACTGGAATGGATGTACAGTGTGCTCCTGAAGTAGCTGTCCCTTTTGATTTGCTAGTAAAACTAAAACTATTAACGCTAGGATACTCAAACTTATTTTATTCGAACGCATAAATTTTAGAATTTGGTGCGATGAAAATCCGAAAAGAAATTCGAGAAAGGCCGCTCCGTTCTCTTCATGTGACGGTGTGGTGCGGAATAACTGCTTCCAGTGTGATTGGCCCATACTTTTTTGAAAATAATGATGACACAACAGTAACAGTTAATGGTGAAAGAGACCGATCTATGATTAGCGAATTTCTTATTCCTGAAATTGAGGTACATTGCCTACGCAATACTTGGTTTCAACAGGATGGAGCCACGGCCCATACAGCAAGAGAAACTATGACATTGTTAAATGAGTGCTTTCCAAATCATTTGATTTCATGAGTTGGTAACATTACTTGGCCACCTCGATCTCCAGATTTGACCCCAGGCGATTTCTTCTTATGAGGCTATCTGAAGTCAAGGGTTTATGTAACGAATCCGAAAAATCTGCACTAACCTAAAAACAACATTTGTTCTGCAATACGACAACTATCACCTGATACACTAAGGAGCGTTATGGAAACGACCAAGAAACGAACCCTGAGTTGTCAAAACAACTATGGCCAACATTTAAAAGACAGAAAATTTGAAACCTAGTTCTAATAAAGCATAAAACAGGTCTTTTTTCGAAAAAAAGAAACAAATTTCAATATCCTAGCGTTAACAGTTTTTGCTTTATTGGCAAATCAAAAGGGTCAGTTACTTCTGGGACACCCTGTGGTTTGCCTATTTGTGCCTACATTTCATTCGGCAGACAATGGCAGATTTTCCTCCCTCTGAGAAAAGCAGGTCACTATATATCTGTTACTGTGGTCATGGTCATATGCTCGCCCTTGCATTGGATAGGCCTACACCTGAGTAATCCAGATAGAGATCTGGCTAGTTTTTGCTGTAAAGAGCTCTAATCATACATGCTCTCCAGAATTCAGGCAAGTCCTGCCTCTGTTTGGGGAGTATGTCTGAGAGAGAACAATAACAGAACGACCGACTTTTGTGGTAGAGACAGAGCGTCTGCGTAGTCTTTAGCTACTCTTAGGTATATTGCTGCTTCTGTGTGGTGAGGAGGTGTTTAGATTGACATCAATGGAGACTTTGGAGACGCAATGGACAAGAGCGGGACAGTATAGGCTAGGAGACCTTTGTTTGAGTCCCGCCAATGCCCTCCCGCAAAATCTCCGAAGTAGCTTCTGATCGGCATTACACAGGAATAGAAACTCCCATAATGTACATGGCTTTTTTGGAGATGCGGATTATGCTAAGAACACCAGAATATCTAGCCTTCTACTAATCCACCGTGGGTCCAGTAGTACCTCTCGCGTATCAATTTTACTTTATTGCCTTCTGTTTAATAGTCGGGTTAGTTTCGTACGTCGTGTGAAGGAGCTCAAAGTGGCAATGAATCAGTTGTATCTCAAAACGTAATTGAAAGTTTTAGTTTGCCAGTTTCCTCTCATAACTCCTATCCTTTTCAGTGGTACAAGATAAAAACAAAGAAAAACCAGTTATCCCACCACCACCGATCATGATATCGCTGAGTACAACGTCCGCCGGCAAACAGCTTACAGGTAAACTTAAACTGCGCCCCTTGTTTTGCATAGCGCAGTAGCAGGCCCTTCTACTTACTCCTGTAATTGAATCTGTTTCTGCTGAAAACATTCTTTTATACCCATTGCCGTGTACATCTCCTCTTAAAGTTGTTTAGAAATAATTATTCACAGAACACCACTTGCTATGAACCATTTAATTTCACAGTGCGTTAAATTTCACTTTTTTGGTGTTTTAGCGACGGGCCTTGGATTCTTGCTTGGCGTTTACGCAGTTCTGGCGAACTAGCGCTGAAAAATATGTGAACAGTATTGAGTGACGTTACATGTTCTCGTTAGATGGTCAACAGTTTAGCCTAAACTTCTTCTTTCACGCTCATTTTCTTACTTTAACATCATGATTTGCCCGTATATTCACATCCTTAAATTCATAAATAAACTATTTTGACGTGATGACTTGCTTTCTTTCGTTCGGTGCGATCATGTGGGTTTACTATCTCTTTTAGGCTCATATCACCTCCTCGATGGGTAGATATGCGATTAAAGTATGGCAAAGTGTCCATGGAATCGCTACTTGTATGTATTCAGTAACCACCCCCAGCTTACTACATTTTTTCACCTAAATACTACCTACTACTTAAAGACTCCCCTGTCCTGCTGCAAGTAGCACTGACAATGATGTTCGTTGTCGCCAGAGTTGTTGTTGCTGGCCCCGGCGCTTCCCGTGTGACTGATTCTCTTATTCAGGCAATGTCTCAATACGCAATATGGGAAGGGTGAATCGGTGCGCTTGTTGATGAACTGGGAACCTTAGAACCATGCCTCGAGCAGCTGGCCGCTCACGCGGTTGTCCTTTCTTGCAAGGTTCGTGGCCCCGTTAACTTGAAAATATGTTTGGGTCCCATCGAGTGAGTTGCAACCTGGAAGCTAGCGTCCTTCTAGCTCACCACCGCTCTATGTTCGGCCATTCGCGTCCGGAGTAATCTCGCGCTTTCTCCGACGAAGTTGGTTTTTCCAAAACTGCACCAGTTCCAGTAAATGACTCTAGCCGATTACTGCCGTGGCAGTAGGCATTTCAGTCTTATGATGGCTGCTTCTGGTTCTGTACGTTTTACTCAGGCAAAACAGGGGAAGAGCAAATTCCGCAGGCACGAGAGTTAAGCCTTCTTACCAGATAAGGAACAGCCAAAGTGCATCCGCCGAAGACTTCGTTCGAATTCGGCCAATCAGTGATGTCATAAATATCCCTTGGCGCCACTGTCTTGGTGGAGGTTGTTCCAGGCCAGCGAGTCTTCTAACGTCAGCTGCAAGAAGCCGAAGCCTCCAATTATCATTAAGCCGCAATCCGACAGGGATGATGAAAGTAGATCAGGTAATGACCTCCACGCCGCCCATCAAGTAGAAAATTATCCTCAATAGGGGGAGGCGTTAGCTGTCTTAGGTATGCAGTAGCATGGCGCCTATATTCCGTAGGTACGGTAACTCCTTGTAAAATAAATTACCCATTTCTCTTATTGTCTCTGATGATGAATCCACGGTGGAATCCGAAACAGCAGCATAATAAAATTGAAGTCCCAGTAAACGCATCTGCTTCTCCTCTACCACTTCTTGGGACTCGCGTCTTTGCTTGTATTTACAAGGACACAAGACTTGACAGGCGTTAGTGGCATGCGTCAACCGAAGCGCTGGTGGCTGTGAGAAGGGACCGCTGAAGATGATGTTCGGGTTAATGAATGTTCTTACGCAGTTCTGTGTATATATCTGACCCCACTCCTCCCCTAATGTCAAAACGTCACATAATGCTGGTGTTCGAGCACCACGAATCCGCTGGTAAGAACTGGCTAGTTTAGATGCTTATACCGTTAACTGTGTTACGGCCTCCCCTTGATGGCGTCAGTTCCAATCCCGCCGAGATCACCGAGGTTTTCACAATAAGATTCACTGGATTATTGAAATCTGGCAAACTCCTCCGGATATGAGAGATCCTCTTCAGTTATTTTATAACTTGGAGTTGGCATGTGAGTCGTTGATTTCGTCGTCGTTTCGTCGTGAATTCCAATTTTCTTCTCGTAAATTAGAAGTCCAGCGAACCATTTTGATGACGAACCGTATGGACTGCAGAAAACTCCCATGTTGTTTCCCGTTCAACTGAAAAGATGGAACAATTCGTTTGCATTTCCGTTTTTTTTCAAATGAATAGTGGCCTCCCCAAAACAATTGTGGTTCGTAGTGTAAAATTATTGCAGTGTAAACGTTTCTGGCCAAACCGCTGAGCATAGCGGCGCAATATGTACAATATGCGGACTTTTCATCTTCTTACGTGTGTGAGGTAGAGTTGACGCAATTGCTCGAATTCTATCGAGAACTTCAGGTCATTAGACTTAACCCTTGTATATGCAATATTCCAGGTCCGGCTCCTTAGGAGAAGAAGAAGTCCGTGAGTGGCCGGAATAAAGGACGTGGCGTTGTAGGACCCAGAATCGTGCAGCTTATTTCAGAATGCTTCAGTCACGTCAGGTTTCCGGCTTTCCAATAGGCCTCCCTCTATTCGTCTGCAAAAAGCCGTAAAAAATGACTGCCTATACTGCGTGTATTTGCCTCGTTCCGTATAGATTAAGATACATCAGAAGTGCTTGTGTGTTCGACCCTCAATTTTGATGAAGTCCGCCAAGTGCACCAGCAGACTTGCACAGATGCTGGCAGTTACAGGGGGTAGTTTAAAGCGATAGCAGACGTAGTTAGTGCCAGCCGCACTCTTCACGGTCACCATGGGTCAAGAGGACCAGATTGGATCCGACGTTGGCCACTTTTCCCAATACAAGCCAGAAAACACGGTGTTTATTAGTTTTTAGAAGTTGTGCGTTTCCTAGTGCACTATCTACCCTCACTCACATTCAGTGGGTGTCAAATACAGGCTCAATAAGGCTGCAACAGATACGGCTACTCCTACTACTACTACTACTACTACTACTAGCTAGCTAGCTAGCTAGCAATGTAGTTGCGCGTTAGTAGGGCCTGTACTAACACTAACGCTACCATTTGCCAGAATTGTTAATTGATTAAAGCTAACGCTGGAGCTTATTTCCCGCGCTTGCGGCCTTGAGCACAGCAGAGCATGCCTTGGTTTCCACCCCCTCACCTCTACTCATCAGGCTTTGTCCTATCAACTAGGTTTGCACTAGGATACTGCTACTAGAAGTACGTGCGTATGCTAAAGTCCTTATTCTAGTAATCATACTTACTGCGGCCAGTAAATACTATACTTTAATACGGACTGTCTGCGTCCTATAGGCTCCCAATCTGTATGAGGGACAGTTATTATCTAATTTTTGCACACCACTGCGGCTGTGGATGAGGTTTTTTCGACTTAGGCGTTTTTCTTTTGCCTGAACATATGGTACCCTTTTCTATCTGCCGGGTATTTGTTGGTGCGGTGCCTAACGATACCTAGAAGGAGAGGAGGTGGACATGGTTGTGGTAGCGCGGTGGGCTTATCTATACTTCGGAAGTAAACCTCAGCAAACGTACGCTTTCGATTACTCAGTATCATACCTGTAAGACAACGTACGCGGTGTGTGTTTGTGTGTCGATACCCATTGTTTGGTCAGGAGTCCCCACCGGAATCCAAACTGGTAAAAGTTGGAAGCGGAAGAAACGCCGCGACTTTGACCAGCTTGAGCCAGAGGTCTGCGAGGGTGGGGTGAGTGCCTGGCCGGAAACTGCAGGAGAACAGATGCTAATAGTCATGCGGAGAGAAGCTGCAGTCGGGACGGCCATCAGGTGTAGACGGGTCGAGCCGGTGCTGGTACTGGATAAGGAACATTGAGTAGCCACTGCGTAGTTGAACCAGAGTACAGCGAGTGACTCTCAGGATTCATTGTTCTGAGGCTGCAATTGGAGGTGGATAGCCGCCAAAAATGACCGGGGGTGGCAGACTCCTTTTTATTCGACAGCGGGTCTTTGTTGCCCTCGGGCAGAGATGGTGGACATCTTCGCTTGCAATGGTCAAAATAACACCTAGCACGGGGTGGCTAGTGTCCGTTTCAGAAAAGGATGTTCTCTCTCATCATCCGTTCTGATTGTCCCCGAACAGAAAAGTGGGTTATGCGGGCAGTTTTTGGTCTTCCTTGTAAAGACCAAGCCAATGGGAGACCAGAGTCTTCCCACTTGCCAATCAAAAGATTATGCCAAAATAAAGCAAATATTCCAAGTCATAAATTTGGGAATTTTCAGCATGGATTAATGAGCGAGGGAGGAGGTATGGTATGCATGCGCAAGCCCAGATATGCTAACTCACCAAGAGAATTTTCTGCACTGAAAAAGCATCTTCTGAACCATCTCGCAAACGGAAAGCAGATAGCCCCTCAATAAGCAGAACACTTCCTTCATTAACATCAACCGGTAACAGGGGTTATACGAGAAGAGCCTTAACGCCGAATAGTAGCCAAATGCATGCAAGAGAAGACCTGAAAAAGAAGTAAATTTCCGCCATCTGTATATTCTCTTTTGTCTGCATATGGCTTGTAAGGCGTGCACTTCAGGGTGTCTGTGGGGAGCGTTTAGCCTCGGAGCGTCCTGCCTTCGGCATAAGTATCGTTGCTTCATACTTACATAATCAGCCGACGTAATTAAGTAAATATATCTTCATAAAACCTTGAATAAAATATTGCTTCAGTGAAGGAAGTTGGTCGAGGTATTTTGTTCAGCAGACCTCTGTTCAGGCCCTACGCGTAGGCTGGTATAGAGGTGACAGGAAAACGGAAATGGAGAAGTTTCTAAATAGGAAGAAAAAATGGATATAGGTTTGACCGCATGATACAATGTAAGTAATAGTTTCCCTTATGCTATTTCAAGAAATATTAACGGGTAGGCTTAACTATGTTTTAAGGTAAACCAGTTTCTGAATTTGACCCAATTTTAACAAAGTCGGCAGCCTCGCCTGCAAAAGGGAAAGCTTAAAAACAGCCAAAGGAAGGCTGACTTGGGTTCGAATCCCACCGCCTTTGTTACGATTAAGTCAAATGACTTATAACTGTCTCCCAAACCCCCCACTCAATAAGACTACTTCAATACGCTTTTAATACTTTTTATCATACAGCCTAGGATTCCGATGCATTTTCTCGTCAGAACACTGGCTTCTGAATTATTTTTTCCACAGCCTGTAGAGAATGCAGACTGTATAAAACTTTCCAATAATTAGTGTTACATTTTCCGGGTGTATTTCCGATGGACTGTAAAGTATTCTAGGAAGGTGAATGGAAAACGTACAAATCACAATTCCGTCTTGCATTTATTTTGCAGCAGTTAATGTTTTTCTTAGACCTTATATTGTTAAACGGGTAACGTTCGGTTTCACAAACTTGTTCTCCTTTTCCGAAACCTTCAGCTGCATTTGCAGGAGGCATCCTTACACAACGATGTAGCGGGTGTGGATCATGTTCTATGCTTTACAAGCAATATATATGAGTGAAAGGATACGATAATCGACATATTAAAACATTTTCAACTGCAATATAGCCTTCATTGCGTATAGAATTTAAAGAAGATGTCAAATGTCACACAATTAACACAAGAACCAATAGTTTTTTGTATGGTGGGCTGTAGAATATTTATTTGGGTGTATAAACTCCAGCGAAAGCAACTTAGAAAACCTCTTACTGCTTATGTAGGTAGATTTGGAGATTTGTGCTTTTTTCTAAAGCCGACATCCTTTCATGCTGGAAAAAAGTGGGGACTATGCTGTGGAGTAGTTAGAATAACAATCCGGCTACTCCCGATGTTGCCAAACTAAATGCTTTTTGCGCATGATGTTCAGTGATTTATTACCACTTTTGTGTCTGGTTTTGGCCTACCTAACCGTATAGGCTTGACAATGTTTGTTCGAAACTCATTTAGCTTGCATTTATTCCGATAAGTTTCTCGCCTACTGAAATAAGCAAAGTAACTAGATACAATCGCGTTATTTTGAGCATATTCCTGACATGTATGTAGGAACCTCGCTCAGAATTACGCCATTTACCTAATAAAGTAACTTTTAACAGCCGGTTATCCATTCGAGTTGTGAATCTCCGAGAATTAAGTTTTATTTTATACATACATACCACTAGCATAGTGGAATAGGTGCAGTCTAGCCGAATTTAATTGATATCACCCTATCATGCTTAGCAGATGTGCCGCAAAGTAGTGACCAACCTCAGGCTAATGCTTTCAACTAACTTTCACAATCAAGGTTAATTTATTATGTTAGGATATTAGCCGGACCAAACGCTAGCAACGTTTTGAGGCTTTCCTAAGGCGTCGAGCCTAGCCAAGTGTATTTGTTGGTTAGCTCTGACCGCATAACAGGCGATGACTGTCCACGCGAGATGACCTTAGACCACACTCACGGACGCACGCACACGAGCCTACGCAAGGCCCAACTTGTCGCATGACGTTATCCCAATGCGACCAACCAGGCCACAAGAGAACGCGCAGACAATGTCTTATAAGCCACTGTCACCCCCGGACACATGGAGAGTTGTAGCCACGCCGAACAGCGGACGCTAGTCCGCTCCCAATGCCGGGCTAGCCCCGAGGCGGGACACAGAGAGCTGCAATAGCAGAGGCGAGGATGCTAGTCCGCTCCCAATACTGGGCTTGCCCCGAAGCGAGACAAAGAGCGCGCTGGAGATCAAACCAGCGGCAACAGCCACCCGAGACAGCTCCTCCGGGTTTTGTACACAATAAACCCTTCTCCGGGTGGATTCCAGAATTATGCCCTTCTTAATATGTTATTCTTTGGGGATTTCAACAGGGCGTAATTCAACGGTGACACACGGCAGATGTCCTCGTTATAACACTAACGACGCGGAACCCGTCTTTAAAGCGTATTATACATCTGCTATTCAGCAATACCTGTCGCGCGTAATTCGCATAAATTTCCTACTGAGATGGAAAGTGTTACTAGTTTTCATCAGTAAGCACGAAAGACGTGGAAGAGTTCGTTCCGAACAATTAGCCTTGTGCTTCCTCTTACATTACCAGAGTTCAGTAACTTTCTTCCCTTCTGTAAGCCTGAAGTAGTCGTTCGTTTTGAGACACCTCAACGGCGATCCCACCGGGAAAATGACATTTCAGGTCTTGTGGGAACTGAGCTCACTTCTTAATGCCTCATTCTTCAGTAGCCATGTCTAGCCAGCTTCACGTTAAACATATTAGTGCGTTCTGAGGGCATATGAATCTTTTCCCTTAAAATTATATGAAGCAAACACATGTTTTCGGCAATTCACTGACGAGTCTGCAAAGCTCCATCAATAATGAAAATATGAGAATAGAACAGGGGATGTAACGCTCTTATAATTACGATTCATTGTTTACACACCGACCGCAGGCTGAGAACGGCATTTAGATATCATTGAACTGGGGTAAGGGGAAGAAACCGTAGACTCCGAGTCGAGAAGATGCAGTTAAAATTATTGTCACGTGCATGAAATCAACAATTGTGACTAGGGTTTGGAGGGGACAGGTGATGGCTGGCCGCTTAGCCGGTGCCCCGGCTGTTGCTAGTACCAGCTGGCGTAGGCTGTTAGAGCAGTGGGCTGGTGTCTGTTCGACAAGCTGAAAGGCTTCTTTAGGATCAGCTTGATGATTCGTATCGACAGGCTGTGTGGAAATATGACTCGAGTTCGATCTATTCACACCTTTATTTAGCCGGGATGGAATGTGTTTACTTACCCTATTTTCCAGGCGTTTCCTTGTTCAGCCAATGTATTCTGCTCTACAGCAGCAGGTGGAGAGTAACCTTAGAGCGGTGTGGCCTTGAACAGGAAGCAATGTGAGAAGAAGACGACTCGATCGCTGGGACGATACTTTTATTCATCTGACGTTTTGATACCTGTCGCGGATTCGCCATCAGGGACACAGTCAGACAGCAGTAGCAGGGAGTGGAATCGATGTTTACCTCCCTCCTCCCAAAGTGTCGGATGAGAGAATTTGTGAAGAATACATGCAAGTTCTTCGCGGGTAAAGCGCTTGTAATTTCTCTCTTCGTATTATCAGCTTGATTGCTGATTCGTTTATGAGCACGTCTTCCTTTTATGCTAGCCTATTGATGCGTAAACCAATATTCCTGAGGATGAACGTTTTTGCCTATCCATTTTTAAGAGCATACCCTGTAGCTGCTTGTGTTCTGTTTCGACAGTTTCAGGTACGCAGATGCTTCCCATTTAACTTCAGGTGAACTAAACTGTTAAAGTGGGTATAATGTGCCATCCAGATTTATTTTCTTAATACCCTACGGTCGATCTATCCATCCTTCTGTCTTCATACATTGGCCGATCAACAAGACGCCCTTTAAATTAGGAATGTGACCACCTACCGATATGGATAGATAATGGTGAAACTATAGTGATCTCGAGTTCTGTTTTTGCCTACCTTGTCGATACGTATCACCGAGTCGGTCACAACTAAGCATTTCCGGTGTTCTACCGCACATCGGCAAATATTTCACAATGTATACGTCAACCGGTGCTAGCAGCAGCCAAGACAGTGGCTATACGGCTAGTGAATCCGAAACATCAGGACAATAAAACTCTTGTTCCAATAATCGCTTCTTCTTCTTCTGAACTGCTTCCTTGAACTCGGATATTCTCCTCTATTGGCAATCTCTTTGGGCGTGAGGCGCTTCGGTCGGCTCCTCGGTGGGAAACATTTGCCCTGCGAGAATCATCTACTTACACCCATTATCTGCGCAAGCCTTAGACTTGTTTACGATGACCTATGACTAGGGATTCTCGACTGAATCCAAAACTTTAAGATATCGCTTCTTCTTCTGCTTCTTCTTCTTCTTCTTCTTCTTCTTCTTCTTCTTCTTCTGAATACGATGGGTTTTAATTCAAAGACACCTATAAACCCTCCCCCAATTCTACTTTTTTAATAAAAGCGAACATGCGAGGCCTAGGAAGTAATTGATAAGAAGGTGCGATCGCTGACACAAGACTTATTCACCTGACGTGTTGACATCCATTGTGAATTTTTCACCAGACACATCAACAGAAAACAGTATCAAAGGTGGGTAATGCATGCACAGGAAGTTGTAGTATTGATGGGTTCGAATCATAACTGCACACCTATAGCAGTAAAAATTAGCGATAACTGCCCTCTGATGCGCCACGTGCTTGCTGCCCGGAATGTGGACTGTGATTTGTTGAACTTGCATCACGCGTGGTAGAATTGCGCTTCATGATTGTTCGGCCATCTGGTTCACGGTGTTGGCATGAGATGATGCGGTGGTCTGTAGGGTCCCACAAGTGGCAACATGCTTTGGGCAATTTGAGCCTCAATGCAAGTATTCACTGAGTAGGTCGTTGCACCTGTTTATAGGTCCTGAACAATGACTCAAGTCATTATCTGCTTACACGATTTGCCCCTCCTGCGAGAATTTGGGCTTCATTAAATTGTAACGTGTGGCCGAGTCTTGTCGAATGAGCCGCAAATCCAAATCCTATTGACGACCCAAGATTTTTCTTGGAATGGCAGCGGCTCTTTCTGTTTCCATGTCTGACGCTTTTTATTTCTCTCTGGCCAGTGTGCGACTCCAACATTAAGGGGTCCAAGAAGGCGGCCGACGGCCTCCGAACGATTTTTTAGATACGGGATCGCTCGCCAAAATGTGGCTTTGGTGAGATTTTGCTGCCACTCTTGTTGGCGTATACATCGGTTGACGAAGCTGCGCAGCTGGCCATTTTCACCAATGTACTCATACGAAGCAAATATGATGAACGGAGAATGCCCGCTGACATGTCCAAATCCTAAAGTTTTGTCTCAGGACTTCTCTGGTACTCTCCCCGGGGTAATGATTGCATTAACGCGTCTGTGTAGTTTTGGGGTTAATGGCCTATCTCTCTGACCTGATAGTACGCAACAAAATGCATTTTCTTGAATAATGTTCACATAACATGAACTAAGTCAAAATAGCAAACTGGCGAGTTACGCGTGAGTCTTTGGTTGCATCGTGAGTGGAGCTTCATCCCTGAATGAGGGTGGCTGCTAAACAGAGACTGAGTGACATTCTTAAGACCTTTTCCGTTTCCACAGCAGAGGTACTTAGTCATTTTTCGTTAAGCCACGACCCTCGGCTGTAGACTTGCAGACCGCAGTCGAGTTGCTTCCTAATAAAGCAAGTTTTCAGACACCTACTCCTTTGTGTCTCCTGTTTACAATTAATTTTGCAGTTAACTTTTTACACTTGCAAACGGCACTGTGCTCTTACTTAATGTGAGTACAATTTAACAGAACGCCCTCGGTTACCACAAACTTAATAGGTCGGTAAAGAGGGGGTTTATTTTACAACAAGTAAGAGCAAAATATGTCTCAGGAGAGAATCCATACTTCCATCATGTAGAATCCTTTAATAGGAGAAGGCTAATCTCCACTGCTTTCACATAATGTATTCCGTTATCTCTTGCGCAAGCCCAAGACTACGATATTGTGCACGGATATCTGGACTAAAGTGGACACCATGTTACGATGGTAGAGGCAAATAAAGGCCGAAAGCTCATTGCTGCCATCCTGTAGGCAGTTGGTCAATAATACGCAGCTGACCAGTGCAATCTACGCTTCGACCTGTGCCGGTGTGTCGTAATGGCTTCCCAAAGCTAGATTTGTGCCGCCAGTCTCTTCAGGAGGTCTTGC
Organism: Ligula intestinalis; assembly: GCA_036362985.1. Taxonomy (NCBI): domain Eukaryota; kingdom Metazoa; phylum Platyhelminthes; class Cestoda; order Diphyllobothriidea; family Diphyllobothriidae; genus Ligula; species Ligula intestinalis. The sequence goes on from JAYGXS010000009.1 coordinate 12,434,479, forward strand.
AGATTTGCTTAATTTATTTAACCCAATTGTGAAAAACCACGTGGAATTTGGTGTTATTTGAACCCATATAGCAGGGAAGTCCTATATGCAGTCAACGCTCTACCGTATGACCTAAAAATTCCACACCTTGAACAATGATATTAATCAAACTTGGATCGATTTTTGTCACCCAACTTTTCCGCTCGTATGGAATCCACCAACACGAAACAACAAGCTGGCTGTGCAAGCACGGTGCAAGGCGGGGCATGTGTAGCTCAAATGGTATAGCGTTGGCTACAGAAAGGCCTTCCTTGTTATGCGGGTTCACAAATGGCCAAATGGCGCGAGATATTTTTCAAAATTCGGTCAACCAACTATGTCAACGATGTTGGTCTTGAGTTGTGGATTCTAATCGTTACTGCTAGGCCCACGAACAATTTCATGGGTAAGTAAATAGACAATTGAATAGCTTGTCTTCTTGGTCTTTTAAGTTTCCGAAAATAATCAGACGCATCAGTACACGCTTACCCAAATCGTCTTTGTAAGAAATGACAGCAGTATGTCGTTTCCGTGATCTTGTAAGAGCGGTGTCAGAATCGGGAACCGGAGTGGTTGGTCCGGCTACTTTTTAAGACATGGCAATATGCAGATGCCCTTTTCCTGCGACAGATGCTGATCCCTAGTTGTGAAATGCGGTGATTGGACCGACAAAATGCCGTCAATTGCAAAAATACGCCGTGGATGGGATCAGAGGAGACCGACACCAGAGGTCGTTCCTCTTCTCGTCTTGCCGCCGACTTATGCTCATGAAGCCTACCCTTTGCCTTCTGTACCTGTATTCACACATTATGTTCCTTCACCGAGGTGAAAGGTAAAGAGCATTTGTTATTTTGTTCCAAACATGTTCTGATAATCAAGTATAGGCATGAACACATTCACACTGAAATCGGTCGCTCACTTAATGCAGTTCTAATAAGAGTGTATGCAGTGGGCAACATAGAGTGTCATCAAATATAACACATTGGTGAATGCTGCTCTGCATAGGCCTGGTCAGCGAATATTTGGGCCTCTTCAATGGCCTTTGGTTTCCAGGGGGACTGATGGTATTCTTCGGCTGTTTCAGCAAGCTTTTCACGAAGGTTGGTAAAGTGAAGATTGGCAATGTGTATGGCGAAAGACTTGCGGGACTTAAAGCTAAAGTTTACTCCTGCTTCTGTGCTGATGTTGACTAACCTACGTTCCATGCTCTCCCAGGGTGAAGGTCCCATGTGACCCTAGGTGAAAAAGGAAATTTTAACAAGCGGACAACTCAAGTTTGCAGAAGTAAGAATCCCGGGCTTATAATCATAAAACATTTTTGTTCACCGGAGCGTGTTTCTTTGGCTGCTGACGGCTCGAACAGCTGGGTCGGCTGACTTTTGTCAAAGTGTGAATTGACATTATCGGTCAGCAATTCAAAATTGTGACTGTATGTGCTGGCCATGGGCTGATTGATTTTTCTACGCTTGCTGCTTGGATATTTGGTTCAAGCGTGGATAGTAACTTTATGAGGTGTTCAATGTCGAATGTTATGATAATGCCCAAAGTGTTATCGACATAATGAGGATTTCGACTGTTACAACCGCTGGAATAGGCATAGTCCATCGACCTTCGGCGATAGTACGCCGCCGAGTGATGCGAACGAAAGACAGACTGCCCTAACTTCAACTTCCGCAGTATTCGACAAAGTAGGTTACAACAATGTATATTGCAATTAAATTGGAGAAACGGGACGCAAATTGCAGACCCGCCAACAGGAACAAAAAGCAGTGGCCTGGAGAATTGACCCAAACTCGCAGCCTGCAATTCATATCGGAGAGACTGGTCACAACTTCGATCTTCAAGGAACGACCATTGCAGGCTGGGGAACCTCAAATGCGGAAAGGCTGACGCTTGAGGCCTGGTATTCAGGTGTCAACTCCTTCACCAGGCATTTGAATGTCCTCGCGACTTACAAAGTCCTTCGCCATTATTGGAGTAAAGAACAGGAACAGATACGACCGAACTTGAGATCTGGAAGCATAGCCAGTTCTGTAACGAAACCACCGGAAGAGGGAGCAGTATTAACAGCACCCTCTACCATGGGCATGGAACATAACACTAACTGCCGTCAAGTGACCCCAAAATCTGCACGGAGGTCCAAGTAGCGAACGCATAAAATCGATCAGCCTATGGCCAACACACACAGCCAGAGCTTTGAATTGCTTATCAATAAAGTCAGTTCACGTTTTGACAAAGAACAGCCAGCCTAGAAGTCAGAAACCTCAGTGGACAAAGAAACACATGCTGGTGAGCAAAAATGATCTATGATGATTAGAAAACTATTACTTGGAGTTGAAAGTCCAAAAGCTTACCCGGCATTAACTTACCTCTCTTTGAAACTGCACTGTAACGCTGGGAAAATTAATTCTGCAAGTAAACAGTGCTATGATATCGGGGATAACTCTGTCCACGAAAAGGCCTCTGGCGCTGACGCTCGGGATATCGAACGTCATCGAAAAGTCCGTATAACTGTACTTGTCATACGGCAGGGTAGTCGTAATTGTAGAGAGCTCTGTCAGATGCTGCTGCACAAAGTCCGTGAGAACAGCTTCATTATTGCGACGAGGACACTTTTTCTTTATTTTTTGTAACAAAAAAATGAGGAAAATCTGTGAGATGACGTAGAAGGTATTGCTGTAAGAAAGGATCCTTGACAGCTAACTGGGATGGCAAATTTAAATATTTAACTTTTCAATGCAGAATATTCGCATGTTCGCTTGAATTTCCATTTTATTTGGGCGCGATGAGATCCGATTAGGCTGACGATGGAAAACGTATATAAGGCTGTAGGATCGTCATTTTTAAAACCATACGTAATTAATATGTTTCAATCGAAAACGCATTTCCGAATTCCGGGTGACATTTTATGAGTTAGGGGATCTACTGTATATTCCCGATCACAACCGGGCATGTAGGGAGGCTGTAGCTTCCTTTTGAGCACATTAGAGTTCTAACTAATGAGGTAGTGGGTTCGTAACTCGGGTTGAGCAGCGCTCAGCTGACCGGTGGTGGCAAATTAGTTAGAAATGGCTATCCTAGTCTATCTTGTATTTGTCTGTGATAGCATTGTGCTTAAATCAACAAACGGAATACACATATGGAACAAATGCCTTTATTGAGTTCGCCTATGCGTGTAAAAATTAAGGCTTTGTCATCTTCTTTTTGCACCTGCGAGGTTTCTCGGTTACCCTTTCATATCATAATAATAATAAGATATCTGGCAAATTAGTTCTGCCGAACGTAATGAAAGTTGTGGTAAAATTTGGGCAACAAATCGTCTGCTCTGAAACAGTTGAAGACTTTCCTCCTGTTTATAACGTTATTATGATGAAAGCAAGTAGAATACTACACTTACGCCACTTATTGGGTTGGAAGGTCGTGGAAGTTCTTTCGGCAGTTGGTGTGCTTGTTGTGGGGACAATTGGCACCTTCGTGCGTTCTATCCGTTTGTTTTGTGATATTGGGAGAGTAAAGGGAATAACGTGGACAACTTAAAATTACCAATACGAGCAAACATGCGAGTCCCAGGAATAAACTGAGAAGAAGACCACTCGATC
>JAYGXS010000009.1:12439961-12456224 GCA_036362985.1 Ligula intestinalis
TCCACCCTCTTTTTATGAATTTTCATCGTGATATTTTCAATAGTGACCATGTCTTAATTCACTGTTGTTTTCCAGTGTCTCTTTCTAAAAAGCCCGATGTAAAATGCAATAACCTCGACTTTGGTAACGTGAACCATGAATTAGTAAATGATTTCGTAAGTACCCTAGATTGGCATAGCATATTTTCAACTAACGATCCCTACTTCTTCCAGGAGCTATTGCAAAACCTTACCGAAAATATTCAGGCTCTTACCCCACTTAAGATTTTTAAATCAAATTCAGCTTCTTCAACTGTGCCACATTTTCTCCAAAATAGACTTAAGAAATTACAAAAACAACTTAAGGATACGTCTAATAGCTCTTTATCAGTTCACTTAAGAATAGCGCAAATATTTGAATTAGCGCTTAAAATAAGGCTTGCACGAGATAGGCGTAGAGAGGCCACAGCATTAAGTGATGCGAATCCTTCCAGATCAGTTGCTCAAGTCTTCCGTCTTCGGTCGTCGGCTAAGCTTCAGAAAGTCATTCCACCCTTACTCAATGGCAACAATCAGTTTATTACAGAGGATATGGAGAAAGCAGCATTGCTTAATTCATTTTTCGCCAAGTTCTTTACCATTGAAACTAGCCCCACTCCTGTAATCCCCCTGCTGTATGATTCAAATCTCAGTACCCTTAATTTCTAACCCGCTTGTATTCAAAAAGAAATAATTTGTCTCAAAAATTCACATTCGGTAGGAACTGATAACATTCCAAACTCACTCATCAAACAATTAAGAGATTTCCCACCCTTACTGAGTTAGTTATTTTCAGTGTTTCTTGAGAATGGTTTTTTCCCGGACTACTGGAAAACTTCTATTATAATTCCCGTATTTAAATCTGGTTCCCGATCAGATATTCACAATAATCGCGGTGTTCATAAAACGCCCTCTCTGGCTAAACTCTTTAAAAAATTAATTGCCAAAAAAAATTACAGATTTCTGCATAAATATTAACATTCTCAGCTCCTCACAGCATGGCTTTTTACCGGACCGATCTTGTGAAACTTGTCACATGTCTTTTCTAAATCTACTTACTTCTCTTCGTAATGATCATCTATCTGTGGTAGTTATCTATTTTGACCTTTGTAAAGCATTTGATAAAGTTCCTCACAGGAGGCTCCTAGCCAACATAGAGGCTATAGGATTTCGTAGTCCACTTACTGACTTCATCAGATCTTATCTTTCAAATCGACAACAAAATATTTTAGTAGGATCCTCATACTCTTCTCCTTCCGCAATTTTGAGTGGTGTCCTTCAGGGTACCGTGCTAGGTCCTCTGCTCTTTTTGCTTTACATAAATGATATCTCATTGAGTGTTAAACACTCCCAATCTTATATTTATGCAGATGATCTCAAGTGTGTTTACTCCTTCTCTAACTACGGCCGCGAGATGCTTAGAACAAATTCATTCTGATCTGCACGCTCTTTCGACGTGGAGCTCAACATGGCAGATGGAGTTCTCACCTTCTAAGTGCCGATATATGTGCTTTGAGCCTGAAAGGCTGCCACAACCTGTCATTTTTCAAGGTTACCCAATGAATGAATGTTCCAGTATCAAGGACCTAGGATTAAGCTACACCAATAAATTAGACCTTTCTCCTCACGCCGATAGAATTACAGCCAAAGCCGCACAGATTTGCGGCTTTATCTCTTATAATTTCAATCTTCCTGAAATGAAATTAAGACTTTATCGTATGTTCGTTCTCCCCATCTTAGAATACTGTTGCCCCTTTTTTCGGTCTGATGAATGAAGGTAGCCGTTCAAAAATTGAATAAATTCAAAAAAATTTCACACGAAAACTGCTGTATCCGACAGCTTCTAATACTTGTTACTCAAATAGATGTCAATTAACAAAACTAAGGTTCCTTTGGGTCAGGAGATGGGAAGCAGGCTTTTGTCTCCTTTTTCGGCTTAATAATTGCACATATTTACCCAGGACTTCTGTCATTACCCCCGTCAGCCGTCCCTACAACCTAAGAAACTCAGCACTTGTTATACCCCCTCCTGCATCTTCCTCATGTAAACGCTCTTTGCTTTTTGCTTCCAGATATAGCTTTCTTTGGAATAACTTGCCAATCTAAACTAGGTCGTTAACGAGATTGTCTACTTTCAAACAGAGACTGCACATTTATCTTAACACTGACTCTATTAACTTTCTATTCTCCTCATCTTTTCCGAGCAGCTTTCTCCATGACCCCAAGAAAGGACCATTGGGAATTTAGAAGATCCGCTTGAAACTATTCTCTCTGCCTCGTGTCCCCCGAGAACCTAGATGTTTCCATTAACCACCGCTGAATCAAACGAAGCCACGTGGAAGTACTCAGTCTAAAATGCTGTAGTTTCGTTGATTCTCACCTTCATCAGACCACCCACACCTATTTTAGCTCTACTACTATCTTCCTCAGCAGTTTTTTTTCTCTTGCACACTTTTTGAACATGGAGGCCCGTTGAATACTGTCTCCATTTTCACTCTTTCTCCATGACCCCGAGAAAGGACCATCGGGAATTTAGGAGATCCGCTTGAAACTATTCTCTCTGCCTCGTGTCCCCCGAGAACCTAGATGTTTCCATTAACCACCGCTAAATCACACGAAGCCACGCGGGAGTACTCAGTCTAAAATGCTGTAGTTTCGTTGAATACTCGCCTTCATCAGACCTAATACACCTATTTCTGCTCTATTACTATCATCCTAAGCAGTTTTTTTCTCTTGCACACTTTTTGAACATGGAGGACCATTGATTACTGTCTCCATTTTCACTGTAAGAGTTTTTTTAACTGCCATAATTTTTCGTTTTTAGTTCAAAATTACCTGCAAAACATTGCTAATGTTGCCTCAAAAGGACAATTTCTGCTGATATTATTACGACTTTCTACGTCTACTTGCACATATTGTCAAATTATTTTTTGAATTTTTATTTTTTTCGAAATTAACTTTGTATAGATAGTGCCGTACTGGCGCAGAAAAATATAAATTTCCAAACATATGCTGGGCGCATTGAAGTCACCCATGAGTACAACATCAGGTCGACTTCCTATCTCCTTTATGCACACCAGTAAACGCGTATCTGCATCACTGTCTGTCCGCGGTGGTCGGTAGACAGTCACGGCTTCCAGGGGCTGCGACCCCCGTGCCTTAATTGTCAGCCAAATAGCCTCTATACCATGAGTTATCCTTTCAGGCTTCTTGCACACACTTAATTCGTTCTTTACACACATCGCAACTCCTCCACCTTGGCGTTCAACTCGGTCTCGTCTAAATAGTTGGTATCCGCATAGCGCCACTTCTGAATCACTGATGCTCTGTGACAACCAGGTTTCTGTAATTTCTATAACACCAGGGACCCATCGGCTACCTGTATTCAAAGTTCATCAAACTTCGAGAATAAACTCTGGGCGTTAGTATATAGAAATTTCAGCCGGCGAGACTCTGCAGTGTCCAATGCGTTTGGGCGCGAGTTTGCCAGCACAACTGGACCGCAGCCGTCATCAAGACTGAGTGCTTCCACAGCAGTTTGGTAGTTTTCTGTATTATTTGGTCCCTGAAGATAGCCAGATTGCTCTCTTCAGCTCTCTCTCTCCCGTAGTTCCATCACCAATTCTCGGCGTTTCAGACGTTCTGCTGGAGAGTAGTCCGGCTGAAAAACACCGTCTTCTATGAGTGGCGAAGAGCTGTCTTCCGGGACAGAACCGATTTCACCTGTTCTTTGTTATCCAAGACTATCCTGAAAGGTTGAGGTCGGACAGTTTCCGACTTTTCAGTAACCTGTTTGCCTATCCTGAAAGCTCCACAATTTCCTACTGTCTCTCGCTGTCTGAAAATGTCTTTAAGCAGGTCCCGAAACTTTTCGACGTCCGCATCCGTCCTTTCCTTCGGAGTAGTTCCGTCTGATTCAGGTAGGCCTTGAACGACTATGCAGTTTTGGCGGGCAAGGGAGACTCTTGATATATTTCCAGCCCTACTGCCATCGGAAGACCCCGAGGTATCGATAGGAATGGCTCGTGAGTTTGGGTTTTCCTTACCATCACCAGAGATAGGTTTCTTTTGGAAGCCGGGATGGCTTTGTTCAGAGCTGTCTTCGTGCTGCCCCCCTTCCGCATTTGTGGTTTTTTTCAGTGATTTGTATGCAGCCTTTGCATACCCACTTTCTTTTTTATGATGGCTTTCTGTGCCCGAACCGACTTCACAAGAAAGTGGAGTTGTACAATCTCCTTCTCCGATTGAAGCGTGTTGTTTGGTGGGTGTTTTGTTTCGCGCAGTATCGAGAGGATTTGAGGCGGAAGCTACCAATTTCGCCGCTTGGTTTGCCAGTGTCTGTTCATCTTTCTCAGTGGATGCTCCGCCCCGAGATTCTGCAAATGCTCTTCTCTGCTGGCTATTCTCAACTTCAGGTACGATAATGTTGTCCTTTTTAAGGAGGAAGCGAAGAGATTTCTTCAATTCCTCCATCTCCATTTTCAGATCATGGAGCTCCTTATCGTGGTCTGCAAATTTGTGCAGAAGCGTAAGACAGGATGTGCAAGCCTCATCTTTATAAGTTGCACCTCTTAAACTTCTGAGACTTTTCGTCCGTTTGCCGGGAGGACTTTTCAGTAAACTTCGAGACCGCTCTTTTGTAGTTGATAATCTTATTTGATCCTCACTACTGTACTCTCCTATAGCCCCATCGTCTAGCCATTCTACTTCCACCCGAGGCGTCCGCGGTTGGATTCCTGGTCCCGTTGACAGTTTAGTAGAATTATCGAAGGTAATATTTGCTACTTCCATTTGCAAACGAAACGACTAAATTCAAAATGTGGCTATGACGTAGTGTGTTAACTGGTATTCAAAACAACGAAAATCTTCTGATGGTGTGTATAGTATTGCAAATATTTCTAGCAGACTGAGTAAACAATACGCTTAATTACTTAGAAACACTTTCAAATTTGTATAAACAATATGCAGGATATTCAGGAACGACTCAGCCGTTTGTAGACCTTCGAGGTCCTGAATAACTGCTGATCTTGTCACTGGTGGTTTTTTCAGGCTGTTTTCACTTGCTTTGGTTGTAGGCTGCAAATCCAGTTCGATGACGTGAAGAACAAATTCCAATTTGATTCCGTTTTCTGATGAAGTACGACACAATAACAAATTTCACGAGTTGCAGAAAGTACTTTTGCACATACAATTGAAGCGATAATATCCAAAACAGCACTGGCGAAATGGTATCAGAATCCAAATTGTCTACGTTTGAGAGCAGAAATTAAGGTTGAGTCCAGTCGGGCTCAAGGTCAAGGTATGCTATAGGACATGTCAGGAGCTTTTTGAGTGTGAGTCATGTTAAGCAAGGGGATTTATGGTGGGGCTTAAACGTCATTGGCTGAAAGGTAGCCAGACAGAGTAGAGTAGGGTGTCACGCGTTCGCCCTAGGCAATTATGTCTAGCGCGAACCATCCCGACATCCCGTGCGGGCCTACACAGCACAAAGGAAATAGAGAGACAATTGGTAAACTTTGCAATGCGGATGGGCAGAAGAAGAAAGTAGAGAAAATGAAAAGGTGGAGGGTGAGAAAGAGAGAAGTGCAAGGAACGAGAGGTAAATGGAGAGAGATAACAAAGATAAGCAGAGAGGGGGTTAGGAGAAAGGAGAGGGAAGAGTGAAGAAAAGTGTGAAGAAAGAGCAGAGCGAAACGAACAAGTGAGAAGAGAGAGAGAACGGAAACAGTTAGAACAGGAACAAGAACGCAGCTTACATTTCCTCGGGGTTGTCGGGGAATGCCTGACGCGACTTCAGTGACTGTGGTGCTGGCTAATTTTGATTGTTTTGCTAGTAACAGAAAGACTAGCGCTGCTGCATAGGAAAGGGGATCAAATTTCGCAGGAATAAGGTTGCTTGAGAGCTGATGCAGGTAAGGTTTGGTAGGGAGTATCAGTGAGGATAAGGCTATACCCCATATGTGTTATTGGTAGTCCACGATACAGCACGACAAGGCAGCTTAGTTAGTTGAAACCCCTGCGTTGATTAGCCGGTTGCTGCCAGCTGGCTCTGCCGGTCTTCGGATTACTGTGGGCCGCAGGCCGTGCACAGCCACCAAGTACTCCCCTACTTTGACCCAGGCATCAAAAATTTCAGCCTCGAGTTTAGTAGGTATGAGAACAGCGTTGGCATGTCCTGCTACCCGGACAATCTCGCAACAAGCGCAGCATGGAAATCAATCAGTTCTCCCGCTAAGAATTACGTAAGTAGTGTAGAGAGCGATGATCAATCCCCCCCCCATTCCTCCGCGCACCCAGCCATGCCGGCATTTTAGGCGTAAATTGGCAAGATTATAGGATTTAAGGTTAAGAAGGTTAACCCTAACAGCTACAATCACTCAGGCCCTGGTTCCTTAGGAGATAAAAGAAGTCTTGGGAGGGCAGAGTAGACGGAACAATGTATTGTGTACAAGGGTTAGGAGGAAGCTGCCGCTGCCTCCGGCACGGTGTCCAGACGGGAGGTCACGTGAGCCGCCGTCCCGCTCAAAGCGGATTCCCAAGTGTTCGTAAGCGTAGGACTTTTAGTGAGAGCTGATTGGACTACGCGGGCCCCAGTCGGCTAGAACAAAGTTCACGCGTGCGCTTGTGGCCAACGCGCTGTCGACTGGGCGAGACCAAGATTTACCCAGGGAAGACACGTCAGTGGCATCTCGCGTTTGGAGGCAGTTGGCTGTAGACCGCCACAAGATAACACCGTTACAGGCGTAGATTTCGGGGAGGGTAATGACTGACATATTAATCCACCACAGTGATAGGCGTGATCTGAATACGATGATATGAATGAGGCTTAAGATCACACCCTAAATTGCCGCTGACAACAGAAAGATTTGGGCAGGGCTAAAGGTGTAAGTGAATACACCGCAGGTCCTAGAGAAAACTGCGAGTAAAGACGAGTAAGACCTGACTGACGAGGAGCTGAGATTGAGGCATTAGTGATGTTAAACGAAGCTGATGCTTGGGAGGCTAGAAGAATAACCATGCTTAATGTTACTAGCATCCGTTATAATAGTAAGGGTAAAATACAGTCTTACATAAGGCAGTAAGGCAATTCGGCGTGTTGATCTCGAGACGCTTCAGGACATCCTCGTAACATCTTTTCTGTCCTCCTTTGCGACGAGTGCCGACGGTGACATTGCCATAGAACAGTCGCTTGGATAGCCGTTCATCATTCATGCATACCACGTGACCGCTCCAGCGCAGTTGTATCTGCCTGAGCATGGCCTGAATGCTGAAAACTCCCGTCCTCTCCAGGATTTCCATGTCTGGAATCCTCTCCTGCCACTTCAATTCAGTATGCGGCGTAGGCAGCTGAGATGAAAGTGGTTCAGTTGCCATGCTTGATTAGCATATACAGTCCAGGTCTCCGCTCCGTACAAGAGTGTTGGCAGCACAACAGCCTTGTATATCTTCAATTTCGTTGACAGTTGAAGACCATGACGATTCAATACGGAGGCTTGGAGCCGACCGAAGGCTAAGCTAGCTTTGGAGATTCTGTGGGCAACCTCGTCGTCTATTTTGGTTGTGTGGGAAAGCGTGCTGCCGAGGTAAGTAAAGTTGTCCACGCGCTACAATTTGGCTACGTTGACGTTGATGCGTGCGCGGCTGAATTTAATTGACACTGGCGCTCAATTGAGTGTTATTCCTCCTTCAGCAGCCGACCGTCGGTCGCCCAACCCTGGTTTCTTTCTTCAGGCCGTCAACACCTCGCCTATTGCCACTTTCGGTATCTGTTCCCTCTCGCTGGAGATCAGTTTACGGCGTATTTTCCCGTGGGTATTTGTAATTGCTCACGTGCCCCGTGCTATACTTGGTGTAGACTTTCTCGCCGCGTTTGGTCTTATTGTTGACTGCTGTCGTTCCCGTTAACTTGAGGAGACTACGAAACTGACTTTCCCAGGAATTCCTTCACCTGAAGTGTCTCGCAAACTCGCCGTCTTGGACCCTGATCCTGGTAGTCCGTTTCGCAAACTTCTTGCCAGATATCCTGGTCTCACTCGTCCCACCTTCCGTGTTTCAACACTAACCGATGACGTTGTTCACCACATCCGGATGACTGTTCCTCCTGCCTTCTCTAACCCTCGCCGTCTCGCGCCTGCACGACTTACAACTGCCAAGGCCGAGTTCGAGCATATGCTCCAGATGAGCATTGTTCGTCAATCTGAAAGCCCATGGGCCTCCTCTCTTCATATGGTCTCTAAGGCTGATTCTGGCAACTGGCGTCCCTGTTGTGACTAAAGGCGTTTAAACAGCGTCACTATCCCGGACCGCTACCCATTTCCTCATATTCAGGACTTTGCCGGTGCTTCATTCGGTAAATCCGTGTTTTCGAAGATAGACCTGGTCCGGGCCTTCCGTCAGATTCCTATTGCCATGGAGGACATTTCCAAGATAGCAGTCGCCACCCAATTTGGCCTATTTGAGATCTTGCAAATGCCATTCGGACTTTGCAACGCTCACCAGACCTTTCAGAGGTTTGCAGACAGAGGGCTGCGTGACCTTCCTTTTGTCTATGCCTACATTGATGATGTCTTGGTCTTCCCGTTACATGCCACTCTAGTACTGCGCGTTCTGCATACATTACACGCAGTGGACGCCACGTTCACTTTCCTGACCGACATGTTTTTCATAATTTTTGGATTATTTTAATTCCTTTGGCGTTGTTTCCTTCACGCCGCCTTCGGTCAAGCCTAAGGGTATTGTGGCGGTCCTGTAATTATCCCCCTGTGTTCACACTTTTCGTCGCTGTCAGTCAATGCGCCGCAGTCGCGCGCGTGTGGCCAAGTTCGTCCAGTGTGACCCATGCTGCCTTTGTCCGAACCACGCAGGCGTCGCGGTCGTGACAAGCCTCAAGGTCGTCTTGATGTCTCGCTCTTGCCTAAGGCGAGTTTGGCACCTTCTGCTAATTGGCTGGCGGGCGCATTCAGATCGCATAACCTCTGTGCGGGTGCGCAGACCAGACACACGTTAACTGGCTTACTCAGCGTGCGCACGTTGTTTCTGCAGAGCATTTGGTTAGCTGCTTTTCACAGTACAGTGTCCTACCTATTTGCTCTTACTGACTTCTTGACTTGAGGAACCTTCTGCAGTCGACGATCTTCCCTTTCGACAGTGATTTTGGGACGCTCGTCACGGTAGGCGTCCATCAGCTTGGCAGAGAACATGAGACTGAAGAGGGTGGGCGCGAGGACACAGCTCTGCTTCACTCCATTGGTCACTGCGAAGGCTTCAGACAGTGTTCCGTAGTCCGTGACGTGCGCCATCATCCCATCATAGAGTTGTTGAACCATGTGGGTGAAGTGTTCGGGACAGCCAAACTTCTGCATCACCTTCTAAAGTCCGGGCCGGTTCACGGTGTCGAAGGCTTTTGTCAGATCTACGAACGTAGTGAAGAGGTGAGTCCGCATCTCTTGACATTTCTCCTGCAGATGACGCGCGGCAAATATCATGTCTGTGGTGCCATGGTGCAGTCGAAAACCAAGTTGACTTTCAGGCAGAAGCCCTTGTTCCAGGTGACTATTCAGACGATTGAGGAGAATGCGTGCGAAGATTTTACCGGCAATATTCAGCAGTGAGATAGTGCGGTGGTTGTCACAGACATGACGATTCTCCTTACGCTTGTAGAGGTTGGCGATGGTGGCGTCCTTGAAATCTTGGAGAACTTGGCCCTGTCGCCACATCTCTTGGAACAGGGTGGTAAGGTGGGTTATGAGTTTGGGCCACCATATTTATAGATCTCCGCCGGGATTCCGTCGGACCCCGGTGCCTTCCCGATGGACAGATGCTGCACAGCCTTGAGGGTCTCCGCAGGGGTGGGTGGGAGGTCGAGGTCAGCATTTATTTCGACTTGCGTTAACCGGTCGATGGCAGCCTCAGAGGTGGTAGAGGGCCGGTTGAGTACTTTTTGGAAGCGCTTGGCCCAGCGGCTCACGCAGTCCTGGAAGTATGCTGAGCGGTAAACTGGCGGTGGCAGTCCCTTTTTGTGTGTGCGTGTGTACCTGTGTACATCGCGGGGCTGTTGCTGTTGCCGGTCCCACCAGTATGTGTGTACGTGCCCGCGTATGCGAGCATTGCCACTGCTGTGTGTGTGTCCGTGTTTGAACACACACGATAGTTCGTCCGTCGTGTCTGATGATGGCCAATTGTGAAAGCCAGCAACCTGAAGCAGCCAAAGTGACTTCCGCAGGGGAGAAAGTGGAAGGGAACAATGAGAGCAGGCTTGCGAGCACCTTCTCATGTTCTGTGACCAGCCCCACCCCCCATGCCACCCCGGTGTTAAGAAAAAGGCAAGAATACCGGAGGTGGGATATGGCGCAGGCGGCTGGCGCGGCCGAGGCCACCCCTGTGCGTCTGGTGACCCAAATAACACCTGCCGCACCTTGATCTGGTCCCTGTGTTGGTCCAGTGCATCTATCGCGTGGAATACGCACACATGATAGTTCGACTGTCGAGTTTGACGATATCGACTACAAGCCTCAACGCGGTGACTGTGGCTGATTATAGTGAAGGAAAACACGCCGGGGCTACCCCACCCTCTGACCACTCCCCCACCGAGAACCGATTGTCAAGACAGAATCAAGAAGGCCAGAAATGCAAAAGGGCACAGACGACTGGCGCCACCAGCACTCAAAACGCGTACCAAACAGCAGGCCTCGCTAGGTAGACTCCCGACAGGGAGTTCCATAAAGGCCACCTCAAGAAGGAGCCATTGACTCTGACTCTCAGCCCGCAGACAGCCACACCACACAACCACACTCATTGGACCAACTGTGGTGTCCAAGTTAACCCACCGGCTGGCGACCCTTCAAGCCAGGGCTTTTAGCGCACCGCTATAAATTCAAGACTAAGTTTGTGTACGCCTACTCGTTTGTGTCTCCTGCTAACAATTAATTTTGCAGTTAATTTTTTACACTAGCGAAAGGCACTGTGCTCTTACTGAATGTGAGTACAATTTTACAGAGCGCCTTCGGTTACCACAAACTTAATAGTTCGGTCAAGACGGGGTATAGTTGACAACAAGTAAGAGCGAAATGTGTCTCAGGAGAGAATCCATAGTTCCATCCACTGCTTACACAAAGTGCATTCCGTTATCTCTGGCGCAGGCCCAAGACTACGATATTGTGCACGGATAACTGGCCTAAAGTGGACACCATGTTACGATGGTAGAGGCAAATAAAGGCCGAAAGCTCATTGCTGCCATCCTGTAGGCAGCTGGTCAATAATACGCAGCTGACCTGTGCAATCTACGCTTCGACCTATGCCGGTGTGTTGTAATGGCTTCCCAAAGGTAGATTTGTGCCGCCGGTCTCTTTTGTCAGTTCAGCCGGGAGAACAACGAACAAGGTCGTAAGGGAAAGGAAGTCGTTTATTGCCCCTTGAATGGGGGCTATATGGAATGAGCAAAGTTATAGATGGGCCAATTAGGTTGGGCCTTCATGTGCCCAAAGGCTTGATTGGCCATTATGCGCGCCTTTCTAGGAGCACTACTGTATCCTAGCCGGCTGGTGTGACCCATAGGGGCGCGCACATCGCGCAGGCACATCGCACACTTCATTGTCTGTAGGCGGGCCGATAACGTGTCCTGAGTGTTCACTCGGAGCGCTTGTTGGGAATAATCCCAACACGGTGGTCCTTGAATTTAGTGATCTACAACAAGTCCGAGTTAAGTGAGAATGTGCCTACTTTTGCTAATTGCCGATCTCATTTGAACTTGGAGTTTTCCCATTTTAAACTAGTCGCCTCACGGCATGAACCAGATCATAAAATGAGCCAGTCAGGCGGGTTTTTAATCTACGAACCTTTGACAGGCCTTAGACGAGTCTGCCGAATGTGATAATGTGGTCCTTTTAAGTGATAGGTTAATATATATTTTGTGGGTAAACGCAGGCCAGATGCAACGAGAGCTTTACCTATAAATACACATGTGCATACGTACAACAGAGCAGGCATCATTTGAGAAATCAAGTGCATCGTCCATTGCCTCGATTTCTGGTGATTTGATTAGAGAAGCTCGTTGATTATTTTATAAAGTATAGCAGATTATTTTGATCTGGCAAGTACTTTTTCAGAAATTGCTCTTGTGTCCTTTTTTATGGAAGTCGCATGTCATCAATACCCATCAGTTAAGTCATTGTCTAATTTCTGAAAGAGGGAGGTTCGCATTTGATCTGCCAGTGACTGTTCATCAATCAAACACATGCCAAAACCACGGAACGATTTAGCGAACACACACCTTGGGGTCTCCTTTACTCCTCAAGAAGTCATTTTGGGTTTACGTCAAAAATCCGTTAGGAGGTTTGGCAGATTTGCTTAATGTATTTGACCCAATTGTGAAAATACTCGCGGAATTCGGTGGGATTTGAACCCACATAGAAGGGAAGGCCTATATGCAGCCAACGCTCTACCGTCTGACCTACCTTTTCCACGCCTCGCAGAATGAGATTCATCAACATTGGATCGATTTTACTTACCAAACTTTACCTCTCATATGGAATTCACCAACACAAAACAACAAGCTGGCTGTCCAAGCACGGTGCAAGACGGGGCATGTGTAGCTTAAATGGTTTAGCGTTGGCTACAGAAAGGCCTTCCTTGTTATGCGGGTTCGAAAATGGCCAAATGGCGCGCGTTTTTTTTTCAAAATTCGGTCAACCAACTATGTCAACGATGTTGGTCTTGAGTTGTGGATTCTAATCGTTACAGCTAGGCCCTCGAAAAATTTCATTGGTAAATAAATATACAATTGAATAGCTTGTCTTCTTGGTCTTTTCAGTTTCCGAAAGTAATTAGACGTAACAGCACACCCTTATCAAAATCGTCTTCGTAAAACATGATAGCAGTATGTCGTTTCCGTGATCTTGTGAGAGCGGTGTTAGAATCAGGAACCGGAGTGGTTAGTCTGGCTACTTTTTAAGACATGGCAATATGCAGAAGCCCTTTTTCTGAGACAGATGCTGATCCCTAGGTGTGAAATGCGGTGATTGGACCGACAAAATGCCGTCAATTGCAAAATTACGCCGTGGATGGGATCAGAGGAGACCGACACCAGAGGTCGTTCCTCTTCTCGTCTTGCCGCCGACTTATGCTCATGTAGCCTACCCTTTGCCTTCTGTACCTGTATTCACACATTATGTTCCTTCACCGAGAGGAAAGGTAAAGAGCATTTGTTATTTTGTTCCAAACATGTTCTGATAATCAAGTAAAGGTATGAACACATTCACACTGAAATCGTACGCTCACTTAATACAGTTCTAACAAGAGTGTATGCAGTGGGCAACATAGAGTATCATCAAATATAACACATTGGTGAATGCTGCTCTGCATAGGCCTGGTCAGCGAATAGTTGGGCCTCTTCAATGACCTTTGGTTTCCAGGGGGACTGATGGTATTCTTCGGCTGTTTCAGCAAGCTTTTCACGAAGGTTGGTAAAATGAAGATTGGAAATATGTATTGCGAAAAACTTCCGGGACTTAAATATAACGTCTACTCCTGCTTCTGCGCTGATGTTGACTAACCTACGTTGCATGCTCTCCCAGGGTGAAGGTCCCATGTGACCCTAGGTGAAAAAGGAAATTTTAACAAGCGGACAACTCAAGTTTGCAGAAGTAAGAATCCCGGGCTTATAATCATAAAACATTTTTTTCACCGGAGCGTGTTTCTTTGGCTGCTGACGGCTCGAACAGCTGGGCCGGCTGCCTTTTGTCAAAGTGTGACTGTATGTGCTGGCCATGGGCTGATTGATTTTTCTACGCTTGTTGCTTGGATATTTGGTTCAAACGAGGATAGTAACTTTATGAGGTGTTCAATGTCGAATGTTATGATAATGCCCAAAGTGTTATCGACAAAATGAGGATTTCGACTGTTATAACCGCTGGAGTAGGCATAGTCCATCGACCTTAGGTGATAGTACGCCGCCGAGTGATGCAAACGAAAGACAGACTGCCATTACTTCAACTTCCGCAGTATTCTACCAAGTAGGTTTCAACAATGTATATTGCAATTAAATTGGAGAAACGGGACGCAAATTGCAGACCCGCCAACAGGAACAAAAAGCAGTGGCCCGGAGACTTGACCCAAACTCGCAGCCTGCAATTCATATCGGAGAGACTGGCTACAACTTCGATCTTCAAGGAACGACCATTGTAGGCTGGGGAACCTCAAATGCGAAAAGGCTGACGCTTGAGGCTCGGTATTCAGGTGCCAACTCCTTCAACAGGCATTTGAATGTCCTCGTGACTTACAAAGTCCTTCGCCATTATTGGAGTAAACAACAGGAACAGGTACGACCAAACTTGAGATTTGGAAGCATAGCCAGTTCCGTGACGATACCACCGGAAGAGGGAGCAGTATTAACAGCATCCTCTACCATGGGGATGGAACGCAACACTAACTGCCGTCAAGTGACCCCAAACTCTACACGGAGGTCCAAGCAGCGAACGTAGAAAAGCGATCAGCCTATGGCCAACACACACAGCCAGAGCTTCGAATTGCTTATCAATAAAGTCAGTTCACGTTTTGACAAAGAACAGCCAGCCTAGCAGTCCAAAACATCAGTGGACAAAGAAACACATGCTGGTGAGCAAAAATGATCTAGGATGATTAGAAAACTATTATTTGTAGTTGCAAGTCCAAAAGCTTACCCAGCATCAACTTACCTCTCGTTGAAACTGCACGGTAACGCTGGGAAAATTAATTCTGCAAGTAAACAGTGCTATGATATCGGGGATAACTCTGTCCACGAAAAGGCCTCTGGCGCTGACGCCCGGGATATCGAACGTCATCGAAAAGTCCGTATAACTGTACTCGTCATACGGCAGGGTAGTCGTAATTGTAGAGAACTCTGTCAGATGCTGCTGCACAAAGTCCGTGAGAACAGCTTCATTATTGCGACGAGGACACTTTTCTTTATTTTTCGTAACAAAAAATGAGGAAACTGTGAGATGACGTAGAAGGCACTGTTGTAAGAAAGGAGCCTTGACAGCTAACTCGGATGGCAAATTTAAATAGTTAACCTTACAATGCAGAATATTCGCTTGTTCGCTTGAATTTCCATTTTATTTGGGCGCGATGAGATCCGATTAGGCCGACGATGGAAAACGTATATAAGGCTGTAGGATCGTCATTTTTAAAACCATACGTAATTAATATGTTTCAATCGAAAACGCATTTCAGAATTCCGGGTGACATTTTATGAGTTAGGGGATCTACTGAATAGCCCCGATCACAACCGGCCATACAGGGAGGCCGTAGCTTACTGTTGAGCACCTTAGAGTTCTAACTAATGAGGTAGTTGGTTCGTAACTTGGGTTGAGCAGCGCCTAGCTGACTGGTGGTGGCAAATTAGCTAGAAATGGCCATCCTAGTCTATCTTGTCATTGTCTGTGATAGCATTGTGCTTAAATCAACAAACTGAGTACATATATGGAACAAATGCCTTAATTGAGTTCGCCTATGCGTGTTAAAATTAAGGCCATCTCATCTTCTTTTTGCACCTGCGAGGTTTCTCGGTTACCCTTTCATATCATAATAATAATAAGATATCTGGCAAATTAGTTCTGCCGAACGTAATGAAAGTTATGCTAAAATTCGGGCAACAAATCGTCTTTTCAGAACAATTTGAAGACTTTCCTCCTGTTTATAACGTTGTTATGATGAAAGCAAGAAGAATACTACACTTACCCCACTTATTGGGTTGGAAGGGCGTGGTAGTTCTTTCGGCAGTTGGTGTGCTTGTTGTGGGGACAATTGACACCTCCGTGTTCTGGTGTGAAAAACAACTCTCACAGCCCATCGCAAATGCAATCAACAGCAGCATAAACATGCGGGTCCTCGTGGTGATGCTGGTGTGTCTGCATTTACCACCTTCGTACAGACTTTTATGATGTCTAATAATGTTGGAAAGTTTGTTGGTTGCAATAGTAGCCAATCAGAGGGTTATTAAAAGACCGAAGACCAATCAACTGTCCGTTAAGGGACATTATGTGTTCTATCAGTTTGTTTTGTGATATTGGAAGTATAAATAGTATAACGTGAACATTTTAAAATTACCAATACAAGCTAACATGCGAGTCGCAGGAAAAAACTGAGAAGAAGACAACTCGATCGCTGGGAGAAAACTTTCATTCGCTTGACGATTCGAGATCTGTCACGGATTCATCATCAGAGATATAAGCAGAAGGTTTCGCCCAGGGGTTCACTAGTATCGGGAGTA
>JAYGXS010000009.1:12459704-12470224 GCA_036362985.1 Ligula intestinalis
AATCTAGCCAGCTGCCGCTTAGACCGCCTAGCTCTTGTATTTCCGCATGCCCTTGACGGTGATCGTCGCTTCGGTTGGGAAGGCACTTCAGTGTTCGCGATGGCTAACCCTAACCAGGCATGGAAATTCCTCGAAACCTGCGGAGAGCATTATCAGACATGTTGACCTTGACGTTCACTACGAGACCATCCGATCAAAGTGGACCGATCGGCGTCCACCTTAACATTAACAGTTGTCAATGCATGCTTGGACATGCCGAACTTCAACTGTATGCCATTCTTAACTATCGCCCCTCTCACGACACAGTCAATCACACCGGAGACTCTGTCGAAAGAAAAGATCGTCGACTACAGAAGGTTCCTCAAGTCAAGAAGTCAGTAGGACAGTGTAGGTAGGACAGTGTACTGTAAAAGGGCTCTGCAGAAACAAGGTGCGCACGCTGAGTAAGCCAGTTGACGTGTGTCTGCTTGGGCGCCCACCAGCCAATCAGCAGAAGGTGCCTAACTCGCATCAGGCAAGAGCGAGATATCAAGACGACCTTGAGGCTTGTCATGACCACGACGCCTGCATGGTTCGGACAAAGGCAGCATGAGTCACGCTGGGCGCTGCGGCGATTTCGGCCACACGCGCGCGAGTGTGGTGCATTGACTGACAGCGACGAAGTGTGAACACATGGGGATAATTACAGGACCCCCACAGTACCCCCGGCTAGACCGAAGGCGGCGTGAAGAACACGGATTTACCGAATGAAGCACCGGCAAAGTCCTGAATATGAGGAAATGGGTAGTGGTCCGGGATAGTGACGCTGTTTAAACGCCTTTAGTCACAACAGGGACGCCAGTTGCCAGAATCAGCCTTAGAGACCATATGAAGAGGGGAGGCACATGGGCTTTCAGATTGACCAACAATGCCCATCTGGAGCACATGCTCGAACTCGGCCTTGGCAGCAGTAAGTCGTGCAGGCGCGAGACGGCGATAGCGAGAGAAGGCAGGAGGAGCAGTCGTTCGGATATGGTGAACAACGTCGTGGGGTAGTGTTGAAACACGGAAGGTGGGACGAGTGAGACCAGGATATCCCGCAAAAAGTTGGCGAAATGGACTACCAGGATCAGGGTCTAAGACAGCGAGATTGCGGGACACTTCAGATGAAGGAATTCCTGGAAAAGTCAGTTTCGTAGTCTCGTCAAGTAAACGGGAACGACGGCAGTCGACATTAAGATCAAAAGTGGTGAGAAAGTCTGCACCAAGTTTAGCACAGGGCATGTCAGCAAAAACAAACACCCACGGGAAAAGGCACCCTGAACCGATCTCCAGCGAGAGGGGACAGGTACCGAAAGTGGCAATAGGCGAGACGTTGACGGCCTGAAGGAAGAAACCAGGGTTGGGCGACCGACGGTCGGCTGCTGAAGGAGGAATAACACTCAATTGAGCGCCAGTGTCAATTTAGGAAACATCTGCCAGTTTTGCCGTCGTAGACGTAGAAGGTGCGACCGGGCTTAGGAACGCCAGGAAGATTGGTAGAATTAACCTTCACATGAACCGGTTTTACCTGTTTGCTCCGAGTGGAAATAAAGGAGCAAGGACCGAAACTTGTGTGATAACGGCAGGTGGCGGATGAGGTGGAGCCAGATGAAGTTGGCTGGAAATGCCGGGAAGATGACCTCGGCAGGGTCTCAGATGAAAAGGCTCTTTGCTGTTGAAGAGAAGCTACTTGCGCGGTAAGTTGTGCAACCTAAACCTTCTGCTCTGAGAGTGGAGATGCAGAAACAACTGGAGTAGTACGTAGTGTGGCAGGTGATGCTTTGGAGAATCCACACGTCTCCATAAGCATTTCAGCCATTCGAGAAAGAGTTGGAAGGCTGGCATGTGGTAAGGTTACACTCCTAACAGTAGTAGTAGTAATAGTAGTAATAGTAGTAGTAGTAGTAGTAGTAGTAGTAGTAGTAGTAGTAGTAGTAGTTTAGAATATTCCATCCTAGAATTCAGAAGTCCAGTTTGTCGAGTATATGTGTACTTTTGACACATTCTCGTCAGGCCCTACGTTTATACGGAAACTGGGTGCGAGTTTAAACGCGTTCGTCTTTTCGCAAGCAAAACTGACGTAGACGCACTCTTAAATGCGGACAACCAAGCACACCCATCCATTAAGTTCACACTGGAGGTGGAAAGGCAGGTTCGCTGCCGTTCTTGGACGTCCTTTTAAGTCACAGATCTGACGGTAGCGTCTGAATGATCGTGTATCCAAAGAAAACTTGGTCTAAGTAGTAAATGAATTTGGACAGTTCCATACCCCTTAAACAGAAGCGAAATCCAGTTTGATGCTTAGTGCACAGGGCTAGGAAAATTTGCTCAGCAGACAGTATTGAGGAGGAGCTCAAGAAAATCGAGGACCTACTGCGTGAAAATGGGTATCCTGAGAGATGTTTTACAAGGAATATGGCGGAGAAACAAATAAGAACCATCGTACCTACTGTTGAACCGAAAACACTATTCCTCAAAGTCCCCTTTCGAGGGGACGCAGCAAGTGAACTGCTGAAAAGACGCCTTCACCAAGTCGTTGAAAGGACCTTCCCAGCAGCCAGAGTTCAGGCATTATTCTCAGCCCACCCAATCTTACAGGGGATAGGTAAGGATAAGTTACCAGCTCAGACCACCTCAATGTGCATCTACTCTTTCACTTCTTCCTGTGGAGCGTCACTGACACAACCTTATTATCATGCTTAACTGAGTTTTGAAAGTAAATGATCCTTTTCACTATCCTGCTGGTTCCGGGTAGCAGATATTTTTGCCATGTGTATTGGTAGGGAACACACTGAATAATCTCCACTGGGTAGGGCTCGAAACTACTCATCGTCGATACAGTGTTTTTAAAAGTATTGGCAAGCGTCAACTGCTAGCAGTCCTAGAGCGATGGTGGCGCTAGACAACCGATTAGTCTAGCATTTCTGATGCTTGACTTTTTGACCTCAGTTAACATTCACACTGACCCCAAAAATACGAATTAAAGGACCGTTGCCAAAAACTGGGAAGGCCAAAACAAGCATCTACCAGCCGCGTCTAATTTCAGCTGTGACAAGCGCTAAGGTCAGAAAACGTGTCCTCTTTGTTTTTACTGTGCTGCTTAGGATACCATTCACTGTGCGGCTGCTATTGGAGATCCCGTGACATTCTCGATGACCGGACCATCCGACCACCACTTTTACCAATCCCTACCATGAGAAAAATCCCAATAAGCAGTGATTACTAAAATTGACTGCACACTCCCACTTTTTGCTAGAAACTTTTTTATCGTCCTCAGGAGCGTGTTATTGTCTTAAAAATATATACCGAGAGTATTACTCGAGAAGGCTCAGACGCTGGCTTCCATAGAAGAGGCGTCAATTAATTGTACCTCAAATAACACAGGAGATGATTGGATAGATAGAGGACGCAGATAGTGGTAGATTTTTGCAGTCCAGCGTCACGATAAATTATGAAGCCTATGCGTGGCAGTTAAATCGGAGGTAGTCAATTGAGTAGATGTTAGATCTGGCATACGTCAGCAATCTGATAATAAACAATTCCTTTTTTCTGCAAATATTAACAATCCCGACCACGAAAACAATCCCAATACCCAGTACTAACGAATTCTAACCAAGGCGTCATGTGTTTCAGCCCCATTGCTTGCATATGAGTGGCTGAAGGTGGCTATGAAACCACAAAATTGACATTCAGTCCCGCTTTGGTCCCATGAATTTCTCGGCGACTAGACTACCACTTTAACTAAAACCGATCAAGTGCGATAGGGCAACCATCGTCCCCAACCCACATATTTAGCCTGTTGGATGCCCACAAAAAAATAGTCTTGTAATACAAAGAGGGCAGTGGCGACTAATTGTCCTTCCAGTCTCCAAGGTGTTTGCCAGCACTCCTAGCAATTTAATGAGACCTGACATTCGTGTAGCTTGCCGACATATACAAAATACTTTGTACTTCCTCGCTTATCGGCGTTGAATGAGGTTGTAATACTGATTAGTGTATGGTCTATCTTGAAGTCATTTCAGTCACGATGGGATGCTGACTTTTTAAAGAGCTTGTTTCTGACAGCCAACAAAACGTATTTACTGTAACAGAAGTGGCTACTTAAGTATTATGCATTCTTATCATTAATTTTTACTGCCTTTATAAATTCAAATATATTTTATGGAAATCATGCAAGGAAAAAAATATTTAGTGTACTATTTTGTAGCAAATTACGCCTTTTTAAATTTTATACGTAAAGAATGGGTATCTTTCGGTTTTAAAAAACGCTTCAAACTATGAGCTTTTTAGGATTGTGTGGTGTTCATACATAATATATCGACTTCTTCAAATGTTATGCTTGAAGAAACGTCGCATTCTGTTTCAAACTAATTACTAAATTTGTGAAAATTCAGATCAGCGAATTCAACAGAGAAGTAGGCTTTTGAAAAATTATCGTCAGGCTAGTATATAGGAACGGTGAACAACTTTTAAAGGTGCTGATCTTTTCGCACAGGTGAGTCGTGGAAATAGGGAGGAGGGAAGGGACGATAAGAGAAGGTTGGTTATGAGGCCAGGGTTTGGCGGAGCCAACCTAGGGGGACAGAAGGGAGACAAATAGAACGCGGATGAGTGCATGCTACTAAGTGACTCTGGGCCACGCCAGACGTGGAGATTACAGGAGGTTATTTTGTGCACATAATGCTGGCTTCACCAACAGGATGGTGGTCGCTTCTGCCGTTGTTAGCAGACGTTGATCCAAGGACTTTGGATAGTTTGGTGGGACCTTGTAGATCACTCGGAAGACTTTGTTAGGGCCCACAGGGTGTCCAGAATTAAACCTATGCACCAGAATAGAGCACTTTATGCTCCTGACTTCACCCTTTCTCTGCCACGGCAGCAGGTGTTCATTTATAATTTTGGATAGGCGCAGACTCGTGTGATCACTATACAGACAAATGGATGACTTCTTTAAAAGCTCGCCTCTTGAACCTCTCCTAGCTGACATATTCGTGGACAAGCTGGAAAAATGTCAACTTAGCGATCAGATTCACAAGGTAAAACAAGGTGGTCGCTATGTCAATGACATCTTCGCGATCACCGCAACAGAAACTGATGTATAAGCCCTCTTAAATGCTACCAAACAAGCACATCCGTGCATTAAGTCCACGTTGGAGATGGAACGTAGAGGTTCGCTTCCATTCTTGGACATCATCCTAAGTTGAAGACCTGACGGTAGCGTCAAAAGGAGCGTTCGTCGAAAGAAAACTTAGTCTGGAAGGTATACGAACTTAAATAGTTTCGTACCCCTCCAACAAAAGCAAAATATAGTTCGCTGCTTAATACGAAAGGCTAGCAAATTTTTCTCTGCAGATAGTATTGAGGAGGAGCTCAATAAAATGCAGGACCTACTTGGCGAAAACGGGTTAAATGAGAGATTTGTTACGAGTAATATGGCTGCAAAACAAACAAAGTCCACCACACTTACTAAGAAAAAGAAAATACTTTTCCTCAAACTCCCCTTTCGAAGGGACGCAGCAATTGAACTCTTTAAAGGACGCCTTGACAAAGCTATTTCACGAAATTTCCTAGCAGCGAGAGTTCGGGTATTATTTTCTACCAACCCAATGTTACATGAGGAAGGTAAGAATAGGTTGCCAGCTCAGATCACCTCCATGTGCATCTACTGGTCGTGACAAATATAACCTGTGCCACAGGAGCAGGTAAATGACCCTTTGGCTGAATGGGTTATCGGCAAAAATCGTTTTTCATAGGAGTCCCTGCTATTGTGCCAATATTGCATGCGCTCTGGCGTCTACTTATTTGCCCAATGCTTCGGTATTTAGTCCTGTGTGGACTAATGTTGCAACTTACACACTATCTCGTGTTCGGGATTTAATGGCTGGAATGGTTTCGACAGAGCTGCGCTATTAAGGGGGTTATTCAATCTCAGCGCGCAGACTGACTCGTGTGGGTTGCATTAAGCATTCAGAGCCGTTAGTATGTGTAATGACCTACAGCCTGTGTACGTATGTGTGTATGAATGTAGCTGCTCCTTTTTTACGCGTGTGTTTGTGTGTGCGTATGGGAGGAGAAGGCGAACTGAGAGGCAGGCTGCAGTGGCTCCCTCTTAATGTGGCCTTTATGGCGCTCCCGCGAAGTCGGGAGCATACATAGCGAGACGTGCTGTTGGTAGGCGTGTTGAGTGTTGGTCGCACTAGCGGTCTGCTCCCCCTCTCATCTCCACCCTTCTTGACTCTGTCATGATAACCGACTCCCGGTGTGGGAGTGTTTAGAGAAGAAGAAGAAGAAGAAAAAGACGCTACCACTAGAGCTCGTAGTGGTTATCCTCGGCCATTCACGTTCGGAGTAATCTCCCAGTTTCTCCGACGCAGTTGCATTATTCACAACTGCACCAGATCCGGTAAACGACCCCAGCCATTTCCTGCCGTGGCAGAGGTGTTTTTGGTCTCATGACCCGGCACCAGATGGATGCTTCTGGCCTGCGCATAACTCCAACTCCAAGTGGGGTTAGTAGAAAGCTAACCGCTTCAGATAAATTCTTCATGTATGGAAGAGTTTGCCAATATTTTGCGCCAGTCGGATTTGGCTTCTTCTCTCGTTTGCGTACGCATTGATTGACAAAATTGCGCTGGTAAGCATTCCCTCCCAGAAATCATCGAAAATGTTTTAATTCAGGAACTCGTTCTTCCATTTCTCTGTAATGCATCTCAACGCGCCGGTATAGCGCTCTTACACAGCTGCGTTTATGATTGATTGAGTGGTTGCTCTTGTAATTCAGGACTTGCATAGTATTGGTTGCTTTCCCGAACAGTTACTTTTAGGCCGCCACCGTATTTGTGGCAAACGAGGACATCTAGAGTACGAGCTGGTTGTTTTCTTCTACTTTCCTAATCGGAAATAGAATGACTGAGAAGAGGGCGTTGAGACGTTCCTTGAACGTCAGCACATGATTTCGCACAAACTAAGACCCAAGCGATGGCTACAGGAGTGGATAATTATAATACGCACGTAAATGAACGCTATGAACTGTAAATACCTGCAACCTGTGCATGTTACACCCCTAGCTGCGCATGACTCAGACTTTGTTACCACTACCTATGATTAAGGATTCCCGTTGGAATCCGAATCGTCAGGAAAATAAAGCTCGAGTTCCAGTGGTCGTGTCGTCTTCTTCTGAATTGCCTCCTGGATCTCGTATATTAACGTCTAACAACAGTTGTAGCCAAAGAGTAAGGTAGATGATCCGCGCGTCTGCCCCGCTGTTAACCTTCTGGAGGTCACCGCGTTGCTTCAACCCGTTGAAGCTCGTAGTGGGTTTCCTCGAAATCAACGGCCCACTTGTTGTTTGTGTGTTTATATTTCGATTCCCACTACTATGATTTGCTCCTTGCTGACAGGATACACGTCAGCTTCTAGCCACCTTAGTCTTGACCAATGAAACCCTGCAGACCCTTGATTAACCGTTCACCTCCCACACACGTCTGCCACCTCTGCTCAAGAAAACGCAGGACCTACTTAGCGAGAACGGGTGTGTGGAGTGATTTGTTACAAGAAATATGGCTGCGAAACAAATGAAACCCATCACACATACTGTGAAAATGAAAGCGCTATTCTTCACATTTCCTTTTCGAGTGGACGCGGCAAGTGAACTCCTGAAAAGACGCCTTGACCAAGCCATTTCCCGAACCTTTCCAGCAGCGAGAGTTCGGTTATTATTATTATCGGCTAAGCCAATCTTACATGGGGATAGTAAGAGTAGGTTACCAGCTCAGGCCACCTTCATGCGCATCTATTGGTCGCGACCTGGAGCAATTAAAGTACCGTTTGGCTAAAAGGATTATCGGCAAACATCGTTTCTCGCAGGCTTCCCTGCTATCGCGCCAACGTTACACGACCTCTGTTGTCTAGTTATCTGTACTAATGCTTCGGTATTAGGTCTTGTGTGGAAAATGGTTGCAACTTCTACATTATTTTGAATCCGTGAAGTTACGGCTGGGACATGTTATAGAGGGCTGCGCCGTAAAGGGGGTTATTTAATCTCAGCGCGCAGCCTGACTGGTCTGGGTTGCATTAAGCATGCAGACCCCTTAGTATGTGTGGTGACCTACAGCCTGTGTGCTCGTGTGTTTGTGTCTATGATTCGATTCCTACCCTCACGTGTTGCACGTTGCTGACAGAGTATACGTCAGTCTGCTTGGTATGCAACATACTAAATCAGATGCTTCTAATCAGCTTAGTCCTGACCAATTAAAACCCCATGGATCCTTGCTTAACCGTTCGCCTCTCCCATACCTGTGTCAAATATTGCCAACTTAAATCCATGACGGGCTGCAAACGACCAATCATAAGCTGTAGATGAACATTACCCACCTGAATGCTGAAGTACCGTATGCGAGCATAGCAAAAGACAGCGTTGGTGGCATTCATTACGATCTTTCATCATTGACCTGGTTGCTACGCGACATGGCACTCCCGAAAGCAGAAACATTCGAGGATGAATGTTCTCTGCACAAAACGAAATTTGCCTTCGGGACGAAATCAAAGAAGTGGAAATAAAGGTACCTTCCCTCGCTCACATCATTTTTAAATACTCATATTTATATGTGTTAGGTTAAGGACGGCAAAGTCCTCTTCGCGCATAGAATCATTCTAGCGGTCTTTGTTCCTTCTTTGCAGGCGAAGCTCAGTGGCCCTTTGAAAGAAGAGAATTTGGTCCTTGATTCGCCAAAAATTCCTCTGAGGTATCAGTCGTATCCATCCTCTGATTATTCTTACTGCTAGTGCCGCAACTACGTTCGTCACCTACGTGTATACCGGTCGGATGGAGATAACTGAAGTAAACGCGAGAAGTTTGATTGCAATGGCCAAATTGATGGGGCTCCCTGACCTCGAGAAGGGGCTAACCACATTAATGGCCAAAAGGTAAATATTTTTCGCGTATTTTTGTTTAGCTGTCCGCTCTGAAGCATCAATTTTGGAAAATTTGGCAGTCACGTGGGATTTTGCGAGGTGCATGAAGGCCGAATTACTGATGGAGAAGTGCACACGTCTAATGAAGCAGCGCTTTGAGGAGATCGCCCCTACGGACCTGTTTGTTCGCTTGCCCGCCGAAACTGTGCTCAGTTTGCTGCGAAGTTATGACTTGTCCGTGGAATCCGAGGAACACGTTTTTGAGTCTATCGCACGTTGCGTGGGTACCGGCACCAAGGCCGATGATAAAAGGCTAAATGTCCACGCTCCGGCAATGTTGAAGGAAGTACAGTGGCACCAGAAAAGCCCCCAGTGTCACAGTCGCTTCATGGACAATTATCCCGTATTCAAGCAAAGAAACGAATGTCTGTAAGTGTTATGTATTCAAAACAGAAGGCAGTTTGTAGGCAGAAGGTTTTACAGGCGAAACAGAATAGTGTCCGTCAGCAGGAGGTGTGCTGTAGGACATGTAAGGAGTTTTGTATGCAAGTCATGTTAAGCAAGGGGATTTATGGTGGGGCTTAAACGTCATTGGCTGAAAGGTAGCCAGTCAGAGTAGAGTAGGGCGTCACGCGTTCGCACTAGGCAATTATGCCTAGCGCGAACTATGCCGACATCCCGTGCGGGCCTACATAGCATTCCTCCACACTCAAGTTAACAGCATCTGAAAGGGGGAGAATACCGTTAATATAAAAATGAAGAGTTAACAATTTTTATAATGGATCTCACCCTGAAAACGTTGGACTGGCTTGCAGATTCGTGTCAACCTTCTCAGGGCGGTATTTTCGACTTCTGCACCGTTTTGTAAGGCCGGTGGCTCCTCGGTCAGGATACTAGTGCTGGCGTAGGTCGTTGAATGACTGGGTACATACTCCTCGACCGGTTGCGTTGTGTTCTGAATAGGAAGTACCTCTTCTGATTTCCGGTCGTGGAAATCAACATCAGGAGTTACTGGCGCTTCGAACTTCTCGAATTCTTCGCTATCCATGTCCGTGCAGCTGCGAATTTGATCCAGATGTCGGCGCACAATTCTTCCATCTTCTAACGCTAATTCGATTATTTGTCCCTCGTTTCTTTGAACTACTGCCGGATAACAGTTTGACTCGTATTGCAGTCGTGTGTAGACGCTTTCGTTTGGCCCAAATATTCGCGGTTGAGTGTGTACATCATATCGCTTTTTCATCTTTTTTCTGTTTTTCGATGACTTCATCTTGCAGCAAAGGGTTCAGTAGATCGAGGCGTGTGCGCAACTGCCGTTTGAACATTAATTCTGCAGGTTAGGAACCGGTTGAATCATTTGGTGTTATGCGGTAGCTGAACAAAAAGCGCGCCAACCTCGTACATAAGTCCGCTTGTGTCTGTTTGGCTAGTCCGTGTTTTACTGTCTGAACTGCGCGCTCTGCAAGGCCATTTGAAGCCGCGTGGTATGGGGCAGTGATTAAATGCCTGATTCCGTTTCCATCCATGAATTCTTTAAATTTGGTGCTAATAAAGGCTGGTCCATTGTCTGAAACGACCATTTCGGG